>CM035157.1:70671299-71271299 GCA_020205615.1 Panax quinquefolius
CACATGCTATATTAACTAAGTCTAGATTCGAATATCCTCTCTCGATTCCATAGAAATCCACAAAGAATTGTTGATCAGGAAATTCATAAATTCAAGCTCAAATTAACATAGATAAACTGGAAAATATTTTATTAAACTGGAAATAAAGGCTACATAATCATTGTTCCACTCAAGGATCCATCACTAGCCTAAAAAGTAAATTTGTTCATAATAAATGAATTAACTACTGAATAAATAAAAGAAAACATCATCCCAATTACACAAATTAAAATTAAAGAAGAATAATAATACACCAACCTTCTCTGAATTCAATTCTACAATCTTCACGAAAATCCTCCTCTTCTTTATTCCTCCAAGCTCTTGTTCTTCAATATTGTTCCCAAAAGTGTGTGTACTAATTGATTATTCCCCCTTTTTCCTTTTAACACATAATATAAATCTCCTCAGCTCCATACCATAAATCTTAATCCAACTCTAACTCATTCCCAAGAGAAACTTAGAGAAATCAAAATTCTTTTCAACATCAACAAGTAAATCAAAGACTCCCAATAATATGCAATAACCATCATAACACAATCCTATTATCAATGTATTACATAAAGAATTTATAGCTCATAAGACTGCCCATTCTCCTTATTAAACAAAACTGCCCAGCTCAAATTCCCACAACAGCGTGCCCCGCATTATGCCTAGCTCTTCTACAACGCGGTCCGCGCTACCCAGTCAGTGGCCACTCATGCTCTAGCACGCCTCACGCTATATTACTCGTCATCACAGCGCGGTCCGCGCTATGTAGTCAGAAAGTCAACAAATTGCTTAAAAACTCCTTTAATGCTCACATCTGGATATACCAACCTGATTAACCTACAACAAGCACAAAACCCATCAAAAGTAACATGAAAGTGCCAAAAACTAACAATATAACAAGATAAACGAACATAAATCATAGGTTAAAAACCTACTTATCACCTTTTCCAAGCCTCGTTAGAATTAGTCTCCCTACGAGTCCAGTAATCAAACACCGACAGGATAGCCTCCTGGTAGAGGAACCACACAACATACATTAACATACAACGTGTCTCACCGTTTATGAAATTGATGACATATGCGAAGCACTAATATCACAGATAGATATTTTGTAGTGAAGTAAGTAAAATGCATTCGTACACATTCATCATAAATGTAAATGCAACATCCACACACAAGCATATAACAGTTTTGAAAAGCTTGTAGTAGCGGCTTAAGCCCTCTTACTGGTTTCCGCAGCAGAGTCATCACCTGTTGATGTCGGGATTTTTATTTGTCCCTTTTTGTTTCTTGTTCTTTGGTGTTCTCATGTTATGTGAGATTTTTTTGAAAAAATAAGTGAAAAAGGTCTGACATGTATAATGTCCATGATTTGACTGTAAGAGTCGCCAGTTGGTTTTTTTAACTGGTTGCACCAACGCAACCGAGAAAAGGTTTGCACATTGACCCAGTAATGTGACACTACTAAACGGGTCTGTGAAACCGAGATTCATTTGGGTTCGGGGGCTTGATTATGCGGAGGGAAGGTGTTAGGCACCCACCGACATCCGTGTTACCACGGTGACCACCACTTTTCAAGAAACTGTTATATGAATGTGTATGTGTGTGCGTGGATCAATGTGCAATTTATTTGGAAGTAGTGCGAGGCCCCGTTCGCACCTATATACAAAGGGTTTGAATTTATATGAAAAATTCAGTTTTAAACATGATATAGCAGTAAAGTTTTGTAAAAGAGGTTTTTTCAAACCCTGTGCTCAATAGTAATTGAGACCTTTTCATACTTCCATTTTATTATTAAATGTTCGACTTGTTTGCTTTTATTTTCGAGATGCGAAGCATCTTCGAGAAAATAATATATAACAGTGCCAAACTCCTCATGGGCATGACAACCATCTAAGAAAATTCAAACATCGTGAATAATTTACAAGCTGCTTACAGCTAAAAATGTCCATCACGGGAACCGAATCTAGATTCAGTAGACTAAATTTGTGATCACATGATTCCTAGGCTCACATGATGCCGTAGTTTATATGAAAACCAGTAAGCAGTGATATATATAAAAGTTGTAAATATATATATATATATATATAGACATGATCAACCACCACGAAGCACCTCCATGGGGGGATCAGAAATGTAAATAAAGCTATAAATGTGAACTAAATATAAATAAAGCAGTAAAGACGATCAATCGCCACGAAGTAAACTCCAGGCGGGATGGAATGTAAATAAAGCAGCAAAAGGCCACACACACACACACACACACACACACACACACACACATATATATATATAAGCAGTAAACGCTCTGAATGTAAAATCCAGGCTCATCGGATATAATCTGACAACAATTCATATATATAAATATATATATATATATATATATATATAATAGCAAGTAAACGCTCCAGACATAAGTCTAGGCTCAATCGAGGCATAACTTGATAATATTAGTCCATATATAAATATATACATATATAAGTATATATATACAGACAGAAATGAAAACCACGGATCGAAGTCCGGGCATACACACACAACACGACTCTCAATGTGAAGAATAGTGTGTACAAAGATGAAGAGAAAGGCTTTATAGAATGTAAGAAGGCTTATAGTGGGCTACCAAAGTAGACTTCTATGACTATAAATGGATTAAGACTCAGCTCCCGCCGGTAAAAATATAGCTATATGTGAGCTAACAGGTGTTTAAAATGAGAAAACACTCAATATGGGGTGTGTACAGTGCAAATTTGAGAAGGCTTCCTCACCTTTTCCTCTTTTATTATGGCCACCCCTATCTCTATATTTATAGAGTTAGTGGCCGCAGGTGCACCTGCGGCTGCCCGAGGTGCCCCGGGCTCCGTGGGTCCCACCGTCTCGAAGTACGTGCACTCGTGCACTGTAATGTCCGCTCGAACTTGCAGAACTTCAATCTGAGCTTCCGATTGAGGTGTACGAGACCTTTCTTGGACTACTATTGTTGAGAGTTACGCAATGGCATGGGATTAGAGGTTGTACGAAGTCAGGAAGAGGGGACCATGCCCATGGTCTTCAAGCTTCAAATTCTATCCGGTGTGCTGCCCTACGTAATAGTCATTCGGGATTGGAACTCCTTGGATCTTGTGGGACATTGCTGTATAGAAATGTATGTATGAAATGCTGAGACGGTGCGATGTGGGGTTGATGGCAAGATGACGAGTTTGCCCCTCACCGGGGTTATCTCCGGTTTGGGCTGATAAAGAAGACGTCGCTCTGGGTTATCTCTGAGATTGGACTGCTGCAAGTGTTTGACTTTCTCAGGGTCATCTTCAAGTGTGCATGTTTTCCCGGTGTTATCTCCGGGTCTTTGGAATGAGTGCCTCGACGGGAGTTCTGAGATTGAAGCTGAATGCATGCATTTGAAACAAGCATTTCTGGGGTTATCGCTGGAACTGCAACTGCATTCATTGGGGTTATTTCTAAGGATGAAACTCAGGGTTGTCTCCGAGCTTAGAACTGATAATCCCGATATGTGTTCCGAGGTTGAGACTAAACTTCTGGTGGTATCCGGAATGGATGTGAGTTGTCTTCAAGGTTATCTCCGAAAGACGAATCTACCCTCTTGTAATGTTAAGTAATGTATGTACGTAAAATTTTGAGTGTCTATATATATATATATATATATATATATATATATATATATATATATATATATATATATAAAGCGGTAAAAGGCCACAATTAGCAATCCATGCCAAATGATAAATATAAATTAAAATATATGTTTGGCATGGATTGCTAATTCGTGGCCTTTTACTACTTATATATATATAGACTTAAATCGAACAGTTGAGCCTGGATCGAATATTTGTGGCTTATATATATATATAATATATATATATATATATTAGAGAGAGAAAAAGCTACGGATCGACAATCCGGGCATAACTAATCGGCGAGAATCTATATATAATAAAGTAGTAAAAAGCTTCAAATCTGAAAAAAATCTCATAGTATGTTGCAAAGAAGGCTTCAGACCACTTTTGGAGCTTGAAAACACAATTTCCACCAGTTAAAATTTGATATGTCGTAGTATATATGTATGAAAGTGTTTAGAAAGAAGAATATTGAAGTTTGGAACATTGTATGAGGGGTTAAGAGCTGAAATTGACATAGTTTTCTCTCTTTTTTCCTTTTTTTTCTTTTTGGCTGATAGGGGGTCTTATTTATAGACTAAAGTAGTCGTGGGTCTACCCGTGGCTGCTCGGGTGGGCTCGGGCCTTGTGGGTCCTGTTGTATCATAGTACGTATACTCAGGCCAACACACAGTCTGCTCGAACTTTCATAACTTTTAATCCGGGCGTCTGATGGAGGCGTGTTATACCTTTCCAAAAATCCCTTGACGAGAGCTACACAATGACATAGGATTTGACATTTTCTGAATCCGGGAAGATGGGTCCATGACCAGATCTTCAAGTCTTCGCAGTTCATCCATTGAGTTGTTTTGTAATGTTTTCACTCGAGATTGATGTTATGGTTCTGCATAACTTCTCTTGAAGCGATTTGGGCTGAATTGATGTTGAGTTAGCAAAATTACTATGTTTCCCCTCCTGGGTTTCTTCCGAGCTTGATGCAGTTATAGCCATCTTTTCTTAGGGTTGTCTCCAAGATTTGACTGTCGTTAACTTTTGACAGTACTCAGGGTTGTCTCTGAGGTTGTTTTGATGTCTCTCGGGTTTTCATCGGGATTTGATTTGATCTCCCAAAGTTATCTCCGGGGTTTGGTTTGATCTTCTAGGGTTGTCTCTAGGGCTGGATTTAATCTCCCAGGGTTGTCTTCGGGGTTTGGATTTGATATCTCGGGATTCTCTCCAATGTAACGGCCCAAAATCTGGTCTATTTTCACACCCGAATTTCGTACATCACAGTCCCATCTCCTTCCAAACATACATTATTTTATAGCCAAATATAATAACATGCATTCTTAAATCCTAGGTTCTAATACCTAATAAACTCGTTCATTACAATAATGATAATTACATTATTCTTTACATCTTACAAGAGTGACTTTTATCCGCCACCAAGGATACATAACAGTTCATTAAACTATTCTTCATTACAAGACTTGGCTTGATCTTCATGCTCATTCATATACTGAATGGCTCTTCTTCTGGATACCAGTCAGCTTGATCTTTACGAGATCCTTATGTTCTTCTACTTGTACGCTGAAAATATTTTTCATTTAAAGCAAGTGTGAGCATTCAATTGCTCATCAAGTCATAGAAGTTAAATAATCAACATCAAGAATTTAAACATTCTTTTAAGACTTCAATAACTGAACAAAGGTTATGAAGCAGCTTGAATAATATGAATAATTATGATTCCTATCATTTTAAAACATTTGTCACATTCACTTTGAAATACTTTCTTTCTTCTACCTTTTTTATACACATTCTATCTGGCTAGAATCATTAGCACAGACTTAAAAATAACGGTTCATGTATAAACAGAACATTTTTATATTAAATAATTTAACCACAGAATAGTTCATCTCATAGAAATACCGAAGGGTTAAAATTGTGGCACAAAGCCTCATACATTCTACCACCTTGTACAAATATCACACATTTGCACATAGATAAACTTCTCAAGTTCAACATCTGAAAAAGTTTAAGAAACTAGCATTCATTTAAAATATGAATGAAGTTAGGAAACTTGCCTTACACACAGTTACAACTTATAGTTTACGCTGGACTGCTCATCGCAATCCCTATATATAATATAAGGAAATAACACATACACCAATTAGTCATATACTTAACCTACGTATTGGTTTAAACTTACTTTACTTCTTAGGGTTCACGTTCTTGCAATCTAAGTTTACGCGACCAACTTTCTTTACAAGTTTACGGTGTTATAACATATGGATATGTCTTAACTCATACGATCATCATCTTTGATGATATATATTCTTATCTTCTTCTTATAACCTTTCTAGGACTTAGCACACATCCAGTCTCTACTAGTATTCCATATGGTACTCTGAGTGGTTTCCCATAAACAACCAACATGTCAGGTTTGTAATATTCAAGAACGCAATCAAATTACAAAATTAAGCGGAAGCGAGATAAAATCAGAGTTTTAAAATTTTTTACAAACCATAAACCCGGATCACCCTTTATGCACAATTATTAATTAAATGAAAAGATAAAGAATAAAATCATACCCTTGAAGATCGAGCTTCCTCAGGTACAAGTTCACCTCCAATCCTTTTCGCGTTCAACTTGAATCCACCGGGTTTGGTTCCTTCCTTTGATCAACGTTAGCCACCCATGTGTTTGGCCTCTAGAGGTGATCCACCAAGGAAGAATAGAAATTCAAGAAGAAGGGGTATTGGCTCAAACCTTAGTTTTTCCTATCTCTATAGAAAAATGGCGTACTCTCCAACAAATTGGAATTATGTCGTAGTTGTAAAGTTAACCACACCCACACCCATAATAAGACTCCTCTTATTTATAGATGTGGGCAACCCACCTTAACAATTAAGGAATTGAGATTTATTTAATTAATTAAATTCTTTTAATTAATTAAGCTCCCTAATCTTATTAGGGATAATTAATTAAACTCCTTTAACTAATTTTTCTTCCTAATCCAATTGGGAATAAATGAGAGTACTTATATTAAATTAATTCCTAAACCCTTTTAGAAATTAAAATAATAATAATTGTAATAATATTAATAAGACTCCTCTTATTAATTTATATTTAATATTTCTAAAATATTAAATAATAAATATTAAGCTATTTAATTTATTCTATCACCATAGATTAAATTAAATATACTTAATATATTATTACGATTATGCCATTAACTTCTTAAATAATTATTCTTCCTTTTATGGTGTGACCCTTTAGGTTCTCCATATTAAACCTATTGTGAATAAATCAATTAGAATAATTCTAATCTTATTTAAATAAATAAATTAAATAATTAATTTATTTAAATAAATAATATTTATTCTACAATAGGGATAAGCCTCCCTAATGATCAATGACTTTCCGGATAATATAGATTTCAACATTAATCATAAAAGAACCTTTGAGTAAATAGTTACCGTACAATTCAATCATTCCACCATACAATGTCCCAATTAAATATAAGACATGGAATTACTGTCAAGTCTTATTTTATTTAATTATATGTATTTCGATCC
Source organism: Panax quinquefolius (assembly GCA_020205615.1). Taxonomy (NCBI): domain Eukaryota; kingdom Viridiplantae; phylum Streptophyta; class Magnoliopsida; order Apiales; family Araliaceae; genus Panax; species Panax quinquefolius. The sequence goes on from CM035157.1 coordinate 70,678,519, forward strand.
TTAAATGCACAACTCCAAATAATGCAAATTAGAAACTCATTTATAATTTCATTATGCCTTAGCCAAGGACTACTGGGTTGTCATTTATCGAATCACATAGGACATTTCTCTTCTTTTATTAGAAGTGGTAGATTCTTTATTGATCATACATTATCTCCATGTACAACTTATTATACCCAAGCATACCCTTTGATATACCCTAAGGGTCTTAAGGAATAAGTCAAAGTATAACTCATCATACACAAGATACTATGATGATCTCAAGTCCAAGGATCACTTGTACTACTATCACTACAGGAATTCCTATTGACAGGCAAGTAAAACTCCATTAGGTATTCCTTAGCGAGCCACGCTCGATTGAATTTATTCTCTAATAAGCACCTACATACTTGCTTTAGTGTCTCCACACAAATGATCATGAGATCAATCATCCTCATCCAATGAGCAAGCAACGTATGTACCAATCTATCCGGATTCACTAATCCCCAATTTAGTAATCCAATGATTGGGAACTATTTTAGTTTTAAGCTTTCTAAGAATTTAGATCTCATTAGAATGATCATCATCATTATTCTAAAAGCATTGCTTAAAACTATGGGTTTATCACATATTATAAAACAGCATCATGTAGATAATTTAAAAGCCTTTAATAAATTAATACTTTTTATTAATAAATGAATAAGATTGTTACAAAGTATATGCTTTATCATCAAACATGATTGGCTTGTGTGCATACTACTTTCACAACAAACTAGTTTCTCGTCTCATCTACACTGTCTTTCACAATGAGTTAGATCGGTTGCTAGTTTCGTATATACTTCTGCTCTCTAAAGGAATTGTCTAGCCCAACTCCCATATGTCAACCATTAAAGATTACAATTGTACCATAACCTAAACTTAACTTAACGTATCCAAACCATTAAAACTATAATGTTCATTAAGTTTATTTTCCATTCCTTATGGCTTTCTGACAACTAAATGACATAGCTCATGATTTATTCCTTATAATCTAAGTCATACAGTCTTTTGTATACTCGGAATGATTATTCAATATTAATACTACGCATTCATAGCGTTAAGCATTTTACGTTACCTTATTCATATCTTATAATGTCCGGTTCATTCGACTCGGAACTTTATCCAAGTTATAATTATTAACTCGGCTTCTTAACGTTATACGTCAATGTCTTTAATTTAGTTTCTTCACCGTTCATAGGTTTAATCATTATTCTTCATTACCTTACGGTCAAACCATACACAACGTGTAGGTTCTACCCGTTTAATATTCGCGTACACTCAACCCTTACGTCGGCTAAAGTGTTTAACGTTTACATTTTATTTTAACATTATCTATCTGACTCACATTCGGACTTTCGTTAATCTTATTACTACTCGTTACGACATTCATGATAATTTTGTATCTTACTTACTACCTTCGTCAATGTCTAGGTCATACAACCAATGTATGCTTGGAATGTTTGTTCAATGCGAATATGATTCACGAGGATCGTTTACGTATTCAACGTTCACGTTGCTCATCTTTTAAACTCTCATTTAACCTTTACCTAAGGTTTTAATTGCTCTCATCATGCTCCATTATATGATTACTACATTCATCATCATTTCTTAATGTCGCAGCCATATGGTTCGTTGTATGCTAAGACCGACCGTTCATCACATTTACGTTGCGTTTACATTCTTTGTCTTTTAATCCCGTTTATTCCTTCCGTTCAACCTTTACTAAATGTTTAATTCACTTGATTAAGTATTACATTATGTGAACTATATGTTCATCATCTTTCCCTACACTTCCCCCAGGAGTTGAGCCGTTAAAAGCTCTTCTCTGAGTTCTGCCCTGCATCAACGATGCGGCGCCACTTACTTTGTTATTTATGGCATTAGAGTGCAAGTCTCCCGTAGCTTAGTCCCCGGGCTGGCGCTGCGGTGCCAGTTCTAAAACTAAGAAAATTTTTCTAAGTCTTGAACATGTTTGAGACGCTTACTTCACAATCTCATAACTTCTTCGTTATAACACAGAACGAGGTCATTCCAAAGACATCTTCTTACTATCATTACGTAATTCAACTTCCCCCGGACAGAATTTCATTTTGTATCTGTTAACATGCCATTCAATTGGATTAATTTTCATTATTCGTTCATTTTTTACGTTATCAACGTTCTTCATTCGTTCGTACGTAATTCGGTCATCTGTACTCGGAATTCATTCATTCTTCATTCGTTTCTATGTTTTCTTACATTCTTATTATACCCTACACATTCGGGTTTATTTACATACTTTTTACTTTTCGTTCATCTTTTATGAATTTTTTGCCATAACTTCGTTATAGCTAAGTTTAATCTGTTTTTCATGAACGTTTCTATCATTCCTAACCAAGCAATAAACATCTAACTTATATTTGATGGTTATAACTACGATAGTTTTAAATTTGTCCATCAACAATGTTCTTCGTGTTCTTCGCATGTTTTTCTCGTTCTTCGTTCGTTCTTTATTTTTAATCGATACTTTGATTGTGATTTCATTTTTCTTGGAATTTGGTGTTACAAAACATCATTCCTTACTTATTTCACCAAATCGTTCATATGATTCATTCGGATCGTTAAAATTCTTTAAGCAATTCATACTTCCTTAAGAAAGCTTTTAAGACATTTATAAACTAAACTTCTAATTCCTATTTCTTCGTTTTCTCATGATTTAAACCTTATGAAAATCATTATTAACATATTTTAATTCCATTCTAATTAAGCTATATGATTCCATATAAAACTTAACAAAAATTTATATTAGACTAGGTTTTAAGATTACCTTTCTTCTTTATTCTCCTTCCGTTGGACAAAGATTGCATTTGGGCTAGCTTTTCCTCCTCATCCGACTTCTCTCTCTCTCTCTCTCAAGTTTTGGTGATTTTCAAATCACCAACAAATGAGCTAAGGCTCTCCTTATATAGAAATCCAAGCCTAGGGGTATTTTGGTCATTTGGCAAACTGCCTTACTATTCACGAAGCTTCTCCTGGATGCTTCGTTATCCAGTCTTTCCGAATTCGTTTGACAGTTTTAAAAACTGCAATTCTCAGAATACAAATATTTTTAGATATTTTGTCTTTCTTTTACAGATTAACATTTACGCATTCTTTGAAACTTCAAAAAATTAAAAAACACTTTTTGATGATAAGTGTTTTCCTTCACGTTTTCCCCTAACGTAGTTAAACGAATGAAAAACGCATAACAGAACTTTTCGTCATTTTTATTTTGTTCGATTTTAGTACGTTTTTCGAAAAAAAAATTATCGGCTAACTTAACTTTTCACGACATATTATCGTTTAATCTTTCGACGGAATGTCATTTCGACATACTGATCTCTTGGAAAAGCTTAGGTTGTAAGACCACAACTTTTTTTTGAATAAAGATTAATTTTTTCTCGAAATATATTTTTGAATATTATGGTGTGGATATGATATAATGTTATAGTTGTGGGTAATATTTGGAAAATTTTGCAAAGTAAGCAAGTTGATATAAAATATTCGTTGTGTTAGTAAATATTCGATTGGACGGGGAATATTCGTTTTAGCAGGGAATATTCGTACGACGACACAATCATTGGTGGACCCCACAACGAAAGTATTGTCGTAGTTAGAAAACGACATAAATATCTTTCTATAAAAATAACGACGGAAGTTTTACCGTTAAACTGTTGAACTACCCGGTGGTAAAAGTACAAGAATACTGCTGCGTTAGTTGCGTAGTAGCACTACCAGTATTGATTATTGATGCTTACGTGAGAAGTCACTCAGTTATACTCAATTATTGTTATAGTAATTGTTGCATAGTATCTCACGTTATTTGATTCAATTATTGTCACATTATCATCTGCATAATATTTTATATTGTTAAATCAATAATTAAGATAATAAAGGTATTCATATTATTATTTGCAATATTGACAATGTGACACCCCCAAAATTGGTATACATCACCCATCTTGAGTCTCCAAATACATGGTACAAAATTCAAATACAACTTAATAATACAGCTGTCGTGCAAAATACGACAAAACATAAACTAAGAGTTTTAATAGGAATATTGTCATCTAGACAATATCCACACTCAAAGGAGTCATCATTACATTTATCGTCACTCTATTTAACAGAATCACGAGGACTACTAATACTACCATCTGGACCATCACTCTGTTCCCCGACTAGTCCCGGCTACGTTCTCATTTTATGAAGAGAACAGTGAAAGAAAGGGTGAGCTCAACTAGCCTAGTAAGAAATATTATGACTAAGATAATGCAGAATAAATTATCATTATTCTTCAACAATGTTAAACTGATAAAATATAATAGACATCAAGTTTGAAAGTAACGGAATAAGCAATCCGTTAGAAGAGTTAAGTAGAGCATGATATCTACTATCTTCTATGATTTAAAATGTTTTCATCAATTTTTATCGCTGAGACTCAGCTAAATAAATAAACCACATCATAGAGTCATCTCTGCACTACGGGCCAAGGATATTCATTAAATCATCAAAGGTTATGACTATACCGAATAATCCCTGGTCATAATCATACCAAAAACTATCCATCAATGCACTACAGGCCACTAAGGACTTTTACCACATCATTTATAACATTACAGGTCATGATTATACCGAATAATCCCTGGTCATAATCATACCAAGTCCATCTATGCACGTAAGCCAAAGATGACTTTCATCGCAATATAAGCATGGGGATGATGACAATGACATAATAATTCAATAAAAAAAGTTCAAGAATAAATTTTAAAGATTTATAAGTTAATTTATCCCGAACTCAATAATGTCCAAATTGTCAACATGATCTCGCTTTGGAGTAAAAAATTCAAGAATGCTCAGAAGAATATTTCCATGAAAAGATACTGGATGAAGCGCAAATATCTAGGATATTCCACAAATTTCATGGAGTATAGAAGCCAAAACTTTAATTAACTTAGTATAGTAGAATATATGAAACTGCAAATGAATTTTTGCCCGCCATGCGATAATCCACGTAGACAGATCATTTCCATAATTTAATAAGGAATGAATACCAAGGATCATTCACCATGCATGTGGTAATCCACATAGACATGTTATTTCAACAAAATAATAAAGAATGGAACCAGGTCATGCGTAATCCGCATCGACAGGAAATTCCAACAGAATAATTAATAATGGAACCAGGTCATGCGTAAACGCACATACAGGATATTCTGACAGAATAATAAAGAATGGAATAACAACGAAATTCACCGTGCATGCGGTAGAGATCGCATGCATGAAAAGTTATTCCAACGTAATAATAAATAATGGAATAACAATGAATTCACCATGCATGCGATAGATCGCATGCATGAGTTATTCCAACATGATAATAAATAATAGAACCAGTCATGTAATACGCATGCATGAGATATTCCAACAGAATAATAAAGAATGGAATAATGTAAGAATTTCACCATGTATGCGGTGATTGCAGATATACAGATTATTCTAACGAATAATAAGGAATGGAATAATGAAGAATTTCACCATGTATGCGGACTTCACATATACAAAGTTATTCCAACATAATAATAAAGAATGGAATAACGTAAGAATTTCACCATGTATGCGATTTTATGTAGATAGGTTATTCTAACATAATAATAAAGAATGGAATAACAGAAGCTCTCTTCATGAATACGAAAGAACTAATACCACTTACCTTTAGAAAAAAGAGTATTCCGACTGGTAGGGTGAGGATATTCTTGAAGAAAACTTGCACTACGCTCAAAGCTTTCTTAAACTCTAAAGAAATACGCTCAAGATTATAGAAGAAGAATTTTCTGAACTTCTGGTGTGTTTTCAATTCTAACTAAGTATCCTATTTATAGGAAAATAGAAAGGATACTATGCTATGAAATATAATATATTCTATTTATAATATATATATATATATATATATATATTTTAAAATCTAATAAAACAAATAACTTTATAAAAGTATTATGTTTTATATAAGAAGATTTTACTATACAAACACTATGCAGTACTATGCAAACACTATGCATAATTGAATATAATATATTCTATTTATAGTCTAATAAAACAAATAACTTTATAAAAGTATTCTATTTTATATAAAAAGATTTTACCATGCAAACACTATGCAGACACTACGCAAACACTATGCATAATAAAATATAATATATTTTATTTATAGTCTAATAAAACAAATAACTTTATAAAAATATTCTGTTTTATATAAAAAGTTTTTTGTTTTAATATATTTATAATAACAATAAAACAAAACTCATCATCATTATTATAATTCACACTATTAATCGACCAGGTCGTTCCCAGGAAAGAGGGGGCTTTGCAATAAGAATTTCTCCTTATTGGCGCGCAATTAGGTTACCAAACCTCTCCTTGACAGAACTTCTAAACATCATTAATATTGCAAATAATAATATTAACAACTTTGTTATCTCAATTATTGATTTAATAATATATAAAATATCGACAATAATTAAATCAAATAACATGAGTTACTATGCAACAATTACTGTAGCAATAATTGAACAAAACTGAGTGACTTCTTACGTAAGCATCAATAATCAATACCGTGTGCTACTATGCAACTACACGTATTATTGTACTTTTAACACCGGGTGTTTCAACAGTTTTAATGGTAAAACTTTCGCCGTTATTTTCATAATAATATTTATGTCGTTTTCTAAATCCGATAATAATTCTGTTGTGGGGTCCACCAATAATTGTACCGTCGTACGGATATTCCCTGTTAAAACGAATATTCCCCGACCAATCAAATATTATATAACCATTTGCTTTCTTTTAAAATTTTGTAAATATTACCCACAACAATAACATTATATCATATCCACACCATAATATTCAAAATATATTTTGAGAGAAATTAATCTTTATTCATAAAAGTTAGGGTCTTACAACCTCCCCTTCTTATGAAATTTCGTCCTCGAAATTAGGGTACGTACCTGGTATGCCGAACAAATGAGGACACTTCGTCAGATTCTAACTCTTGAAGTATAACCTTTGAGTGTTGAATACAATCCTTCTTATCCAAAATTTTAACAGATATTTCTTCATACGTTAAATCTTCCGCTATCTCGTTCGGTTCTAAATCAATAATATGGTTCGGGTCATCCACATATTTACGTAACATCAGTACGTGATAAACGTTATGAACACGCAATATATTTGGCGGTAAAACGAGTCTATAGGCCACAGTTCCTACTCGATCAAGGATTTTAAATGGGCCAATAAAATTGAGGTTGAGATTTCCTCTCTTCGTCGATTCTTGCTTCTAGAATAACGCCCTCTTGAACCTTCTTTTTCAAATTCATCAGCTTCAGGTGCGTAGTTTGAGCGGCCTTTATCTTTATCGATTAGAGTCGATTCTACTCATATATTTGATATCACCACGTGGGTCCCTAGAGTCTTGAACTCTATCTTCATCATTTGTAAGTTATACGAAATGTGTTTTTATGTTAACAACGTCACACTCGTAAACGCATACGATCTTCTACTCAACCTGTCAGCTACCACGTTCTCTCTTCCACAATGATATTGAATGGTATGATGGTAATCTTTAACAGCTCGATCCAACGTCTTTGAAGCATTTTACGTTCGTTTTAGTTGAAGAAATATTTAAGGGTTTTAGAAATGGGGTTTTATACTGGGGTCAATACAAAATTTGATTTCACGCTCTAGGGTAGGCTAAGAAGTCTTCAGGAATACGTCAGGAAATTTATTAACAATAGAAATATCATTCAAAACCGTGACTCTCATCCAAGACTTGGATAGCACATGTAATGAAGGTTTCTCCTAACGGAGCTTCAAGAGATAAGTCAAAGTCTAATTTCTCCGGAGTCAAATTTAAACGTTAAGCGCAATCAAAAGAGATAAAAGAATGGGTAGAACCGGTATCTAATAAGATATAGACTTCGCAAGAATTTATAATTAACTAACCCGTGCTAAGTTCGTTCGGGTTACTCGCTTTTTGAGAAGTTATGAAAAACGCTCTTCTTGAAACCACCGACTTTGTTTTGTCCATATCCGCCTTTGGTGCCACCGTCCCAGTTGGACTTGACTTTGGTGCACGACAAAATCGAGCTAAATGACCTTCTCTTCCTCAAATTTAAATTTCTATTATCTTAGCCATGATTACCACCGAAGTGGTTACCATTCTTGGCATGATAATTTCCCCCACGATGGTTATCATTGTTCCGATGGCCATTGCCACCGGTACGATTATTATCGTGTTGTTGGTCATTGCCTTTTGGTTGTGCTGACTCATTATCGCGCTCCAATAACTGAGCCATATTCACAATATCTGAATATAAACAAAGTTTATGAGAAATGAGGTATTGACGTATCTCGGGTTTCAAACCTCTTAGAAACATTCACGTCATTCGCTCCTCATTATCAACCAAATTGGATGCAAACCGGGATAACTCCACAAATTTAGCCTCGTATTGCGACATGGTCATATTGTTTTGCTCCAACTTGATGAATTTCACCTCCTTTAAGTGGCGAATACTTTCGGGAAAGTACTTGTCGTTGAACAACTCTTGGAACTTCTCCCAAGATATTTTCAGATGCCATTTTCAAACACTGTCACAAAACAAGGGTTAATTGACATATCACATATTATCCCTATACTACTACGTGACCAATTAAATACCAAATAAACTTAGGTAGGTCATACTAGCGAAGGAATTCCCCATCTCTCCCCTCCTAGTTCTTGTCTCACATCTCAGCCAGGGATCATATCCCTAAGCTTTGATACCAACTGTGACACCCCCAAAATTGGTATACATCACCCATCTTGAGTCGCCAAATACATGGTACACAATTTAAATACAACTTAATAATACAGTTGTCGTATAAAATACGACAAAACATAAACTGAGAGTTTTAATAAGAATATTGTCATCTAGACAATATCCACACTCAAAGGAGTCCTCATTACATTTATTGTCACCAGTATTTAATGAATAGTGAGGACTACTAATACTATCATCTGGACCGCCACTCCGCTCCCAGACTAGTCCCGCCACGTTCTCATTTCTTGAAGAGAACAATGAAAGAAAGGGTGAGCTCAACTAGCCCAGTAAGAAACATTATGACTAAGATAATGCAGAATAAATTATCATTAGTCTTCAATAATGTTAAACTGATAAAATATAATAGACATCAAGTTTAATCAGTGGCGAATAAGCAATCCATTAGAAGAGTCAAGTAGATCATGATATCTACTGTCTTCTATGATTTAAAATGTTTTCATCAATTTTTATCGCTGAGACTCAGCTAAATAAATAAACCACATCATCAAGTCATCCCTGCACTACGAGCCAAGGATATTCATTAAATCATCAATGGTCATAACTATACCGAATAATCCCTGGTCATAATCATACCAAAAACTATCCATCAATGCACTACAGGCCACTGAGGACTTTTAACACATCATTTATAACATTACAGGTCATGATTATACCGAATAATCCCTGGTCATAATCATACCAAGTTCATCTACGCACGTAAGCCAAAGATGACTTTCATCGCAATATAAGCATGAGGATGATGACAATGACATAATAATTCAATAAAACAAGTTCAAGAATAAATTTTAAAGATTTATAAGTTAATTTATCCTGAACTCAATAATGTCCAAATTGTCAACATGATACTGCTTTGTGGAGTAAAATTCAAGAATGCTTAGAAGAATATTTCTATGAAAAGATACTGGATGAAGCGCAAATATCTAGGATATTCCACTAATTTCATGGAGTATAGAAGCCAAAACTTTAATCAACTAGGTATAATAGAATATATGAAACTGCAAATGGATTTTTGCCCGCCATGCGGTAATCCACGTAGACAGATCATTTCCACAATTTAATAAGGAATGAATACCAAGGATCATTCACCATTCATGTGGTAATAACCATAGACAGGTTATTTCAAAAAAATAATAAAGAATGGAACCAGGTCATGCGTAATTACCGCAAGCGAAATTCTAACGAATAATAAATAATGGAACCAGTCATGCGTAAGCATAACGCATTGCATGTGATATTCCGACAAAATAATAAAGAATGGAATAACAACAAAATTCACCATGCATGCGGTGAGAGCGCTTACGCATGAGTTATTCCAACGAATAATAAATAATGGAATAACAATGTAATTCACCATGCATGCGATAGAGATCGCATGAATGAGTTATTCCAACATGATAATAAATAATAGAACCGTGTCAGTATGTGTAATACGCATGATGTGGATATTCCAAAAGAATAATAAAGAATGGAATAACAGAAGAATTTCACCATGTATGCGGTACTTCGCATATACAGATTATTCTAACAGAATAATAAGGAATGGAATAACAGAAGAATTTCACCATGTATGCGGTACTTCACATATACAGGTTATTCCAACATAATAATAAAGAATGGAATAACAGAAGAATTTCACCATGTATGCGGTACTTCGCATAGATAGGTTATTCTAACATAATAATAAAGAATGGAATAACAAAAGCTCTCTTCATGAGTACGAAAGAACCAATACCCCTTACCTTTAGAAAGAAGAGTATTCTGACTGGTAGGGTGAGGATATTCTTGAAGAAAACTTGCACTACGCTCAAAGCTTTCTTAAACTCTAAAGAAATACGCTCAAGATTATAGAAGAAGAATTTTCTGAACTTCTGGTGTGTTTTCAATTCTAACTAAGTATCCTATTTATAGAAAAATAGAAAGGATACTATGTTATAAAATATAATATATTCTATTTATAATATATATATATATATATATATATTATTTAAAATCTAATAAAACAAATAACTTTATAAAAGTATTCTATTTTATATAAAAGATTTTACTATGCAAACACTATGCATAATAGAATATAATATATTATATTTATAGTCTAATAAAATAAATAACTTTATAAAAGTATTACTTTTTATATAAAAAGATTTTACTATCCAAACACTATGCAGCACTATCTGAAACACTATGCATAATAGAATATAATATATTCTATTTATAGTCTAATAAAACAAATAATTTTATAAAAGTATTCTGTTTTATATAAAAAGTTTTCTGTTTTATTACATTTATAATAATTATTAAACAAAACTCGTCATCATTATTATAATTCACACTATTAATCGACCAGGTCGTTCCCAGGAAAGAGGGGGCTTTCCAATAAGAATTTCTCCCTATTGGCGCGCAATTAGGTTACCAAACCTCTCCTTGATAGAACTTCTAGACATCGTTAATATTGCAAATAATAATATTAACAACTTTGTTATCACAATTATTGATTTAATAATATATAAAATATCGACAATAATTGAATCAAATAACGTGAGATATTATGCAACAATTACTGTAGCAATAATTGAACAAAACTGAGTGACTTCTTACGTAAGCATCAATAATCAATACCGTGTGCTATTATGCAACCACGAGTATTACTGTACTTTTAACACCGGGTGTTTTAACAGTTTTAACCACGCGTTATTTACATAAAAATATTTTTGTCGTTTTCTCAATCTGAAAATAATTCCGTTGTGGGGTCCACCAATGATTGTACCGTCGTACGGATATTCCCTGTTAAAACAAATATTCTCTGACCAATCGAATATTATATAACCACTTGCTTACTTTGAAAATTTTGTAAATATTAACCACAACTATAACATTATATCATATCCACACCATAATAATCAAAATATATTTCGAGAGAAATTAATCTTTATTCATAAGAGTTGGGGTCTTACAGACAATGTCTAGAAGTTCTGTCAAAGAGAGGTTTGGTCACCTAATTGCGCACCAATAAGGAGAAATCCTTATTGGAAAGCCCCCTCTTTCCTGGGAACGACCTGGTTGTAAAATATTAATAATGAATAACTGTTGAAGTATTAAGAATGTGTTTATTGAAGATATGTGAATTACAACAGTTAGAGGGGAATAATGCAAACCTGGAAAACTTTAGGGGTACTAAAGTGTAATAATAAGTTAAATCAATCTGGACCATTGATGGTGGTTTTAATAGTAAATCAATCTGAACCATCGGTGGTGGTTTTATTAGTAAATCAATCTGGACCATCGGTGGTGGTTTTAATAGTAAATCAATCTAGACAGTCGATGGTGGTTTTAAAAGTAAATCAATCTGGACCGTCGATGGTGGTTTTAAAAGTAAATCAATCTAGATCGTCAGTGGTGGTTTTAAAAGTAAATCAATCTGGACCGTCGATTGTGGTTTTAATAGTAATCAATATGAACCGTTCGATCTAATAGTAAATCAATCTGGACCGTTTATTAATTAGTTACTATTTAGTCTATTCTCCTATAAATAGAAGCTTAATTCTTCTTTCATTCTCACCAATTCACTGAGATTCACAAGAGACACTATAGAGAGAGAAACTATAGAGAGCAAGAAGAAAAGAATTCTAATACTTAATGTAAGACCCCAACTTATTATTAATGAAATTTAATTTTCTCTATTTATTATTTTGAAATAGTAAGGGTTGATTTGATTAATGTGGATTGTTAGGGGTAAAATACGCAAATATTTCAAAATAAGCAAGTGGTTATAAAATATTCATTGTTGTCGGGGAATATTCGTTTGGTCGTGGAATATTCGTATCGTTTCGGAATATTAAATGCGATGGCGCGCGACCATGTGTGAGCCCATAACGAAAAAGCGATTGGATGATGAAAAACGACAAATATAAGTTGTTTAAATATAACAACGTAGTTATTACTGAATTATCTCTTGTTAAAATACTCGGTGGTTAAAACACACGATAGCATTTGCGGTATTGCACCAATTATTGATTCTTACGTAAAAGGCACTACTCAATAATGGTTATAGTAATTCTTTATTCGATATTTTATTGATTTAATAATTCTTGCGTTGATATTTTATATTGATGTTGTTTCAATAATTGTTATTACACAAGATCTTTCATTATCGAAGCGATAATTCATATTATCTGAATAATATTATTAGATAACATTATTGGCAATGTCTAGAAAGTTCTACATCTAAGGAGAGGTTTGGTCACCTAATTACGCCACCAATGAAGGAGAAATTCTTATTGAAAGCCCCTCTTTCCTGAGGCGCACAGTTGTCGATATTGTGATTACATAATATTATTTGTGAATAATTAATTATTGATTCATATGATGAGAAAAATATTGATTTTATATGGATATAGATGGAGAAATTTTTAATGTGACAATTGTTGAAAATTGAAATTTTATCTTTTACGATAAAATAATTCATTTAAATATATTATTATATTTTAATAATATAATAATGGTGATATTTTTACAACGAATGTGGGATATATGAGTATCTGAGGAGGAAGAGTATTTTTGTTGCAATAAATGTTTAAAACATGTTAAACATATCGGTGGACCCCATTTATTGATGAAATTTGATTATAGCTTTGTAAAATCGCTTGGTTTGTTGATTTCGGTCAATTTTTGTTTGGAATTTGGAAAAACTTTCTTCTGCAAAGTTGTAGAGAATTGAATTTTCTATAAAAAGTCGTGAGTTTCTAATTTTATGACAAAAGGGCTATTTATTGTGAATTATTGAAGTTCCGGAGTTCCGAAATAATTGATTTTTGGAAGTTTTAATTGTTTAAAATAACAAAAACGTTTTTGTGGTTGGTTGGTAGGCACATGTGTTGAAAAATATGCTGAAATCAAAATTTCCAAGTTTGCGTATGATTTATATAAACTTATTAATATTTTATTAAATTTTCTGCTTTGGTGTTCTAAGCAATTTCCTATAAATAGGGTGCTTAGGTTAGAATTGAAAATCACACCAGAAACTGAAGTTTTCTCTCTCTATATTATCGAGTGTATTCTTGTGAGTATTTTGAGTATACTTTGAGTATTACTATACGGTGCAAGTTCAAGTCATAGCCTATATCCGGTGTTTCAGCTCGAAGTACTGATCTTTCGAGGTAAAGGATATTTTTTTTTAATGATATATTTATTCTAATATCATCATGCCGAAGTATTGATCTAAACTTTTTAATCAAATTTGGAACTTTTAGTGTCGGGATTACTATTCACGTATACGACACTATTCACGTATACGGTACTATTCACGAATACGACACTATTCATCAAAAAATGAAAATTTTCCTTTTCGTCCAAAATATCTATTCTGGATACTAGCTTTGATTGTATCCATGTTTTGATCATTCTTGAATTTTACACCACTATGATTATTTTTGAGGTATTTTTGGACATGGATAAAACAAAGTACGAATCCTTAATCCTTAATCCTTGTCATTTTGTTTTACTAGATTCATTTCTTTAAAAATATTTTTCATCATCTTCAGTCTTAAATGATGATATTATTGAATATCTTTGGCCTATAGTGCAAAGATGAATGATTTCTGATGAATATCTTTGGCCCGTAGTGCAAAGATGAACAAGTGTTTAGATGAACATGACCAATCGATGAATATCTTTGGCACAGAGTGCAAAGATGAATATTTGATTCGGATGTATATTGATTGATGTTACGAGGGGATAAAAGATAGAGCGATGAACTTTTAAATTCATACATAGAAGATAGTAGTTTGCATTCTCTACTTAACTCTTCTAATGAATTATTATTTCCGCTGCGAATATTGATTTAAAAACTTGTTGTCTATTGTATTCTATTAGATTTTTCCCTGTTGAAGACTAATGATAATTTGTTGTATATTATCTTAGTCATAATTTTGTTCCATTTTTCTTCTCAGGAGGCGAGAATATAGCGAGTACGAGTCGGGGTATGGAATGAAGGTTCTAGAGAGAGTTGTTTAGTAGTCCTCACCATTTTTGTAAAATAATGTATCAATAAATGTGATGAGGATTTATTTGAGTATAGATATTGTCTAGAAGATAATATTTGTATTCAAACTCACAGTTTTACTGTTGTAATAATAAAGTTGTAGTTGTTTCTGTACCATGTATTGACAACTCAGAATGGGTGATGTATACCTATTTTGGGGGCGTCACACTTAACTTTTGCAGTATCCAGCTTTCTACTAAGGTAAGGGGTATTATTTCTTTCGTATTCATAAGGAATACTATTTTTCGTATTCATCCTTTAGTATATTAGAATAACCTGTCTACGTGGATTACGTACTATATGATAGGTGAAAATCCATTTGCAGTCTTCGTATGTTAATTCTTTTCATATTCTTAAATCTAAACTTACTATGGTAAGTACTGCTTCTATAATCCTTGAAATTAGTGGAATATCTGTAAGTTTTGCGCTTCATCCAGTATCATTTAATTGGAATATTGATATGAACTTTCGTATTAAATATCAATATTTTCACCCGAAGTACTATTTACGAGTTACTATTCACTATAATATTATTCACTCGGGTATTCAGGGCACTTTTCATGTCGGGGTACTATTCATGAGTTACTACTCATGGGTCACTATTCACCCTATTTTACTATTCACTATAATATTATTCACTCGGATATTCGGGGCACTTTTTATGTCGGGTTACTATTCATGAGGTATTATTCCCGAAATACTATTAATAGGGTAATATTCACGGGGTACTATTCACCGAAAAATTATTTCTTTTCGGTCCAAATTGTTTTTGATACATGGATATTATTCTTGAATTTTATTTAAAAAGCAGTATCATGTTGAAAATTTGTACATTATTGATTTCTTGATAAATTAAATTATAAATCTTTAAAAATTTATCCTTGAACTTGTTTTATTGAATTCTTATATCATTGTCATCATCCTCATGCTTATATTATGGTGAAAGTCATCTTTGGCTTACGTGCATAGATAGACTGTTGATTGGTATGATTATGACCAGGGATAATTCGGTATAGTCATGACCATTGATGATTACATGAATAATTCTTGGTCCGTAGTGCAAGAATAATTTGTGGACGTGATACTAATGAATATCCTTGGCCGTAGTGCAGGGATGATTCGATGATGTGATATATTTATTAAGCTGAGTGCCAGCAATAAAGTTAATGATAAACTTTTTAAATCATAGAAGATAGTAGATATCATGCTCTACTTGACTCTTCTAATGGATTGCTTGTTCCGCTGCAATTAAACTTGTTCTCTATTATATTCTATCAGTTTAACATTGTTCAAGGCTAAGGATAACTTATTCTGCATTATCTTAGTCATAATATTTCTTACTGGGCTAGTTGAGCTCACCCTTTTACTTCCATTGTTCTCTTCAGGAAATGAGAACGTAGCCGGAACTAGTCGGGGAACGGAGTGATGACCCGAGATGGTGTTATAGTAGTCCTCACTATTCTATTAAATAGTGTGCCAATAAATGTAATGAGGACTCTATTTGCGTTTGGATATTGTCTAGATGACAATATTCATGTAAAAACTCTCAGCTCATGTTGTATATTTAAGTTTGTATTTGTATTCTGTACAATGTATTTGGCGACCCAAGATGGGTGATGTATACCTATTTTGGGGGCGTCACAGTTGGTATCAAAGCTTAGGGATATGATCCCTGACTGAGATGTGAGACAAGAAGTAGGAGGGGAGAGATGGGGAATTCCTTTGCTAGTATGACCTACCTAAATTTATTTGGTATTTAATTGGTCAGTCAGAGTATAGGGATAATATGTGGCATGTCAATTAACCCTTGTTTTGTGGCAGTGTTTGAAAATGGCATTTGAAAATATTGAGATAAGCAATGAAGCACATGAGACCGTTGAGTCACCAACGATTAATATCCAGGAAATGTGCAACAGGAAGACAATAATCCTCAGGTAAACAATAACACCGATCAAATGATGAACAATGGATTGTTCAGAGGCTTCATTGAATTCATGCAACATCAGGCGAGAGTGGCTCCTATTCAAAATACAGGTGGAAACATTGGCAACTCTCAGATGGTCACTGCTAAGCAGTTAAAGGAGCTGGGACCACCCGAGTTTATTGGAGAGCCAAAACCACTTAAGGCGGAGACGTGGATAAAGCAGATCACCAACATATTTGATGTCTTGGGATGGTCCGAGGAGCAAAAGGTTCCTTTTTCCACCTTCATGTTGAGAGGAGAGGCAGATTGCTGGTGGGAATCAATAAAACGTACTCAGCCTGCCGTACTCAAAATGTCTTGGGAGAAGTTGCAAGAGCTGTTCAATGACAAGTACTTTCCCAAAAATATTCATCACATGAAGGAGGTGGAGTTTATCATGTTGGAGCAAAAAAATATGACCGTGTCGCAGTACGAGGCTAGGTTTACCGAGTTGTCCCGATTCGCATGCCATTTGGTTGATAATGAGGAGAGAATGACGCGAATGTTTCTACGAGGTTTGAGACCCAAAATACATCAATACCTCATTTCTCATAAACTGTGTTTGTATTCAGATGTTGTAAATAGGGCTAAGTTATTGGAGCGTGATAATGGGTCAACCCAACCAAGAGAGAGCAGCAAGCAAGTCGATAATACTAGTGGTAGCAGTCATCGAAGCGGTGACAACAAACGTAGAGGGAATCAACATGCCAGAAATGGTAACCACTTTGGTGGTAATCATGGCCAAGATAATAAAAGTGGAAATTTCAAGAAGAGGAGATTCAATAATGATGGAAAGACGTCAGTACCAACACCTATTGTTAAGGAAGGAGAATGACCACTGATCGTATGTTACAAATGCGGAGGAGAGGGACACATCAGTCCAAACTGTACGCACCAATCCAAAGCATGTTACAATTGTAGAAGAGAAGGTCACCTAGCCCGATTTTGTCGTGCACCAAGTCAAGTCCAGCTGGAATGGAGGCATCAAAAGTCGTCCTAGATAAGACAAAACTGATAATTCAAGGGAGAGCATTTGTCATAACCTCCCCAAAAGCGAGGAATCAGAACGAGGTGATCACGAGTAAGCTAATCATAAACACTTGCGAAGCTTATACCTTATTTGATACCGGTTCTAGCCACTCTTTTATTTCTCCTACTTGCGCTCAACGTTTAAATTTGACTCCGGAGAAACTAGACTTTGATTTATCTGTTGAAACTCCGTTGGGAGAAACCTTCATAACATACACTGTCTATAAGTCTTGTTTGGTTTAAATCGGTAACCGCGCGTTACCTATCGATCTTATTTCTTTAAAAATACTTGCATTCGATGTGATTTTAGGAATAGATTGGTTGACTACTCATCATGCTAAAATTGATTGTTTTTGTAAGGTTGTTAGCTTTCATATTCCTAACAAACCTATTATATGAATTCAAGCAACTAAACCATTAAAGTCAATTACTGTCATCTCAAGTCATAAAGCTATTCGTTTATTAAAAAACAGATGTCAAGCTTTCTTAGCCCATGTCACAGATTTAAACAAAAATACGTTAGATTTGAATGATATTTCCATTGTTAATAAATTTCATGATGTATTCCTTGAAGAACTTCCTGGCCTACCCCCAGAGCGTGAAATTGAATTTTGTATCGACCTTGAACCCGATACAAAACCCATTTCCAAAGCCCCATATCGAATGGCTCCTGTTGAACTTCAAGAGTTAAAGACTCAACTGCAGGAATTGTAAGACATCGGTTTCATTCATCCTAGTACATCTCCTTGGGGTGCTCCTGTTCTCTTCGTAAAGAAGAAAGGTGGAAGTATGCGACTTTGTATTGATTATCGGGAGTTGAATCATGTCACCATCAAAAATAGGTACTCGTTGCCACGCATTGATGACCTGTTTGACCCGATTCAAGCGCCAAATTCTTTTCAAAGATCGATCTTACGTTAGGATATCATCGCTAAAGATTAAAATCGATGACATCCCAAAGACTGCTTTCAGAACTTCGGAAGCGGGCATTATGAATTCCTAGTCATGTTTTTTGGATTGACTAATGCTCCTGCTGCCTTTATGGATATGATGAACCGAGTATTCAAGGAATATTTGGATCATTTTGTAGTCGTCTTTATTGATGACATCGTCATATATTCCAAAAGCCGTGAAGATCATGAGCAACACTTGAGGCTGATACTCCAAAAGCTTCGTGAAAATAAGCTTTATGCCAAGTTGAAGAAGTGTGAGTTTTGGCTTGAGGAAGTAGCATTCCTTGGGCACGTGATATCAAATCATGGAATATTTGTTGACCCAGCAAAGATTGAAGCAATTCAAAGTGGAACAACCCAGTCGATGATGTAAAATCGTAGCTTTACGGGCTTAATTTGGTTATTATCGGAGATTCGTGAAAGGATTTTCTTGAATCACTACTCCATTAACTCAGCTGACTCAAAAAGATACAAAATTCGGTTGGAGCGAGGAATGTGAGAAGAGTTTTCAAGAACTCAAGAGGAGACTCATTTCAGCACCTGTTCTGACAATACCATATGGTTCAGAGGGATTTGTGATGCCCCCAAATTCGGGTATCTTCCAACCCGACAGATGGTGCTACATGGTACTACCATTCATACATTCATTCAATTGAACAGTCTTTGAAAAGACTAAAATGTCTCCTATATATTCAAAATAATATTACATTTCCCAGGTTCTTTATAACCTATTCGTTCGTTCTTGTCATAATATTCAATATATTACAGACATTTATCTACACTATTACATAAGTAAACTAAGGGTTCGTCTTCGCCTTGCCCTTATCCTTACCAGAGCCTTCGGTCCGGTCGATGTTGGCTGTGTTCATATGGTTCAAGCAAGAGTGAGCATGACTAGCTCAACAAGTACTACAATTCTAATTAACAACATGTTTGAAACATAGACCTCATATATCTTCAGTAACTGAACAATAGTTTTGAAGTAATATCGATAATTCAAAATAGCACTTTGTTTCATTCAAAATGTTTTACCACAACAATATTCAGTAAAAACATCATTTCTGGTCCAAGACCTTGAGCATTTCATAAGTTCTTTTGAAAAGGACATTCTGACACTAAGTCCGTAAGTTCGACATTACTTACGAGCACGTCTAGGTGATCAGCTTATAGTACTCTATGTTGATCAACACTACATTCATTAAACGTGTATACATTTAAGTTGTGGCAACCTCACGTACCTGTCGTTAAACGACAAAAATGTTTTTAGCATACTCGGTCTTCGATTGAAAACCACACCAATATAACTCGATAAACATTAATCATGCTTTACAGAATTGGCTTTGACTTCATCGTTATAAACTTCATGCGAAAGAATACATGAATTACACAGCTTGTCCATACTGAACTAGAACAAGGGTTAGAATACTTGCCTTCAGCGTCTACTTACTGATTATCACACGTACACTCTAAGTCTCTAAGTCTCTACAATACACGATCATATAACGTACCACATTAGGTCATATATAATCAAGTATGTATACTATTATATCTTACCCTTCATCTCAATCTAAATCCTGACTTAGATCTGTTATTATAGGTTTCGGCTTTTCATTACGTCGTTCTAATTACATTCATGATTGATTACTTATCTTCAACCTTTAGACAACATACATAAGGTTTATAAGTACCTTACAATATCTTACTAAGTTCCTCAATTTATTATTACTAAGTTACTGTTCATGTTATACTTGCAAACATTTTTACTGTCCATATTCTAGGGTTGGCCTGCATGCGGTTACCACCCATTACTCTTCAATGGCCTTCTGCGTGAGAGTTAACAATGATATGCTCGAGGCCGGGACTCGGCGCTACACAAATAAGAAGTCCTTACTCTTCAGGTCGCGCTACGCCACGAGTTAGCAGTGTGCTCAGACACTATGTTGGGCGCTTATTATCACCCTTTTAACCTTGGGTTGGCCAGCCATGCTACTGACTTTACTCTCCTCAAACAGTTTTCAAATTTTGAAAATTTTATGAAACTCCCGGACTCATAACTTCTTCGTTATAAGTCTGAATTGGCTCGTTCAAAAGCCTACGGTTCATAAATTACATACTCTATGAGTTCATGCAAGAATTTTATCTATTTGACTTTGTTTGCTAAAATTTCACCTATTAGTTCATTTTTAACGAAAACGATAAACGTCCGTGAATGTTCAACGCTCGTTTCATCATTCAAAGTCAGAATTCGGTCATTTTTGAGTCCGCAACTCTATAATGCCAAATATGATGTGTCTCCATCGAAAACCAACATTTTCGACTTCAAACACAAAATACGACTTCCATTCTAAGAATTTTACGAATTCGACGATTATCGTCCAATCGTGTGAATTTCGGCAAAACCTCATTACTAATCATTCTAAATGTATTTTTTAAATCTTCATATGAACATTACAAGTTACTTATTACACCAACTTATTCTGAAAGTAGGTTTTGACTTATTCTCATAAGTCAATGACTTAATCAACTTATGAACTACAAATTCTCATGCTTATGACATGATATGAACTTAAGTCCATCAATCATTGTTCTCATACTACATTGAACATACTAACATCATATGACAATCATATGACAAGTTCTTCACAAGTTTATCAACTTAATTAAGTTCAAGTTGCTTATTCAACTTATTCGGCTTAAGCTCATTCATCAATCACTTATTATATGTTCTTAGCATACAATCATACTTCTCTTATCATCCTACAATGATAGATATGAATATATATTAGACAAGAGTCTTACCCTAGAAGTACTTGTACTTCTCTTCTCTTTGGAAACTAGCAAAGAACTTTTGACTTATTCTTGAGTTATGTGGCTTATTCTCTCTAACCAATAAGCTACTTAACTTAAGAGGAGTTGGATGAAATAAAACAAGCAACAAATGAATTGTGAAGCTTGGTTTTTATAGGCTTGGCTAAGTTAGGGCATTATGGTCAATTAGGCCATCCCACCTCCTTAATCCACCTCCTTATTCACCTCCTCACTTTTACCTCCTTAGTATTCCTTTCTTATTCACCAAGTCTACTTGTTAGCCACTTAAAATGCTTGCCCATGAAGACTACCCATATCACACTTGGATTGCTCCATGGATCATGGTTTATTCATTGGGCTTGCTAATTAATCCAGCTAATTCCTTGTTGGGCTTATACTACAATAGTTTGGACTCATGACTTATCAAATACTTGGGCTTGAGTATTACTTACTATTTGGACTTCTACCATTAAGCTAATAATCCTACAAATCCATTACATTTAATTAAACAACTTAACATACATACACCACGTATAATTCTCGTATGCTAGCTCGTATATTAAATTGTAATATACGTCATTCCATTCTTCATTATTAATAGTATAATACGTAGTATTATACTTACGTTCATTATCTCGTACAATGCATACGCATCATTTGAATAATACTTCCCTTTCCTTAACGCTTAATAAACCTAACGTTCCCAAATTAGGTCTGCATGTGAAATATTATATTTTCCATACTTAGATTATTATTACATAATCAATATTATCTTGATATTATAAAGTTATGTATTTCTCGGAAATTCAAAAATAATTCCCGAGCAGAAATCGATGAATAGTGTTTTTCAGAAAATTTCTCGGAAAGCTTTTATTTTCGTCTTAGAAATTCAAACACCTTAATTCATTCACGTAGTTAAAATACTACGACGTTCTGACTTTTCTAGGTTATAGAATGACATTCATCTTATCAACACATAATAATAATAAATAATATTATTTTATTCATTATTAAAAGTATTTACAAAGGTTCGATTTTCTGGGGCGTTACACTCTCTCCCCCTTATAAGAATTCTGTCCCCAGAATCTCGCTATATAAAAAAAAATTACACAAACAAATGTGGATAATTCTTTTTCATCATTTCTTCTAACTCCTACATTGCTTCTTCTGCATCATGGTTTTTCCATATCACCTTTACGGAAGGTGTGACTTTATTCCGCATAACTTGTTCTTTTCTATCGACAATTTGAATCGGCGTTTCTTCGTACGTTAAGTCCTTCTCGATATGAATAGGTTCATATTCTATCACGTGCTTATAATCTGACTTATACGGACGTAACACGGATACGTGAAATACATTATGTATTCGTTCTAGGTTTGGAGGTAATGCTATCATGTAAGCTACCTCACCCATCCATTTTAATACCTCAAAAGGTTCTATGAACCTCGGACTGAATTTTTCCTTCTTTCCAAAACGTATCTTTCCTTTCTAGGGAGATACTTTTAGAAATACGTACAAACCTACTTCAAATTCTCTATTCTCTCTATGTTGATCCGTAAACTTCTTCTTTCTGTCTTGGGCTGCTAGAAGACGCATTTGAATCATCTTGACAATGTCCGCTGTCTGTTGCACCAATTCTGGTCCCAACATTCGGCGTTCTCCTACCTCATCCCAATACAGTGGCGTTCTGCATTTCCTCCCATACAAAGCTTCGTAAGGGGGCATACCTATGCTTGCATGATAACTATTGTTATACGCAAACTCCACTAATGGTAGATGATCATCCCAACTACCCTTGAAATCCATGACGCAAGATCTTATCATATCTTCTAACATCTGAATTGTTCTCTCGCTTTGTCCATCTGTTTGTGGATGATACATCGTACTCAGCTTCAACTGCGGTCCTAACTGCTCTTGTAGACTCCTCCTAAAGTTCGAAGTGAATCATGGATCACGATCTGACACAATCGATACTGGTACTCCATGTCTGGAAATTATTTCCTTAATATAGAGTCTAGCTAACTTGTCTAAGTTATACTTGACCCTTATTAGCAAAAAGTAAGCTGACTTTGTCAATCGATCCACTATTACCCAAATCGCATCATACCCCTTGGTTGTAGTCGGAAGTCCTACCACAAAATCCATCATGATGTTCTCCCACTTCCACTCTGAAATTTCCAATGACTGTAACAAGCCACTTGGTCGTTGATGTTGGCAAGTTAAGCACCTACTCACGTATTTTGCTATCTCTCTCTTCATGTTTGGCCACCAAAAACTATGTCGAAGGTCTTGATACATCTTAGTGCTACCAGGATGAATCGAAAACCTCGAACTATGAGCTTCGTGTAATACCTGCTCCTTTAATTCCGTCTCATTTGGAACCCAAATTCTTCCTTCAAATCTTAATAATCCCTCATTATCAAGATTATACTTAATATCTTTTTCATTGGCCAGCAACTCCTTCATCCGGTTACACTCATCAGTTTTGAGTTGTACCTCTTTAACTCTCTCTATGATGGTAGATTGCATCTCCGTTGCAAATAGCATTTATCCTCCTTCACTTGGCAGCTTCACTTCCAACTCCATCCTAGCCAGCTCTATTATTAACTCAATTTGAGCCATTAACAAAGACAACTTTTCCCGACCCTTCTTACTTAAGGCATCGGCAACTACATTGGCTTTTCGGGGTGATCTGAGGATTTCACGTCGTAATCCTTTATCAACTCCAACCATCTCCTCCTTTCCTCATATTAAACTCTTTCTGTGTAAAGATATATTTTAGACTCTTGTGGTCCGTGTATATCTCACATTTTTCTCCATAAAGATAATGTCTCCATATCTTTAGAGCAAAAACTACTGTGGCCAGTTCCAGATCATGAGTAGGATAAACTTTCTCATAATCCTTCAACTGCCTAGATGCATACGAAATGACCATGCCATGCTGCATGAGTACGCAACCAAGTCCTCTATGCGAAGCATCACTATAAACTACAAAATTTTCCCGTGTCATTGGCCAATGACAAAACAGGCGCTTCGCTCAACTTCTTCTTCAGTTCTTGAAAACTATTCTCACACTTGTCAGTCCAAGCGTATTTCACCGTCTTCCTCGTCAAGTTAGTCAACAGAGTAGCTATTTTCAAAAAATCCTGGATGAATCTCCGATAGTAACCCGCTAACCCTAGGAAACTCCGCACCTCAGTCAGTGTTTTTCAGTTGTTCCCAATTAATCACGGCTTCCACCTTCGCTGAATCTACTGAAATCCCCTCGTGGTCAATAACATGACCTAAAAATTATACCTTCTCCAACCAAAATTCACACTTAGTGAATTTCGCATACAACTTCTCCTTTCTTAGTGTCTCCAACACTAATCTAAGGTGTTCAGCATGATCTTCTGGCGTCTTAGAATAGACTAGAATATCATCTATAAACACAACGATGAACTTGTTGAAATATTATTTGAACACTCTGTTCATCATATCCATAAATGCAGTTGGTGCATTTGTCAACCCAAGTGACATCACCAGAATCTCGTAATGACCATAACGAGTCCTGAATGTTATCTTTAGTACATCCTCCTTCCTAACCTTCAACTGATGATACCCCATTCTTAAATCTATTTTAGAAAAATACTTAGCCCCTTTCAACTAATCAAAGAGATCATCGATCCTGGGCAATGGGTATTTATTATTTATCGTTAACTTGTTCAACACTCGATAGTCGATACACAGTCTTAACGATCCGTCCTTCTTCTTGACAAACAATACCGGTGCTTCCCACAGCAAAACACTCGGCTAAATGTACTTTTTGTCCAACAGTTCTTGTAACTGTACCATCAACTCTTTTATCTCCACTTTGGCGCCATACGATCACGGTGCCACAGGCGGGTGCCGCTCACACAATGTCTATCACAAACTCTGTCTCCCTATCCAGCGGAAGACCCGGCAATTCACTCGAAAATACATCGGCAAATTCTTTCACTATAGGTATTTGTTCCATGGTTGCTACCACTCTCTGGGTATCAACAACATGATACAGGTAACCTACACATCCCTTCCTCAGTAATTTCCTAGTTTGTGTCATAGTTAGACAACACGAATGTCCCGGCGATCTATTCCCGTAAAATACTACCTGAGGTTGTCTTATTGATTTAATGTTCACACATTTCTTTTGGCAATCTATAATTTCCCCATGGTTCACTAACCAATCCATTCCGAGAATTACGTCGAATTCTGCTAACTTTATTGGTAACAAATCTATCGATAATTTACAACCCCGTATATCTACGCAACAACAACTATGAACATCTTCAACAAGAATTATATCTTCTTTTGTTACCTTAATATTTAAAGGTATAGGCAACTTTTCGGGAAGTAATCCTAATCGTCTAGCAAAATTGCATGCTATAAACGAACAAGTAGCACCCGAATCAAACAGCACGTAAGCATTTATATCGTTGATCAGAATAATACCTACGACGACGTCCCCTGATGCAACTGCATCTTGGACTGTCATGTTAAAGGTACGACCCATCGGCTACCCCGCTGTGCTCTGGACAACTAATAGCTAACTTACCGCTATTAGCGCCCCGATTCCCGTCCGTCCCCTTCTTCGGGCAGTTCTTTGCCATGTGGTCGGTTGACCCACACACAAAGCATCCATGATTCTTCTTCGGACTCAGACAGTTAGGCACAATGTGCCCCTCCTGTCCACAGTTGTAATAGACGGCCTTCCCCTTGAGACAGACTCCTAAATGAGTCTTCCCACAAGTCTTGCAGGCCTCCATTCTCTTCTTCGGGTCTCCTTGCTTCACTCCAGTATTCCTAGAGCTAAATACCTTCCTCTTCTGACCCTCGCCACTACCACTGGCTCCCTCGATCTTTACTCCCCCATCTACTTTACCCTTGCTCTTCTTGTCCTTGTGGTATTGACTCAAAGCCTCACTACCACCCTCGGCGATTATCGCCTTCTCTAAAATGGTTCTAAAAGAAGTACTTTGGAATACCAAAATACGGTTATAGAGCCAGGGTTTCAAGCCCTACTTGAACAATCGCGCCTTCCTAACCTCGGTATCCACTTGATGTGGAGCGAACCTTGCCAGTTCATTAAACTTGGCGGCATATTGGGGAACTGTCATGTCCCCTTGTTTTAACTCCAGAAACTGCATCTCCATCCTCCCTTGCATGCTCGTGGGAAAGTAGTTCTCAAAGAATATCTCCTTGAACCTCTCCCATGTCAGATTCGCTATCCCAGCCCTAGCCTGATTGGCTTCCCACCAAAAGTTGGCCTCTCCTTTCATCATATAGGTTACAAAGGCAACCTTTTGGGCCTCGTCAACATTTGCTATCACAAATGCCTTCTCTATTTCCTTAACCCATGTTTGGGCTTCAATACGGTCCGTAGTTCCTTTGAACTCTGGCGGACCCACGCTCTTGAAATCCTTAAAGGTAGTAGCTCGTGCTACTCCTGGATTTACGGAGATATTAGCCCCTATTCTATTAAAGGTAGCTGTTAATAAATTAACAAACTCCTGCATCGGGTTAACCGGTCCTCCCTCCGGTTGATTCACGTTAGCACCTTGATTATGTTGCACTCTTCTTGGCGGCATTTTGTTGATACAATAAACACATTTCATTATTATTCCTTTCTTTATTAGTTATCATTAATATTAAATAATGACTCCAACATCCATTACTCATTGTTTTCCATAAAAAGGACTTATTCATTCTTTGTAGTATAATACTACATCGGTTACATTACACAGCCTAAGCTGATTACATTACTTTCCCGCTATCACTTTCCAAAAATTAGGATTTATAAAAGACTACCCTTTACTATACAAAGAGGGCTTTACGTCACTACTAATTACAAAATATTTACATACTACTCTAACTAATGCTAGTCTACATCTGCCTTAAGGCATTCTCAAAATCGACCTTGGAAAGACCGACAATGATATCACGGCTAATAGTATGTCGTGTCTGCCCCAACTCTACAGGATATCCAGCTACCTGCTGCTGGAAATCTGTATGAGAACTCCTATAAATATAGGACATTCTCCCTATCTTCTACATCTTGGTCTTTAGCTCCTCCTTGAGCTCAAAGACCTCATGCTTAAATTCATGGACTTTGTCCTTAGCCAAAATCCTCTCATCATGTTCCTGCTCCCACATGGACTCGACATCAGTCTTGTCCTCTATAACAGTTTGGAGCTACGCCTTGACTCCTTGACCTCCACAGACGGTAATGGATATTTCTATCCAATACTGACATGAACAGAGACATCATTGACCCCCTAGGAGCTATCTCTGCTGTTATAGCTACTGGATTAAAGGACACTATCTCTACTTCCTCCTCTATCATCCCATCGAATACTGATATGTAGTCAGCTTCATTTGAGTCTCCAAACTCAATAATCACTACATCTAGATCTGCTGCTATGGGGTTCGGAAAACCTCTACTTGGTTCACCGATTCTTCACTAATGGCTTGACCATCTACATACATTTCGTTTACTCCTGACATCTACACAAAATAATTAAGTTGATTAGTACACGTCAGTAAAGTAATAAAAACACATAACATAATCATAATGCATTTTTATAAGGTTATTTTCTTCTTGTACTTCTTTGACTTCTCTTAAGGTTATGACTTAAGGTTTTTAATCCCCCCCTTAAGTTTTATAACCTAATGCTTTGATACCAACCTGTGACGCCCCCAAATTTGGGTATCTTCCAACTTGACGGATGGTGCTACACGATATTACCATTCATACATTCATTCAATTGAACAGTCTTTGAAAAGACTAAAATGTCTCCTATATATTCAAAATAATATTACATTTCCCAAGTTCTTTGTAACCCATTCGTTCGTTCTTGTCATAATATTCAATATATTACAGATATTTATCTACACTATTATATAAGTAAACTAAGGGATCGTCTTCGCCTTGCCCTTATCCTTGCCGGAGCCTTCGGTCCACTCGATCTTGGTTGTGTTCATATGGTTTAAGCAAGAGTGAGCATGACTAGCTCAGCAAGTACTACAATTCTAATAAACAACATGTTTGAAACATAGAACTCATATATCTTCAGTAACTGAACAATAGTTACGAAATACTATCGATAATTCAAAATAGCACTTTGTTTCATTCAAAAGGTTTTACCACAACAATATTCAGTAAAACATCAATTCCGGTCCAAGACCTTGAGCATTTCATAAGTTCTTTTGAAAAGGACATCTCGACACTAAGTCCATAAGTCCGACATTACTTACGAGCACGTCTAGGTGATCAGCCTATAGTACTCTATGTTGATCAACACTACATTCATTAAACGTGTATACGTTTAAGTTGTGGCAACCTCACGTGCCTGTCATTAAACGACAAAAAAAATTTTAGCATTGTCGGTCTTCGATTGAAAACCACACCAATATAACTCGATAAACATTAATCATGCTTGACAGAATCATAATATAAGTCTAGCCGAAAGAATTGGCTTTGACTTCATAGTTAAAAACTTCATGCGAAAGAATACATGAATTACACTGCTTGTCCATACTGAACTAGAACAAGGGTTAGAATACTTGCCTTCAGCGTCTACTTACTGATTATCACACGTACACTTTAAGTCTCTAAGTCTCTATAATACATGATCATATAACGTACCACATTAGGTCATATATAATCAAGTATGTATACTATTATATCTTACCCTTCATCTCAATCTAATTCCTTACTTAGATCTATTATTATGGGTTTCAGCTTATCATTACATCGTTCTCATTACATTCATGATTGATTACTTATCTTCAACATTTAAACAACATATATAAGGTTTATAAGTACCTTACAATATCTTACTAAGTTCCTTAGTTTATTATTACTAAGTTACTATTCATGTTATACTTGTAAACATTCTTTATTGTCCACATTCTAGGGTTGGCGCTGCGGCGCCACCCATTACTCTTCAAGTCACGCTTCGGCTCGAGTTAACAATATTCTCAGACCGGACTCGACGCTATTTGCGGTGCGAGTACTTACTCTTCAGGTAGCGCTGCGGCGCGAGTTAGCAGTGTGCTTAGACACTTTGTCGGTGCTGCTGCGCCACCCATTTGGCCTTGGGTTGGCGCCGCGGCGCCAACTCTGTGCCTCAGACAATTTGCAAAATTTGAAAATTTTACGAAACTCCCAGACTCATAACTTCTTCGTTAGAAGTCCGAATTGGCTAGTTCAAAAGCCTACGGTTCACAAATTACATACTCTATGCGTTCATGCAAGAATTTTATCTATTTGACTTCGTTTGCTAAAATTTCACCTATTAGTTCATTTTTAACGAAAACGATAAACGTCCGAGAACGTTCAACGCTCGTTTCATCGTTCTAAGTCAGAATTTGGTCATTTTCGAGTCCGCAACTCTATAATGCCAAATATGATGTGTCTCCATCGAAAACCAACATTTTCGACTTCAAACACAAAATACGACTTCCATTATGAGAATTTTACGAATTCGACGATTATCGTCCAATCGTGTGAATTCCGGCAAAACCTCATTACTAATCATTCTAAATGTGTTTTTTAAATCTTCATATGAACATTACAAGTTACTTATTACACCAACTTATTCTCAAAGTAGGTTTTGACTTATTCTTATAAGTCAATGACTTAATCAACTTATGAACTACAAATTCTCATGCTTATGACATGCTATGAACTTAAGTCCATCAATCATTGTTCTCATACTACATTGAACATAGTAACATCATATGACAATCATATGACAAGTTCTTCACAAGTTTATCAACTTAATTAAGTTCAAGTTGCTTATTCAACTTATTCGGCTTAAGCTCATTCATCAATCACTTATTATATGTTCTTAGCATACAATCATACTTCTCTTATCATCCTACAATGATAGAGATGAATATATATTAGACAAGAGTCTTACCCTAGAAGCACTTCTACTTCTCTTCTCTTTGGAAACTAGCAAAGAACTTTTGACTTATTCTTGACTTATGTGGCTTATTCTCTCTAACAAATAAGCTACTTAACTTAAGAGGAGTTGGATGAAATAAAACAAACAACAAATGAATTGTGAAGCTTGGTATTTATAGGCTTGGCTAAGTTAGGGCATTATGGACAATTAGGCCATCCCACCTCCTTAATCCACCTCTTTATTAACCTCCTCACTTTCACCTCCTTACTGTTCCTTTCTTATTCACCAAGTCTACTTGCTAGCCACTTAAAATGCTTGCCCATCAAGACTACCCATATCACACTTGGATTGCTCCATAGATCATGGTTTATTCATTGGGCTTGCTAATTAATCTAGCTAATTCCTTGTTGGGCTTATACTACAATAGTTTGGACTCATGACTTATCAAACACTTGGTCTTGAGTATCACTTACTATTTGAACTTCTACCATTAAGCTAATAATCCTACAAATCCATTACATTTAATTAAACAACTTAATATACATACACCACGTATAATTCTTGTATGCTAGCTCGTATATTAAATTGTAATATACGTCATTCCATTCTTCATTATTAATAATATAATACGTAGTATTATACTTACGTTCATTATCTTGTACAATGCATACGCATCATTTGAATAATACTTCCCTTTCCTTAACGCTTAATAAACCTAACGTTCCCAAATTAGGTCCGCATGCGAAATATTACATTTTCCATACTTAGATTATTATTACATAATCAATTTTACCTTGATATTATAACGTTACATATTTCTCAGAAATTCAAAAATAATTCCCGAGCAGAAATCAATGAATAGTGTTTTTCAAAAAAATTCTCGGAAAGCTTTTATTTTCGTCTTAGAAATTCAAACACCTTAATTCATTCACGTAGTTAAAATACTACGACGTTCCGATGTTTCTAGGTTATAGAATGATATTCATCTTATCAACACGTAATAATAATAAATAATATTATTTTATTCATTATTAAAAGTATTCACAAAGGTTCGATTTTTTGGGGCGTTACAGAATTTGTCATCTACAGTGATGCTTCAGGCAAAGGTTTAGGATGTGTTCTCATGCAACATGGAAAAGTCATAGCCTATGCCTCACGACAACTCAAAGAATATGAGAGAAATTATCCTACTCATGATCTAGAGTTTGCAGCTGTCGTTTTTGCACTTTAGATTTGGAGGCATTACCTATATGGAGAGAAGGTGGAGATTTATACGGATCATAAAAGCCTCTAATATTTCTTTACTCAAAAGGAACTCAACATTCGACAAAGATGATGGCTTGAGCTATTGAAAGATTATGATCATACCATTCAATACCATCCTAGAAAAGCGAACGTAGTAGCTGATGCATAGAGTAGAAGATCATATGCGTGTACGAGTGCGATAGTGTTAACGCAAAGGCCCATTATGTATAACTTACAAAGGATGGAGATAGATTTAAAGACTCTAGGGACCCATGTGATGATGGCGAATATACGAGTAGACCCGACTTTAATCGATAAGGTTAAAGTTGCTCAAGCTACATACCTGGAACTAATGCGTATGAAGAAGAAAGTTCAAGAAGGTGCTATTTTAGAAGTAAGAATCGATGAAGAAGGAATACTTTGAGTCAACTCTAGACTTTGTGTTCCTAAAGATTCTGACTTGAAGTATAAAATTATGATGGAGGCGCACAACACACCATTTGCAATTCATCCTGGGAGTACCAAAATGTATCATGATCTTCGACATACATTTTAGTGGAGAAATAGGGAGAGAGAGATAGCGGGATTTATCTTAAGGTGTCTAACTTGTCAATGAGTCAAGGCGGAGCATCAAGTGCCAAAAGGTCCATTGCAACCACTTGAAATTCTAGAATGGAAGTGGGAGCACATTACCATGGATTTCGTTACTGGTCTTCCCAAGGTTTCTCAAGGCATAGATGCAATTTGGGTCATTATTGATAGATTGACCAAGTCTGCTCATTTCTTACCGATACGAGAACTTTATCACCTGAACGTCTTGCTCCGTATGTACATAAACGAGATTGTAAGATTGTATGGTATGCCAGTATCCATAGTTTCTGATCGAGACCCAAGATTCACTTCAAGATTTTAGGTTAGTTTGCAAAAAGCTATGGGCATGGATTTACGATTTAGTTCGGCGTATCATCCTCAAACGGACGGTCAATCAGATAGGACTATTCAAACTCTTGAGGATTTATTAAGACTCTGTGTCCTTGACTTCAAAGGAAGTTGGGACAAGTTCTTACCATTGGTTTTCCTACAATAACAATTATCAAGCAAGTATTGGCATAGCTCCATTTGAGGCGTTGTATGGAAGAAAGTGTCGTTCTCAAGTATGCTGGGATGGGGTAGGTGAAGCAACGTTGTTGGGACTGGAGTTGGTATGTATGACTACGAAAAAGATTCAAATGATCCGATAACGTATAAAAACCTCACAAGATCGACAAAAGAGTTATGTTGATCTTCATCGAAAGGACGTGGAATTCAATATTGGAGAAAATGTGTTGTTACGTGTTGCTCTATGGAAAGGAGTTACGAGATTTGAAAAGAGAGGAAAGCTCAATCCTCGATTCATTAGCCCATTTTTAATCCTTGATCGAGTAGGAACTGTGGCTTATAGACTCGTCTTACTACTAAGTATGTCTCGTGTTCATAACATTTTTTATATATCTATGTTACATAAATATGTGAAAGACCCGAACCACATTATTGAATTAGAACCAGATGAGATAGAGGAAGATTTAACGTATGAAGATTTAGCTGTTAAAATTTTGGATAAGAAGGATCATATTCTACGCTCCAAGGTTATACCTCAAGTAAAAGTTTTCTGAAAAAACCACGATGTGGAGGAAATAACATGGGAGTTAGAATCTGAAATGAAATCAAGGTATCATCACCTCTTTGACATATCAGGTACGTACCCTAATTTTGAGGACGAAATTTCATAAGAAGGGGAGGTTGTAAGACCCCAACTTTTTTTTTTGAATAAAGATTAATTTTTTCTCGAAATATATTTTTGAATATTATGGTGTGGATATGATATAATGTTATAGTTGTGGGTAATATTTGGAAAATTTTGCAAAGTAAGCAAGTTGATATAAAATATTTGTTGTGTCAGTAAATATTCGATTGGTCGAGGAATATTCGTTTTAGCAGGAAATATTTATACGACGGCACAATCATTGGTGGAACCCACAATGGAAGTATTGTCATAGTTAGAAAACGACAGAAATATCTTTTTATAAAAATAACGGCGAAAGTTTTACCGTTAAACTGTTGAACTACCCGGTGGTAAAAGTATAGTAATATGCGTGGTTGCGTAGTAGCACACGATATTGATTATTGATGCTTACGTGAGAAGTCACTCAGTTATACTCAATTATTGCTACAGTAATTGTTGCATAATATCTCACGTTATTTGATTCAATTATTGTCACATTATCATCTGCATAATATTTTATATTGTTAAATCAATAATTGAGACGATAAAGTTATTCATATTATTATTTACAATATTGATAATGTCTAGAAGTTCTGTCAAGGAGAGGTTTGGTCACCTGGTTGTTAAATATTATGAGTTATAATATTAATGATGAATAATTGTTTAAGTATTAAGAATGTGTTTATTGAAGATATGTGAATTACAAAAGTTAGAGGGGAATAATGCAAATTTGGAAAACTTTAGGGGTACTAAAGTGTAATAATAAGTTAAATCAATCTGGACCATTGATGGTGATTTTAATAGTAAATCAATCTAATCCATTGATGGTTGTTTTAATAGTAAATCAATCTGGACCATCGGTGGTGGTTTTAATAGTAATTCAATCTGGACCATCGGTGGTGATTTTAATAGTAAATCAATCTGGACCGTCAGTGGTGGTTTTAAAAGTAAATCAATCTGGACCGTCGGTGGTGGTTTTTAAAGTAAATCAATCTAGACCGTCGGTTGTGGTTTTAATAGTAATCAATATGAACCGTTCGTTCTAATAGTAAATCAATCTGGACTGTTCATGAATTAGTTACTATTTAGTCCATTCTCCTATAAATAGAAGCTTAATTCTTCTTTCATTCTCACTAATTCACTGAGATTCACAAGAGACACTATAAAGAGAGAAATTATAGAGAGCAAGAAGAAGAGAATTCTACTACTTCACTTTTGTAGTATCCAACTTTCTACTAAGGTAAGGGGTATTATTTCTTTCGTATTCATAAGGAATACTATTTTTCGTATTCATCCTTTAGTATGTCGGAATAACCTATCTATGCAGATTACGTACCATTTGACAGGTGAAAATCCATTTGCAGTCTTCGTATGTTAATTCTTTTCATATTCTTAAATCTAAACTTACTATGGTAAGTACTGCTTCTATAATCCTTGAAATTAGTGGAATATCTGTAAGTTTTGCGCTTCATCTAGTATCATTTTATTGGAATATTGATATGAACTTTCTTATTAAATATCAATATTTTCACCCAAAGTACTATTCACGAGTTACTATTCACGGGTTACTATTCACTCAGTTTTACTATTCACTATAATATTATTCACTCGGGTATTCGGGGCACTTTTCATGCTGGGGAACTATTCACGAGTTACTATTCACGGGTCACTATTCACCCGGTTTTACTATTCACTATAATATTATTCACTCGGGTATTCGGGATACTTTTCATGTCGGGACACTATTCACGGGGTACTATTCCTGAAGTACTATTCATAGGGTACTATTCACGGGGTACTATTCATCGAAAAATTTATTTCTTTTCTGTCCAAATTATTTTTGATATATGAATATTATTCTTGAATTTTACTCTAAAAAGCAGTATCATGTTGAAAATTTGGACGTTATTGATTTCTGGATAAATTAAATTATAATTCTTTAAAAATTTAACCTTGAACTTGTTTTATTGAATTCTTATATCATTGTCATCATCCTCATGCTTATATTATGATGAAAGTCATCTTTGGCTTACGTGCATAGATGGACTACTGATTGGTATGATTATAACCAGGGATAATTCGGTATAGTCATGACCATTGATGATTACACGAATAATTCTTGGCCCGTAGTGCAAGAATAATTTGTGGACATGATACTAATGAATATCCTTGGTCGTAGTACAGGGATGATTCGATGATGTGATCTATTTATTAAGCTGAGTCACAACAATAAAGTTAATGATAAACTTTTTAAATCATAGAAGATAGTAGATATCATGCTCTACTTGACTCTTCTAATGGATTGCATGTTCCGCTGCAGTTAAACTTGTTGTCTATTATATTCTATCAGTTTAACATTGTTGAAGGCTAATGATAACTTATTCTGCATTACCTTAGTCATAATATTTCTTATTGGGCTAGTTGAGCTCACCCTTTTACTTCCATTGTTCTCTTCAGGAAATGAGAACGTAGCCGGAACTAGTCGGGGAACGGAGTGATGACCCGAGATGGTGTTATAGTAGTCCTCACTATTCTATAAAATAGTGTGACAATAAATGTAATGAGGACTCTATTTAAGTTTGGATATTGTTTAGATGAAAATATTCATGTAAAAACTCTCAGCTCATGTTGTATAATTAAGTTTGTATTTGTATTCTGTACCATGTATTTGGTGACCCAAGATGGGTGATGTATACCTATTTTGGGGGCATCACAGTTGGTATCAAAGCTTAGGGATATGATCATTGGCTAAGATGTGAGACAAGAACTAGGAAGGGAGAGACGGGGAATTCCTTCGCTAGTATGACCTACCTAAATTTATTTGGTATTTAATTGGTCGGTCAGAGTATAGGGATAATATGTGGCATGTCAATTAACCCTTGTTTTGTGGCAGTGTTTGAAAATGGCATCTGAAAATGTTGAGATAAGCAATGAAGCACATGAGACCATTGAGTCACCAACGATCAATATCTAGGATAATGTACAACAGGAAGACAATAATCCTCAGGTAAACAACAACAACAATCAAATGATGAATGGTGGATTGTTCGGAGGCTTCATGCAATTCATGCAACATCGGGCGAGAGCGGCTCCTGTTCAAAATACAGGTGGAAACACTAGCAACTCTCGGATGGTCACTACTAAGCAGTTCAAGGAGCTGGGACCACCTGAGTTTATTAGAGAGCCAAAACCACTTAAAGTGGAGACGTGGATAAAGCAGATCACCAAGATATTTGATGTCTTGGGATGCTCCAAGGAGCAAAAGGTTCCTTTTGCCACCTTCACGTTGAGAGGAGAGACAGATTACTGGTGGGAATCAGTAAAACGTACTCAGCCTGCCGCACTCAAAATGTCTTGGGAGAAGTTCCAAGAGCTGTTCAATGACAAGTACTTTTCCGAAAGTATTCGTCACATAAAGAAGGTGGAGTTTATCAAGTTGGAGAAAAATAATATGACCGTGTCGCAGTACGAGGCTAAGTTTGCTGAGTTGTCCCGGTTCGCATCCCATTTCATCGGGTGAATAGTGCATATTTCGTCTTTTTCCTCGAAAATATTTTTGTTCCTAGAAAATTTTTATTTTTGTCTTAAAAATTCTTACTCGTTCAGTCTAGCTCGTAGCTAGAATCCTCTCGTCTTATAATCATCCTAGATTCTAAAAAGATTAATAAACACATAGAACGTAATATTATTAATAAAAATTCATTTTATTAATAAACTAATTCTTTAAACTTCAATTCTGGACAATTCGATTTTTTGGATTGTCACATTCTTCCCCCTTATTAAAATTTTGTCCTCAGAATTTCTTTAAACCACACCCATACTCGGATGCTTTATTCCTACAACCTTTAGCAAAGGTGTTATTCTTACTACTTCTTTTTCTTATAATCATCTTTTTCCTAAAGATAATCTATTGACATAATCGTCATTATTTAAACCTCAAGTCTAACTATGCTTTCAATCTCTCGGGCCCTCAGATTCACCCCTTCTTCACAGAATTTCGTCCTCAAAATTTTAATTTACTATTCTCTCAACTTCTCTTTGAAGAAGTTCTTATCTTTCAAACATTCCCTAATCTTCATAACTTCAAAATAATGAAGTAGAACGAATAAATTGGAATATTCCTTTAAAACATTTCATATTTTTGTTGAGGGGTCAAATAGACCATTCACTCTTACTAGGTTTAACAGCATTTCACCGTAAACCCTTCAATCACGGTCAGTTTACAATCACCAAGAAAGTAAACTACCTCTTGTATACGTAGGTGATCAACCCATCGTATAACCCCATATCGGGATATGTTCTCCTCAAAATTGTTCATCAGATTCCGCACCAAAGCAATTTTGTTTGGCACAACTTCTCAATGAAAGCTCGATTTTCTTATAACATGACATACCATTTGTCTATCCAAATCAAATAGCTTAGACCATACCAATAAACTGAACATCAACTAAAACATTCGTCTAGTCAAATCAATTAACATCGATTACTCTTTAAATTCTTTCACAATACTTCAAAACGTTGTATGACGTCATGATACCATATTGTTTAACAGTACGTTGA
Source organism: Panax quinquefolius (assembly GCA_020205615.1). Lineage (NCBI taxonomy): Eukaryota > Viridiplantae > Streptophyta > Magnoliopsida > Apiales > Araliaceae > Panax > Panax quinquefolius. Next base: position 70,716,716 of record CM035157.1, read on the forward strand.
GGACTTCGCGAGTTTATGACTTCGTCATACTACATCCTACCATAGTGGGTTGATGATACTATGATCATATCCAACACTAGGATTAATACATTGATAACTCCATCTTTTTACTATCGACGTCGGGATTTTTACTGTCCCTTTTCTGTTCTTATCTTTTGGTTTTCTCATGTTAGGTGAGATTTTTTTGAATAAATAAGTTTTAAAAAGGTCCGACATGCATATGTCAATGATTGGACTGTAAGAGTCACCAATTGGTATTTTTAAATGGTTGCACCAACTCAACCGAGAAAAGGTTTGCACATTGACCCAATGATGTGACAATGTTTAACAGGTGTGTGAAACCAAAATTTGTTAGGGTCCGGGGGCTTGATTATGCAGAGGGAAGGTGTTAGGCATCCCCGGACATCTGTGTTACCACAGTGACCGCCACTTTTCAATTAAACTATTATATGAATGTGTGTGGGGGGGGGGGTCAATGTGCAATTATCTGGAAGTAGTGCTATGCCTCGTTTGAAACTATATACAAAGGGTTTGAATTTTTGTATAAAAGTTCAGTTTTAGCAAGATATAGCAATGATGTTTTGTTAAAGAGACTTTTCAAACCCTTATGCCGAATAGTAATTGAGGCCTTTAATACTTCCATTTTATTATATGTTCGGAATGATTGCTTTTATTTTTGAGTTGCGAGGCATCCTCGAGAAAATAATATACATAGCAGTGCCGAACTCCTTGTGGGCATGAGAGCCATCTATGAAAATTCAAACACCGTAAATAATGTACAAGCTGATTACAGCCAAAAATATCCATCACGGGAACCGAATCTAGATTCAAGAGACAGAATCTGTGATCACGTGTGACGCCCCCAAAATTAGGTATATGTCACCCATCTTGGGTCGCCACTTACATGGTACATAAATTCAAATACAAACTTAATTATACATCTGTCGTGTAACATACGACAATACATAAACTGAGAGTTCTAATAGGAATATTGTCATTTAGACAATATCCATACTCAAGGAGTCCTCATTACATTTATTGTCACACTATTTAACAGAATGGTGAGGACTACTAATGCTATCTTCAGGACCATCACTCTTTTCCCCGACTCGTCCCAGCTATATTCTCATTTCCTGAAGAGAACAATGAAAGAAAGGGTGAGCTCAACTAGCCCAGTAAGAAATATTATGACTAAGATAATGCAGAATAAATTATCAATAGTCTTCAACAATGTTAAACTGATAAAATACAATAGACAACCAGTTTAACTGCAGCGAAATATGCAATCCATTAAAAGAGTTAAGTAGAGAATAAAGTCTACTATCTTTTAGGTTTTAAAAGGTTTTCATCAATTTTTATCGCTGAGACTCAGTTTAATAAATAAACCACCACATCTAATCATCACTGTACCACGGTCAAGGATTTTCATCAAATTATCAATGGTCATGACTATACCGAATCACCCTTGGTCATAATCATACCAAAAACTATCCATCAACGCATTACGAATACCGAGGACTTTTGTCACATCATTTATATCAAGCCATGATTATACCGAATGATCCCTGGTCATAATCATACTAAGTTCATCTATGAACGTAAGCCAAAGATAACATAAGATAACATGAGAATGATGACAATGACATAATAATTCAATAAAACAAGTTCAAGAATTATTTAATCCAGGAATTATTAACGTCCAAATTATCAACATGATACTGTTTTCTAGAGTAAAATTCAAGAATGATCAGAAGAATATTTCCATGAAAAGATACTGGATGAAGCGCAAATATCAAGGATATTCCACTAATTTCATGGAGTATAGAAGTCAAAGTTTTAACCAATTGGGTATAATAAAGAATGGAATAACAAAAGAAATCACCATGCATGCGGTTGCTTGATGCATAGGCGAGTTATTCCAACAGAATAATAATAACGGAACCGAATTCGGTGAAATTCACAATCAAGCAGTGATGATCCAACGTAATAATAAATGCTGAATAATAAACAATGGAACCGAATCCGGTGTAAAACACACGATGAGGATATTCCAATGTAATAATAAATGCGGAATAATAAATAATGGAACCAGTGTCCTGTAAAACACACGATTTTGGATATTCCAATGTAATAATAAAGAATGGAATAACGTAAGAAGATCAACAAGTAAAGGGATTCCATGATACGGGTTATTCCAATGTAATAAATAAGAATGGAATAACATAAGGATTTCACCAAGTATATAGGTCTGCCGCATATACAAAGTTATGTATAGGGTATACCACTTTACAAAAGTTATTCCAATGTAATAATAATGAATGGAATAACGAAGTTCTCTTCATGAATAAGAAAGAATAACACCCATTACGTACAAAAATAATACCCCTTACCGTAAAAGACACTTTGGATATCAAAGTAGTGAAGTACCGAATACTCTTCTTCTTTTCTCTATAGATTTTCTCTCTATAGCTTCTCTCTATAATTTCTCTCTCTGGAGTTTCAAAGAATTCGTAAGAAAATAATGAAGGAATGAGCTTCTATTTATAGGAAAATAGAATGCATAGTAATTAATCCATGAATCCAGTCCAGTTTGATTTACTTTAATCTGACGGTCCATATTTAAAGCAAAATCTTTTAAATAAAATATCATATATTCTATTTATATAAAAACATTTTACTATATGCAAACACTATGCAACACTATGCAAAAACACTATGCAACACTATGTATAATAAAATATAATATATTCTATTTATAGAATAACTTTAATAAAGTATTCATTTTATATAAAAGATGTTTCGCTTTTATTACGTTAATAATACTGAATAAAACAAAACGTCATTATCGCTATAATAATTCATATTATTAATCGACAATAATGGAATCAAACCGGTGACTTCTCACATAAGCATCAATAATCAATACCGTGTGCTACTATGCAACCACACGTATTCATTTGTTTTTTACTACCGAGTAGTTCAACAAAGATCAACGGTAAAACTTCCACCGTTATTTCAATAAAATATTTTTGTCGTTTTCTCAATCGTGAATAATTACATTGTGGGGGTCCACCAATGATTGAGTTGTACGAATATTCCTCGCTAAATCGAATATTCCCCACCAATCGAATATAATATAATCACTTGCATACTTTGCAAAATTTATAAATACTACCCACAACTATAATATTATCTCAAATTCACACCATAATATTAAAAAATTATTTCGACAAAATTTAAATCTTTATTGATAAAATCTGGGGTCTCACAATCTCCCCTCCTTATGGAATTTCGCCCTCAAAATTAGGGTACGTACCTGATATGATAAAGAGGTGAGGATACCTTGAATACCTTTATCGTTGAAAATATTAAATTCATCTTTGCAATCCGACCAAAGATATTCATTAACAATTCATCTTTGCACTCACTACAAACCAAAGATATACAACCAGAAAACCAATAATATCGAGACTCACCAATTATAGTATCACAACCATGAATTATTCATGCACTCACCGGCTAAGGATATTCGTGTTTTCAATTACGGTCATGATTATACCGAATAATCAAGTGGTCATAATCATACCAAGTCTATCAATGCACTACGGCCAAAGATGACTTTTACCACATCCATGAATTAATATTTCATTGCTGAGACTCAGCTCAATAATTAATCCATATCATCGAATCATCCCTCCACTACAGGCCAAGGATATTCATTAGTATCACGACCACGAATTATCCATGCACTACTACCAAAGATAATCGTATTCATTAGTATCACGACCACAAATTATCCATGCACTACGGCCAAAGATAATCGTGTATTCATTAGTATCACGACCATAATTATCCATGCACTACGGCAAAAAATAATCGTGTATTCATTAGTATCACGACCACAAATTATCCATGCACTACGGCCAAAGATAATCGTGTATTCATTAGTATCACGACCACAAATTATCCATGCACTACGGCCAAAGATAATCGTGTATTCATTAGTATCACGACCACAAATTATCCATGCACTACGACCAAAGATAATCGTGTATTCATTAGTATCACGACCACAAATTATCCATACACTACGACCAAAGATAATCGTGTATTCATTAGTATCACGACCACAAATTATCCATGCACTACTACCAAAGATAATCGTGTATTCATTAGTATCACGACCACAAATTATCCATGCACTACGGTCCAAAGATAATTGTGTATTCATTAGTATCACGACCACAAATTATCCATGCACTACTACGGCAAAGATAATTGTGTTTTTCAATTACTGATTATGATTATACCGAACAATCCTCGGTCATAATCATACCAAGTCCATCTATGCACTACAGAGCCACGTATGACTTTCAAACATAATATAAGCAATGAGGATAATGATATAAAGAATCAATCAAATGAGATAAAGGATAAATATTAAACATTTATAATATAATTTATCCGAGATTCAAGAATATCCCCATGTTATCAATCACTTAATAATCTCATAATCTAATATCATTAATATTATAACAATATTTTAATCACTTCTTAAATTTATAAATAATTTATCTTAATTGTTTACGCTTTACCATATAATGCATTTAATCATTCAAAATGCCATACTCATAAGATATCATCACCAATTATCAAATCTCTCAAAAATATGCATATACTCTATATAGGATTCTCTAGCCATAAAATCCTATTTTCAACTTTGTTACTTCACATAACATATTTAACTCATATGTTCAGAATTAAACTATTTTCATGAAAATACCAAATCAGTCCCAAAAATATTTCTTTTCTGGGATTTAGCATAATATAGTCCCATGATGAAAATATATTTTCTCGAATTTTAAAATTCATTTACTATTTTTCAAAAATTAATTTCTAATTAATTTCTTAAGAAATTAGCTACCTCAAGTTTAACTCCAAAAATTCCCAAATCTTGGCAGGACCTTACACATGTTAACGTGAGCCTCCAGTTTAAATTTCATGGTCATCGGAGTTATAGAACTCCAGCTTATAGCGTTTTCATTTCGGAAAAAACCTAAATATTGAAATAGTCATAACTTGCTCATTTTAAGTCGAGAATGAGCTCATTTTTAGACAGGAGGTACTTTATACCATATACTTTCATGTCCCAAAAGGCCATAATTTTTCTCATAATTTAAGTGGCCAAAACAGCCCCTCTATAATTATGGCGTGCAGCTTTTTTTTGGTTTTGCAGCTTTGCACTCCTTTGCTAAAATCAGTCCACACAAAAATCTACAACACCTTTTCCAGTAATTCCACTTGGATTAGTTAGGTAACTCATAGATCTAACTCTAGGACTTGACCACACTCAAAAATTCAAAATATAATAGGAGATATGGTCAATTGAATTTCATGTTACGTTTTTCACCAAAATCTGATTTTCAACTCTTTATGATTTCTAAGAAACTTTCATGTTTTCACATACTAACCAACATAACTCATCATAAAACTTACTAATACTTCATATACCTATGATTTTTATCAGTTCTATACTTTTATTATGACTTTCATCATAATTCACGTAAACAGTTCCTTTTAGTTGAAGAAATATTTGAGGGTTTAAGAAATGGGTTTTTGTACTGGGGTCAATACAAAATTCAATTTCACGCTCTAGGGTAGGCTAGGAAATCTTCAAGAATACGTCAAGAAATTTATTAATGATAGAAATATCATTCAAAACTGATACTCTTATCCAAGACTTGGATAGTACGTTACATTGATACCAACTGTGACTTCTATCCTTTAACCTATATAGCACCTCACAATGATACCTATCAACTTGTCATCGTCATTCACAACGTCGCCAACAGAAAGTCTGGTTTTGGTGCATTCCACACAAGGAAGTTAACAACGAAAGGATCGGGGCTCTTTACTTATGGCTTGATATAACAGTGATTAACTTTAGGGTTTGGTTACTTTGAATTCGTATAACAGGTTGGTTATGAATATAAAAGCTAACAACCTTACGAAAAGCATGATGATTAGCTAACCAATTGATTCCTAAAATCACATCAAAGGCAAGTATTTTCAAAAAGATAAGATCGGCAGGTAACGTGAAAATGTTTATTTGAATTAACAAGATTTAAAAATAGTAGCGGTAACGAAGGCTCCTACTAACGAAGTTTCAACCAATAAGTCAAAGTTTAACTTCTTCGGAGTCAAATTTAAACGTTGACACAACTAGGTGAAATAAAAGAGTGGGTAGAACTGGTATCTAACACGGTATAGACTTCGCAAGAGCTTATGATTAACTTACCCGTGATAATTTTATCCAGGTTCCTCGTCACGAGAAAAAAAACGCTCTCTCTTAAACTACCGGCTTTGGTTTGTCTGGGACAGCCTTTGGTGCCTCCATCCTAGTTGAATTTGTCTTCGGGAAATGACAAAATCGAGCTAAGTGACTTTCTCTTCCACAATTATAACATGCTTTGGACGGCATGGCGCAGTTCGGACTGATGTGTCCCTCTCCTCCGCATTTGAAGCATATGATAGGTGGACTTTCTCCTTCCTTAACAACGGGTCTTTGGTCTTGACGTCTTTCCATCATTGTTGAATCTCCTTTTCTTGAAATGTCCATTCTTATTATTTTGGCCCCGATTACCACCGGTGGTTACCATATCCGCCCGTTGATTCCTCCACGCTTTGTTGTCACCGCTCGATGACTACTCTCGCCGGTATTATAATTTTGCCACCGCTCTCTTTTAGTTGCGTTGACTCGTTATCGCTACTCCCACTAATCGAGCCCTATTTACAACATCCGAATAAAAACACGGCTTTATGAGAAATAAGATGTTGACGATCTCTGCTTCAAACCTCTTAAAACATTCGCGCCATTCTCTCTTCATTATCCACCAAGTGGGACGCAAACCGTGATAACTCCGCAAATTTTTCTCGTATTGCGACACGGTCATATTTGTTTTGTTCCAACTTGATAAACTCCACCTCCTTCATGTATGGCGAATACTTTCGGAAAGTATTTGTCGTTGAATGACTTTCTGAACTTCTCCCAAGATATCTTCAAGACAAAGAAGTTGAGTACGTTTTTTTTACCGATTCCCACCAAAGAATCGCCTCTCCCACAAGAATATAAAGGCGGCAAAAGGAACCTTTGCTCCTCGAGCATCCCAAGACATCAAATATCTTGGTAATCTGCTTTATCCATACTTCCGCCAAGTGGTTTTGGCTCTCCCTTAAACTCCGGTGGTCCCAGCTCCTTGAATTGTTTAGCGGTGACCGCCGAGAGTTTTCCGTGTTTCCACCTACGTTTTGGACAGAGTCGCTTTCCGCTTTGATGTTGCATGAATTCTAAAACCTTTTAAACGCATCGTCGTTCACAATTGATCGTTGTTGTTGTTTATAGGAGGATTATCGCCATCCCGTTGCACATTGTCCCGATTATTGATCCGTGGAGAATCAACAGTCTCGTGCTCCATTGCTATTCTCAACATTCTCGGATGCCATTTTCAAACACCGCCACAAAATAAGGGTTAATTGACATGCAACATATTATCACTATACTCGGCCACCAATCAAATACCAAATAAACTTAGGTAGGTCATACTAGCGAAGGTATTCCCCATCTCTCCCCCTCCTAGTACTATTCTCACATCTTAGCCAGGATCATATCCTAAGCTCGATACCAACCGCGACGCCCCCAAAATTATTAGGTATACGCCACCCATCTTGGGTCGCCACTTACATGGTACATAAATTTAAATACAAACTTAATTATACATCCGTCGTGTAACATACGACAATACATAAACCGAGAGTTCTAATAGAATATTGTCATTTAGACAATATCCATACTCAAGGAGTCCTCATTACATTTATTGTCACACTATTTAACGTAATGGTGAGGACTACTAATGTTATCTTCAGACCATCACTCTTTTCCCGACTCGTCCCAAATATATTCTCATTTCACAAGAGAACGAAGAAAGAAAGGGTGAGCTCAACTAGCCCAAAGAAGAAATATTATGACAAAGATAATGCGTAATAAATTATCAATAGTCTTCAACAATGTTAAACCGATAAAATACAATAGACAACCAATTTAATCATAGCGGTGAATATGCAATCCATTAAAAGAGTCAAGTAGAGAATAAAGTCTACTATCTTTTAGGTTTTAAAAGGTTTTCATCAATTTTTATCATTTGAGACTCGGTTTAATAAATAAACCACCACATCTAATCATCAACATATTACTATGGGCCAAGGATTTTCATCAAATTATCAATGGTCATGACTATACCGAATCACCCCCATAATAATCATACCAAAACTATCCATCATCGCATTACAAAAGCATCGAGGACTTTTGTCACATCATTAATATCAAGCCATGATTATACCGAATGATCCTCGGTCATAATCATACTAAGTTCATCTATGCACGTAAGCCAAAGATAACATAAGATAACATGAGAATGATGATAATGACATAATAATTCAATAAAACAAGTTCAAGAATTATTTAATCCAGAATTATTAACGTCCAAATTGTCAACACGATATCGCTTTTCTAGAGTAAAATTCAAGAATGATCGTAAGAATATTTCCATGAAAAGATATCGGATGAAGCGCAAATATCAAGGATATTCCACTAATTTCATGGAGTATAGAAGTCAAAGTTTTAACCAACCGGGTATAATAAAGAATGGAATAACAAAAGAAATCACCATGCATGCAAAGATTGTGATGACAAAAGTTATTCCAATGTAATAATAATAATCGGAACCAAAGTCGTGAAATTCACACCGCGTGCGGTGATGATCCAACAGTAATAATAAATGTTGAATAATAAACATTGGAACCAGTCCGTGTAAAACACACGCATGTGATATTCCAAATGTAATAATAAATGCGAATAATAAACAATGGAACCAGTCCTGTGTAAAACACACGCATGTGATATTCCAAATGTAATAATAAAGAATGGAATAATGTAAGAAGATCAACAAGTAAAGGGGATTCCACGTATACAAAGTTATTCCAATGTAATAAATAAGAATGGAATAACATAAGGATTTCACCAAGTATAGGGTCCAAGATATACAAAGGTATGTATAGGGTATACCACTTTTTACGAGTTATTCCAATGTAATAATAATGAATGGAATAATGTAAGTTCTCTTCATGAATAAGAAAGAATAACACCCATTACGGTACAAAAATAATACCCCTTACCGTAAAAAGACACCGGATATCAAAGTAGTGAAGTACCGAATACTCTTCTTCTTTTTCTCTATAGATTTTCTCTATAGCTTCTCTCTATAATTTCTCTCTCTAGAATTTCAAAGAATTAAGTAAGAAAATAATGAAGGAATGAGCTTCTATTTATAGGAAAATAGAATGCATAGTAATTAATCCATGAACGGTCCAGATTGATTTACTTTAATCTGACGGTCCATATATTTAAGCAAAAATCTTTTAAATAAAATATCATATATTCTATTTATATAAAAACATTTTACTATGCAAACACTATGCAACACTATGCAAAAAACTATGCAACACTATGCATAATAAAATATAATATATTCTATTTATGTAATAACTTTAATAAAGTATTCTTTTATATAAAAGATGTTTCGCTTTTATTACGTTAATAATACTGAATAAAACAAAACGTCATTATCGCTATAATAATTCATATTATTAATCGACAATAATGGAATCAAACCGAGTGACTTCTCACATAAGCATCAATAATCAATACCGTAGCTACTATGCAACCACATTCATCGTACTTTTACTACCGAGTAGTTCAACAAAAGATCAACGGTAAAACTTCCGCCGTTATTTTAATAAAATATTTTTGTCGCTTTCTCGATCCGACAATAATTACATTATGGGGTCCACCAATGATTGAGTAGTTATGCGAATATTCCCTCGCTAAACCGAATATTCCCCACCAATCGAATATAATATAACCACTTGCATACTTTGCAAAATTTATAAATACTACCCACAACTATAATATTATCTCAAATTCACACCATAATATTAAAAAAATTATTTCGACAAAATTTAATTCTTTATTGATAAAATCTGGGGTCTCACAACATGATTCTTAGGCTCACATGATATTGCAGTTTATATGAAAGTTGTAAGCATATATATATATATATACCATTTGGGGTCGGAAGCAGAGAGATGAGAAGAACAGAGAGAGCACATACAAATAAAACACAGTTTTTATATAAATAAGTAACTGAATTGAATTAATAATACAAGCTATGTACAAACTAAGAACGGGAAATAAAACAAGTACTTACGAAATTAAAACATTTAACTAGAGAATTGGAGAAGAAGGGTTAAGTAGGCTGATCAAAGGTAGAAACCAAAGATTCTTCTGAGAGAGAGAGCTCAGTGTCTTTCTAAGTTTTGAAAACTGATTTGCCAAATGAGCTCACCTTCCTTTTATAGAATAAGGAAAGGGAACTATTACATTCACTGGGGTAAAGTAAGAAACATTTCACTTAGGTAAAAGTGAATTACTAAAGCAAAAGTAAAAGCAAGTTACTAAAGCAAAAGTAAAAGTACAGACAAGCAACTGTTGATAAACAGTGCTAACTTTTGACTATTACAGACGCTTTTGACCAATTGGCCAACAACTTTTTGACTCGACGCTTTCGGTGAAAAGAACTTCCTTTTCTTTGTTGAGCTACTTTCGGCGAGAAAGTGGAATCATTTTAACCGGTCACGCCAGGCGGGAATCATTTTAACGGCCGGCAATCTTGCACACATGAACGAAGAATCGTCACGGAAAGAGTGTGTCAAACTAAATGAAAGATGGTCAGGCTGAAAGGGCAGGTCTTTGGTGAAAACAAGAATCGATAAAACTGTTGATGTCAGGCGAATGGGTCCTGAGCATCCTGAAGGTTGATGGTGCCGTAAGGATCGTACAGACCATCATCTTCTGCAAATTATCTAACTGAATCATTCTGGGAAGAAGCTGAGGAATGCCTAGAGGCTTCTTCGTGTAACTCATCAATTCTTTTATTGAGGGCTTAAGAAATAAGTTTTAATTCACTACCGGAGCAATCTTTGAAATCAGAAATGCTACGGGAACAGGAAGAACCTGTAGGACTGGTTTTTAACTTAGATTCTTTTGAAATCTTTTTCTGACTTGAGGAAGAGGGTTCTAAAGGAATGACTTTAGAATCCTTAGCCTGAATAACTGGGGAATTGACTGGAACTGGAATAGGGGCGACAGGAAATTCCTGTTGAACCTGACCTATGATTCTGTTAACGTCGAACTTATCCCACCACTTGATGTAGAAAAAGCGAGAAATCGAGGGAGTGGATCAGAGATAACTGCCGAATTACTAGCAACAGAGGGTGGTGAAATACCATATTGCCATTTGAGGATCCAGGGAACTTTGTATTTACTAATAAAGAGGAGAGTGAGAGGAATGTTCTCATTCTTTGAATCTGGCTTACTATTATTAGCAAAATGAGTAACTTGAACCTTAAGGGGGTCGGGAAGGAGGTCATAGGTAGAACCATGCCTATACCACCAGAGGACGAACCAATAAGGGATCGGACTTTTGAACTTATGATCGAATTGAATAAACCAGGAATGACTATGGGACTCATTCTGATGAAGGAGAACCTTATATCAGACGTTAATATAATCATAAAAACAAAAGGGATTACTATGACTGGAGAGATCCATAAGATCGGAGGGATTTGGATATTAGCATCACTGGTTGAACTTTGGATTAATACAGTGTGATCTTTAGGGCTTTTATTAAGAGCATGGACATTCAAATTAGTCTTCATGGTCTTATAATAAATTCTATAGATTAGAGCAATTGGTTGAGAACCTTCAATCATTTGTGTAATTTCTCTTGCTGTTTTAATATTTAATGTTAAAGCTTTTAATAGGTGTTGATCACTTAGACTAAGTGTGAAGTCAGGAAAACAATTAAAATGGATAGGACCATTGTGCAGACTGGCTTCCATAGCACCTATTATGCTTGGATAATAATTCAAAAATCTAGCATCTCTGAGATATTAAACCCTTTCAGCCATTTTATCGTTGTTTATATCGACGACATTCTTGTTTACTCCAAGACTATTGAAGAACATGAAAAACATTTAAAATCGTTCTTCACTACTATTAAAAGTAAATGGTCTTGTTCTTTCTCCTTCCAAATGCAAATTGCTTTTCAGTCCGAGTAAGGTTTCTTGGTCTTAATATCTTCATGGACAAGTTCACCTATTGAACGAGCTATTCAATTTCTTTTACAAGTTCCCGGATAAGATAACCAATAAAACCCAACCGCAGAGATTTCTTGGCTCATTTGAATTATATAGGCAAGTTCTCGCAAGAATCTTAGGAAGATTTGCAAACCTCTTTTCAAATAAGCGTTTGCAAAATAATCTCTCCACCTTGACCGACATTCATACTTCGCAAATTCAACTAGTTAAAAAATATGTCAAGACATTGCCCTGCCTTGGCATCTCCAATGATTCAGCTTTCAAAATTGTTGAAACCGACGCCTCAGATATTGGATTCGGAGGCATTCTTAAACAAATGTTAACAACCGATTCCCCAGAACAAATTGTTCGATTTCATTCCGGCACATGGAATGCTACACAGTCAAAATATAGTACTATTAAAAAGGAAATTCTTTCATTGGTATTATGTATTAATAAATTTCAAAATGACTTGTTAAATCAGAAATTTTTGGTTCGCATAGATTGCAAGTCAGCCAAGTACATTTTAGTTAAAGATGTTGAAAACTTAGCCTCTAAGCATTCTTTCGCTAGATGGCAAGCTTTATTAAGCATTTTTGATTTTGATATTGAATACATTAAAGGAAAAAATAATTCTATTCCTGATTTTCATACCAGAGAATTTATTCATACAGGTACTATACAGTCATGAGTGTCAGAGGATCATCCTCCTCTCAAGGTTCGGGTCGCCCTATTGGCCCAAGTAATCAGTCTAGAGGTACCTTAGTTCCTCACCCAGTTACCCCTGTCTATCAGTCAAACAAATTTTCTGTTCTTGGAACAATCCCCAAGCCTTACAGATTCAAATTTCTAATTAATAAGCTTTGAACCCATTGATCCATTCAAGAATCCAAATGCAAGACCTCGTCTTGACCCCAATCATTCCCCCTCTGAGCATGTGCTCAAATGGGAAAGTTACTTGTTTCATATTGAACCATACATGAAGCCAAAAATGATCCAGTTAAGCATGTCACCAGCTTTTTCCCTCTCCCCGTCAGCATTTTCCTCCAGCCGCTCCTTATAAGTCTCTTGTTTATTATAAGGACATTCTCCTTGAAACTGATTTAGTAAATATCAAACCCATTTATGCAAACAATGATAAATTAAAAGTTCTTTATCATTCTTTGTATATTAAACAATTCCTTCAGATTTCCGATTGGGGTAAAAATCCCTCCGATCTTATGGATCTCTCCAGTCATAGTAATCCCTTTTGTTTTTATGATTATATTGACGCCTGATATAAGGTTCTCCTTCATCAGAATGAGTCCCATAGTCATTCCTGGTTTATTCAATTCGATCATAAGTTCAAAAGTCCAATCCCTTATTGGTTCGTCCTCTCCGTGGTATAGGCATGGTTCTACCTATGACCTCCTTCCCCGACCCCTTAAGGTTCAAGTTACTCATTTTGCTAATAATAGTAAGCCAGATTCAAAGAATGAGAACATTCCTCTCACTCTCCTCTTTATTAGTAAATACAAAGTTCCCTGGATCCTCAAATGGCAATATGGTATTTCACCACCCTCTGTTGCTAGTAATTCGGCAGTTATCTCTGATCCACTCCCTCGACTTTCCCGCTTTTACTACATCAAGTGGTGGGATAAGTTCGACGTTAATGTAATCATAGGTCGTTTCAACAGAATTTCGTCGCCTATTCGATTCCAATCAATTCCCAGCTTATTCAAAGCTAAGGATTCTAAAGTCATTCCTTTAGAACCCTCTTCCTCAAGTCAGAAAAAGATTTCAAAAGAATCTAAGTTAAAAACTAGTCCTACAGGTTCTTCCTGTTCCCGTAGCATTTCTGATTTCAAAGATTGCTCCGATAGTGAATTAAAACTTATTGCTCAAGCCCCCAATAAAAGAATTGATGAGTTACATGAAGAAGCCTCTAGGCATTCCTCAGCTTCTTCCAGGAATGATTCAGTTAGCCAATTTGCAGAAGATGATGGTCTGTACGATCCTTACGGCACCATCAACCTTCAAGATGCTCAGGACCCATTCGCTGACACCACCATCAGCTTTTATCGATTCGTTCATTCGACCAAAGACTGCCTCCTCAAATGACCATCGCTCATTTAGCTAGCACCGCCTCCTAAGAGCCGATTCATCGTTCATGAGCCAAGACTCGCCTCAGCGACCAGTTAAAATGATTCCCTGCACCGTAAGCCAGTTAAAATGATTCCACTTTCTCGCCGAAAGTAGCTCAACAGTAAAAGGAAGTTCTTTTCCACCGAAAACAGCGTCGAGTCAAAAGTTGTCGGCCAGTTGGTCAAAAGCGTCTGTAATAGTCAAAAGGTAGCACTGTTTATCAACAGTTACTTGTCTATACTTTTACTTTTGCTTTAGTAACTTGCTTTTACTTTTGCTTTAGTAATTCACTTTTACCTAAGTGAAATGTTTCTTACTTTACCCCAGTGAATGTAATAGTTCCCTTTCCTTATTCTATAAAAGGAAGGCGAGCTCATTTGGCAAATCAGTTTTCGAAACTTAGAAAGACTCTAAGCTCTCTCTCTCAGAAGAATCTTTGGTTTCTACCTCTGATCAGCCTACTTAACCCCTCTTCTCCAATTCTCTAGTTAAATGTTTTAATTTCGTAAGTACTTGTTTTATTTCCCGTTCTTAGTTTGTACATAGCTTGTATTATTAATTCAATTCAGTTACTTATTTATATAAAGACTGTGTTTTATTTGTATGCGCTCTCGTTTCTTCCCATCTCTCTTCGCTCACCAAAATATATATATATATATATATATATATATATATATATATATATATATACAATCAACTACCACGAAGTAAACTCCAGGCAGGATGAAATATAAATAAAGTAGTAAAAGCGATCAACCGCCACGAAGTAAACTCCAGGTGGGACTAAATGTAAAGAAAGCAGTAAAAGGCCATGAAGTAAACTCTAGGCCTGACAGAAATATGAATATATATATATATAAGCGGTAAACACACCGGATATTATATCCAGGCTCAATCAAATAGAGTTTAATGGTAATAATATAACTATATATATAAGTATATATATATACAAAAGAAATAAAAAGCCACTTGATCAAGTCCGCATACGCACACAACACGACTCTCAACGTGAATAATCGTAAAAGCGTAAAGTGGAGAAAGGCTTTAAGAAATGTAAAAAGTCTTACAGTGGGATACCAAGAAGACTTCAAATAGCTTTAATTGAATGAACACTCGATTTCCACTGGTAAAATATAGCACAGTATAAGCTCACAAGTGTTTAAAATGAGAAAGCACTCAGTTTATAGTGTGTACAGAGCAAATTAGACAGGGCTTCCTCTCCTTTTCTCTTGCTAAAATGGCCACCTCAAGCCCTCTATTTATAAAGGGGGGAGCCGCAGATGTACATGCGGGAGCAGCAGGTGTACCTTCGACAGCATTAGGAGTACCTACAGCTGCTGGAGGTGCCCCGGGCAAAGTGGGTCCCACTATCTCGAGGTATGTGCACTCGGATAACACGTTATTCGCTCGAACCTTCATAACTTTCAATCTAGGAGTCCGATGAAAGCATGCCATACCATTCCTGAAATCTCTTTCCGAGAGCTATGAAATAACATAGGATTTGCCTTTTTGATTCCAGGAAGATGGGTCCATGACCAAAATAGCATTTTTGGGCCTCCGTTAGGCAGTCCGTTGAGTTATTTTGCATATTTTGTGCTGAGAAGTTAAGATATAGTTCTCATTGGACTTCTTTTGAAGAAATTTGAGTTAAAATGAGTGTATTTGATTTGAGTTGAAGTTGAATTAGCAAAATGACTATTTTGCCCCTCTCGGGGTTATCTCCGATTTTCGCACAGTTGTAGCAGTCTTTTCTCAGGGTTATCTCTGAGATCGCTATGCTATTGACTCTGAATGTCCTCAGGGTTATCTCTAAGGTTGGCTTGACCTCCCGGGGTTGACTCTAGGAATTAAACATGATCTCACGGGGTTATCTATGGGGTTGGAAACTAGATCTCTCGGGTCTATCTCCGGGGTTAGAATTGATGTTGTGGTCCTCTAGGGTTATCTTTGGAGTTTGAAAAAGATGCTTTTGTCCTCCTGCATAGTTAGTAACAGGAAAATGAAATTTCGAGTGTCTACAAATGCCATTCTTTATCATGTTCATGCAATGAAATGGAATGGACAAGATAAAGATTACTAGACACTTGAAATATGACAAGGTATTTTTAATGATGTAAATTGCAATGTAATGAATGTTATGATGAATGTTAAAATGTTTTTGCAAATCGCACATCGCATTTCATACTTCACTTTTCACATTTGGCCAATCGCACTTCGTAACTCGTACATCGCATTTTGCATATCGCATATCGCACATCGCAAATCATTTTACCTTTACTAGTTATTACTGATGCCTATATTGGTGTTGACTGCAATAGTTTGGCTTTTTATCAATGTTGCCGATGCCTGTTTGATGAAGAGTAATTGAGATGTTTTCTACATCTCTACTTGGGATAACGTTCTGAAATCATCGGACCTTCCCGATGTATACGCTGGAAGTCTACAATGGTGCCTACTCTAATGGTAGTTTGACAACAGATCCTAACCTACTGGTAATTGAATACGCTAACATCGCCAAACTATTTCGCTTCCCACTCGAATGGTGGTATATAAAGCTTTCATCATTGAACTGTCTTGATGTTGCGCTGAATTGATGACAACCACCAGATGTCTACGACAAAATTTTTCTCTAATCTAGGCATTTAACTTGCATGCATATGTAAATTTACTAGAGATGCATGCTAAACCTTGATAGAGATGTACGTTGATGTAGCGCGTTTTCATGATCATACATAATGTGATGATCTAGATTTATCCTTAGGAGTCTATTGTCCTAGGTTGATGCATATATTAAATTTTTTGGAGTAGAATTTTACCTCACCCTTTTTGAGGTGATTTGGAGTTTCCTTTTGATATTGGTGCTTATGCCCCATTTTCTTGAGTGTTTGATTCACAAACTGGCTGAACTGATGACCTGGATGCCGCTGACATCTCTGGAGGGTGCATCTCGTTCTTTCGCTGGCCAAATTTAAACTTTTGTGTAGAGGCCTCGACTTGTGATGACTCGACGCCTCTTGGCACATTTGATGATGAGGATTTCATTCGCTAAACCTTTTGTCATTGGGCTTCTGGTTTTGAGTTAAGGACTTTCTTGAGAATTTTTCCCTTCTTTTGTAGGGGCAAGCTTATGTCGCCATAATTTATTTCAGGAGTTCTCCCCTTTCTTTTAATGAGAGGCTTTATCCCGCCTTAAACTCCTTCCCTTTCTTGGAATCGAAAAATGCCCCAGTCCTTTCGCATGTTGTTGCCGGGGATTCATATGAGAAACTCTCTTTGTGGACCAAGTCATGAGTGAATAATATCCTCACATGTGGTTTATTCATTCTGAGAACAGTATGATTGAAAAGACCAAATGATCATACCGAATCGCCAGAGAGATGATGTGAGGGAAGCTCTGATGATGATGTATCATGCTGATGGTGCTGACTGGTGCATTTTCCTCTTTAGGATGGTTGATAAATGATTCGATATTGAGTTGTTGTTGTTTCCGAGATTGCCCTTGGCTTGTTGTAAGGGTCCCAATATCGGGTTGTCGCTAATTTTGAAATTGCTCCAGCCTTGCTCGTTGTCTGGGATAGTTGCTTTGATAGATGGGCTGATAAGATGCTAAGATCGCAAGAGGCTTTTACCTCTGCACTAGATGGTGAACAGGTAGTGGATTTGGGTTTTATGCCCTCAATCATTGTTCCTGACTTGTTCGCACAATCGGCTTTGATGGTTTTTTTCTGTTTTGATGAAGACTTATGATCGAGGGTGTCAGCTCTTTGAAGGTCCTCGCTGCTGGTTGTCTTAATGTATCGCTGTTTTTTCCTTTCTAGGATTTGTGCCAAATTTAATGGAATACCATTGAAGTGTTGTGGGGTCTTCTTAACATGGGTCGCTGACTTGGAGGGTTTTTCTTGAGCGTAGACTTGGGATTGATGTTTGGATTTGGATGTTTCTTTTGAGGGTCAGACCGCACCACTGATGGCTGCCTACGTACTCCTGTGTATGTGGGAGATCAGGTCTACGTAGTTCCTGCTTGATAAGATAAACGGTTTGAGAAATGTTTGTTTGGGTTTTTTTGGGTTTTTAGTTAGTTTGACCGCACCATAAATGGCTGCCTACGTACTCCCATTGATGAGGGGAGATCATGTCTTTCGTACTTCAAGCTTGATGAGCTGAAACATGACTGATTTAATTTTTAATTTTTGATTTTTCTTTTTTTCTATTTTTCTTTTCTTTTCTCTTTTTCTTTTTTTCTTTTTTTAATATTTACATGTAGGGAAAATAAAAGGCATACTATGAAGAAAGTGCTACCGTCCCAATATCTCCTGGAACATCCCACTTTATCCTTTATATCTACATCTTCTTGGCTAGTTGAGGCCTGATAGTCCAATTATCAGTGGTTATGATGCCTTCGAGGCTCGCGATAGAGGTTACCTCTTGATTCTAAATATCTTCACTTATAGCCATAACTTGATCGCTTCCTGATTCAGTACATTCCTCAAGGACGCTTGAACTGGACCCATCGCAAAAAGGTATGAACTCCTGATTCTTTGATGGGTTGGTTTCCCCGATAACCTCACCACTTTTTCCTTCATCTGTTCCTTCACCTTTTTTCTTGGGCTTGAAAGGATTCAACCATGAAATCTCCCTCGAACTGTTGTCGCATTTCTTGCAAGGAACTTTCCTTTTTGGCTTTTTCTTCCTTGGAAAGGATTAGTATTTCCTCTGCATCATCCAAGGTTATAAGATCAGGAACGTGGTTTCTATCTTTGGACCATAGGATGTTTGATGTTGGCAGAGGAATCTGCCTTGGGGATTCTCTTATCTCCTCTGTCATTCCTTACATTAGGATCGGTCCATCTTGTGTTTTGCCAGGATTGGTGCTCATAGCCTTCACCTCCTTTGAACTGCATGTCTCGAGTGGACATCTTAAGCTTTTTATTTCCTCTTCACTTTTTCTGGTTATGAGGAATTCTATCTTCAGCTCTTCCTTTTCAATGAGATCCTGGATTTTATGTCGCAAAGACCAGCATTCCTCAGTCGCATGTCCAAGTGAGTCAGAATGATAGAGACACATCTTGGTGGAATCATAACTCTTTATCTTAGGATTTATAAGAGGCAGCAACTCAGTAATCCTTCCTTCGCTTATCAGAAAGTGTAGCATTTCTTCATTTGATTTGTTCAGAGGGATGAATTTTTTGGGCTCTTGTAGAGGTTATTTGATCTTTCTTCTTTGAGAATTTGCATTCCCCCGAGCGATTTTTTTGTTGGCGAGATCTTCTAACAATTTTATCATCTCCCTTTTCTTTTCCTTTCAGCCTGCTTTGATCTTCTTCATTTAGCTGGCTCATCATGGAGAGATATAGACTTGCATTATGGTTAACCTCTTTTTTCTCTTCGCTTTCTGATAGTTGAGTGAAAAACTACCTCGTATCCTGATGTTAGTGCATTATCAGCTTAGCTAGCAGATTTACTTGATTCTGGATCGTCTCTAACTTTTGCATTACCTTCATACCCTCCTTCGAGTTTTCCCACTCTAGGACATTTGTTTTACGCCTTTGGGGGTATTCCTCCATCCTTCGCATGTACTTATGATTTGGATACATTTTAGTGCTTCTTGACCCGATCATGTTTACTTCTTCCGTATCATGCTGCAACTGAAGGTTGGTGTTGACATTTTGTTGGTCATGTTGTTAGACCAAAATATTGCCACTTTTGATCAGAATTTGAATTTTATGCTTTAGGGACCAACAATCTTGTGTGTCGTGTCCTAGAGACCCTGAGTGGTAAGCACATCTCTGGCTTGGATTGTATCTTTTGCTCTCTGGTTCCATAGGTGGAGCCAGTTCGGTAATTTTCTTGTGATCCATTAATAACGCCAATACATTTTCAAAGGAATCGCCTAGTGGAGTGAACATCCGATTATCCGTTCTTTCAAATTTTCTTTTTTTATCTTGGAATTGGTTGAATGAAGCCTGTGGTTGAGATGGCAAATTGTCTTGCTTTTTCCAAATGGGGGGACTGTAGGTTGGTTTCCTAGCATACCCCTGTAAAACAAAGGATACATCTTCATTGCCTTTATTTGGTACCCTCTTGGGATCGCTCGCATACTTGTCAGTCTGTATATGTTTGGCGACTGCTTCCAAGGCAGTGAAGTCCTTAATCTTGCCTGCCTTCAGGCCCATCTCTGCCATTTCGTCATGTTTTATCATTTCTGAGAATAGTTTTCCTATGCCTGCTAGGATCCTCTTATAGTAAGGAGCCTCTTGGATATCAATAAACGTCATTATCATCTCAGTTTCTGTCATTGATGGAATAACTTGTGTTGCTAGATGTCTCCACCTTTGGGCATATTCTCGAAAAGACTCAGTACTTTGCTTTTTGACTTTAGTCACTTGGTATCGATTCGGTGTCATTTGTGACTAAAAATTGTACTGATTTAGAAAGGCATGGGTCAATTCTTCCCAGTTGTGGATTTTGGCATTGTTGAGTAGGGCATACCAGGCTTTAGCCTCTCTAGTGAGACTCTTTTGGAAAAGCTGCATTCTGAGGCTTTCATCTTAAGCATAAGACCCAGTTCGCCAATATATACTTTTAGGTGCGTATAGTGATCGCCTACCCCATTGTACTTTTCAAACTCTAGGACTTTGAATTTGTCAGGATATCGAGCCCTGGGAATATGCAGAGATCTGAATAGCTGACACTACCATAGTTTTCAGTCCATTTGATTGACCGGATGGTTTCCTCCATTTGTTGGACTTTCTTTCTTATATCCCTAGTTTCTCGATCATCCCTGAGTTTTGTGATTTCAGGGATTTTGTTGGTTCCTTTATTTGAATGAGGTTGAGGTATTTGGGTTTCCATCTTTTTGCCAATACCCTGACTGCCCCCTGGTGTGAATGACTCTAATTGAGTAGGCGTTGTTTGGCCCCGAGTGTTTTTACTTTATTCTTTTAGAAAGACAGCCAATTCTATAATCTGATTCCGTAATCCTTCGAACTCCTCTCGAGAGACAGAAGTAGGATCAGGTGGGGCACTTGTAGCCATGTCTGACTGGGGGCTTAGTGCCTTTTTGGATTTTGAACTGGCAACGGGATCAATTGTTTCCCTACAAAAAGACATATATAGTTTAGTCTTAGGGAATGTAGAAATGTTGTATGCTATGTAATGTGTTCGTTTTAGGAGTATTATCCTGCAAAACGGATCTCAGTTGTTTAAATGACAAGATAGCATGACAAGTCTTGATATAAAAAAGGAATGCATGTTTACATACTCCTTTATATTTTCCATTACATTGACATTAACATGGAATGAAATTACAAGTAATTAACATTACAGTTAATTAAAATGGGAAGGTATGAAGAGACTTCCCTTCGCGTTTGGTTTATCAGAGGCTGACCTATCTTAGGTTACTCTCGTGGCTTTTTGGCATGAAGGTTCCCAGATAATCGCAATTTACTCGACGGAAAGTTAATCCAATCTTTCAACTGGAGCGAATCTGGGTGGTGCCTTTCCTGAGCCTCGTTGGAATTAGTCTCCCTACGAGTCCAGTAATCAAACACCGACAGGATAGCCTCGTGGTGGAGGGACCACATAGCATACATTCACATACATCGCGTCTCACCGTATAGAAATGATAACTTGTGCGAAGCACTAATATCACAGGGAGATATGGTGCAAAGTACTAGGTGTAGTAAGTAAATGCATTAGTACACATTTATTTCAATGTAAATGCAACATCCACAAACAAGCAGATAAAAGTTTTGAATAGCGGCTTAAGCCCTCTTACTGGAAGTACCCAGCAGAGTCGCCACCTGTCGACGTCGGGATTTTTACTGTCCCTTTTCTGTTCTTATCTTTTTGTGTTCTCATGTTAGGTGAGATTTATTTGAAAAAACAAATTGTTAAAAGGTCTGACATGCATATGTCGATTTATTGACCGTAAGAGTCGCCAGGCTGGTTTTTAAATGGTTGCACCAACTCAACCGAGAAAAGGTTTGCACATTGACCCAGTGATGTGACACTGTTTAACAGGTATGTGAAACCGAGAATCATTAGGATCCGGGAGACTGATTATGTGGAGGGAAGGTGTTAGGCACCCCCCGACTTCCGTGTTACCACGGTGACCGCCACTTTTCAATTAAACTCTTATATGAATGTATGTGTGTATGTGTGTGAGTGTGTCGGTCAATGTGCAATTATTTGAAAGTAGTGTTATGCCTCATTTGCACCTATATACTAAGGGTTTGAATTTTTGTTTTAAAGTTCAGTTTTAACAAGATATAGCAATGATGTTTTGTAAAAGAGGTTTTTCAAACCCTTATGCTCAATAGTAATTGAGGCCTTTGATACTTCCATTTTATTATATGTTCGGCTTGATTGCTTTTATTTTCGAGATGTGAGACATCCTTGAGAAAATAATATACATAGCAGTGCCGAACTTCTTGTGGGCATGAGAGCCGTCTAAGAAAATTCAAACACCGTAAATAATGTACAAGCTGATTACAGCTGAAAATGTCCATCACGAAAACCGAATCTAGATTCAGGAGACTGAATATGTGATCACATGATTCCTAGGCTCACATGATGTTGCAGTTTATATGAAAACTATAAGAAGTTATATATATAAAAGCTATAAACATATATATATATATATATGAACGATCAACCACCACGAAGCAACTCCATGGGGGATTGAAAATGTAAATATACAAAAGTTGTAAATATATATATATATATATAAACGATCAACCACCACAAAGTAAACTCCAGGCGGGACGAAATATAAATAAAGAAATAAAAGTGATCAACCGCCACGAAGTAAACTCCAGGCGTGACTAAATGTAAAGAAAGCAGTAAAAGGCCACGAAGTAAACTCCAGGGCTGACAGAAATGTAAATATATATACATATAAGCGGTAAACACACCGGATATTATATCCAGGCTCAATCAAATAGAGTTTGATGGTAATAATAATATTATATCCAAGCTCAATCAAATAGAGTTTGATGGTATATATATATATATATATATATATATATATATATATATATATATAAGCAATAAACGCTCCGAATGTAAATCCAGGCTCATCATCGAACAGAGTTCGACAACAGTTTATATATGACAACCCGAATTTTCATAAGTTATTAAAATAAGAATTTAATAATTAAAATCCTTATTACGATATGATTAATGTAACAATCCAGAATTTTAATTGTAATTATGAATATTTATTGAATTATATAAATATTTAATGGATGTGTTTATTGTTGAATAAATATTTGTTTAATTTGATTTGATTTGGTTAATTATTTATTTAATAAATAATTAATGGGTTAAGAAAATTAATTGTTATGAGATAATATTCTAATTTAATAATTAAGTTAGAGAATTTATAATGATTAAATGAATTATTATATTATTCAATAAATTGTTATTAGAATTAATTAAATTAAGTATGAAAACTTAATTAAATAAAGTGTGATAAATAACTATATTATAAAGGAGTTATTAAAATAAATTAAAGGAGTTTAAATTTAATTTTTCCAAACAAGGCTTAAATATATTAATTCTTTAAAATTTAAAGGGTTTTGCCAAACAAAGCCCTATGACTTTTGGATTTTTGAAATTTAAATTATTTATAAAATAAACTAAATAAATAATTTATATATTTATAAGTTATACGTTTGATAACTGATAGTAATTATTAGGTTTATAATGACCATATACGTTTCTTTGACGTTGGCTTATTTTTAGAGTACGCATAAGTTATCAGTTGGATTTTTAGTTTACACCTAAGCCTAAGTAAGAAAAGAGAGAGTTTGAAAGAGAGAAGTAAGAGAAAGACAAGTCTTTGAATTCTTCAAGTTATTCTCAGTGATTTACAAGTGTCGTCTGAACAAATTAAAGGTATGTTTTATAAACCTTATCATATATGTTTTAAATTAGATAGTTTCTGTGAATTGTATGTCTTTGTGTTCATAAAGTTCACAGTAGGATAAGTTTTTACCAAAATTATCTGTAAACCATGTTCTAGAATTGGTTATGATATTACGTGTTTTTGTTGTTATAATTATTATAACTAGCATGTATATATGTATGTATGAGTTGTATGCTAAATTATGTATACTAGAAAGGAAATTATTTTACAAGTATATATGTGTGTGTGTGTGTGTATATATATATATATATATATATATATATATATATATATATATATGAAAGCAGTGATTGTTAAGTTTATAAGATAACAAAATTAGTGTATGCTAATTGTGAAATTTAACGCCATGTATGTCAATTGGATAGGAATTTCAGAAAAATCGTAGTTAAAATAATCAAATTGGTTGTTATATGGATTTACAGTGTTCACTGTGTCAAGAAATATCAAAAATGGAATTTTTGGTTTTAAAATATGTTATTCTAGTATTTAATTTTTCTAGAATTATGGTTTAAGTTATGTTAATTTAGTATTTGTATGCTTGATGAAGTTTATGTGTAATTTGCATAAGTTATACATGTTAATTGGTGTTAGAAATTAAGACATAGTAGCTTGGTTTTGTTTCTGGTTTTGGGTGTTCTGTAATTCGGAGCCCAAACGCCAAATTTAGCGCCCCAGCGCCAAATTTCTCGCCTCAGCGCCAAAAATAGACCAGAAGTTCGTGGCCCGAAGGTTGGAATTCGCGCCACTGTCATAGAATTGGCGCCCAATACACTGTCTTCGCGCTTCAAATACGCTAGAAAAGTGGTCCAGGTCTGACGCTTTTGACCTCCACCCAGTAGTAAAATGGTCATGACTTTTTCATACGAACTCCGATTGAGGTAATTCAAGATGATCCGGAACGAGGACGAATAGACCTACATCTTTCATTCTTTACGTGTTTCAATTTGAGGTCGGAAACAGGGGTCAAAATGGTCATTTTCGGGACTAATATGTATTAGGAGGCAATCGGAGGGCGTCGGGAATGCACATATGCAAATGTAGTGCTCCTGGCGATAAAAGATGTTATCCTAAGTTATAAAATATGAATATTAGTAAATATAATGATGCTTAACATTAATAAATGATGTATTAGATAAGTTGTATAAGCATACTAAGTACACACAAGAGAGACGAATCAGGCGTGTGACGAATGAACGTCGAAACGTCCTGCCAAGTGTTAATGAACTTAAAAAGTGTTTCCATTCAATTGAAATGAATATTATAAGATATGGAATGGATTTAATATAAAACCAATAAGTATTCCTAGCAAGACTTAAACACCTAAATGAACTTCGAGTACGAAATATAGTGAGATATAAGTCGAAAGTTAACACAATCAAATTGAACATTGTGTATCTATGATAGAAAGATTTATAGGATGTAGATTAAAGTTTACATTACAACTATTATGCGTTGCTATGTGACTAATAGTTGATGTGAATGATTATATAATTGTGTAGGGCACATGAAGTGCAGATATCTGTAAGCTGTTAAATTGTTATTGGTAAACAACGATCAAGGCAAGTCTTTCAGTTCCTACTTGCTATGTGAATTTGATTGTTTTAAATCTTTATTGCAAAGAGCATGATGTGTTATATATATGTTGAAAGTATAAAATGTTAAAGTCAATTTATGACTATGTTGATTGATTAAAGCATGCTGATTGAGTAAGGAACTCAATCTTTATACTTGTTATATGAATTGTAGCATGTATGTTATGTTAGTCCGATGTTTATGAGATAAATGTTGAGCATGTTATTATGTGCTACGTGATGCATGAAAACTGTTAGATTTTGCTGGGTTGTCGAGCTCAACCTTGCAAATAACCACTTTTGCAGGTTCAAGATTCAAGGTAAAGTTATGTCTTACTTGAAAGATATGAGTCAGATGTGATACTTGAAGATCTATATACTTTGGTTATGTTATTATTATTTGAAGCATGTTTAAGGTTCCGAATAATGTATTAATGTTGAATTGTAATATCGTTTTGCGATGTAAACTATTGTAGTATTAAAATGTTTCTGAGATATTTAGATGTAAAGGTTGAAGGTTTTGGGAACGAGGATAGTTTGTAATAGAAAATTTTAATTATTCCGCAAATTTCAACGGTTGTATTATCGTTTAATGATGCAAAATTAGAGGTTGAATGTATTATTAGCGCAATCAAATCGAGAATTAAATTGTATGAATTTTGGGGTTGATTTATTTATATATATATATAGCAATAAACGCCCGGCACGTGAGTTCAGGCTCAATCGAGGCATAACTCGATAATATTAGTACAAATATATATATATATATATATATATAAGTATATACATACAAAAGAAATAAAAAGCCACAGACCGAAGTTCGGGCATACGCACGCAACACGACTCTCAACGTGAATAACTGTGTGTGCTGAAAGTGGAGAAAGGCTTTAAGAAATGTAAAAAGTCTTAAAGTGGACTACTAGGAAGACTTCAAATAGCTTTAATTGAATGAACACTCAATTTTCCACCTGTAAAATATAGCACAGTATAAGCTCACAAGTGTTTAAAATGAGAAAGTACTCAATTTATAGTGTACAAAGCAAATTGGACAGGGCTTCCTCGCCTTTTCTCTTGCTAAAATGGTCAGCCCAAGCCCTCTATTTATAGAGGGGGGAGCCGCAAGTGTACTGCGGCGTGAAGTGTATACTGCAATGCCGAGTGTGTACGAGACAACATTAAGTGTACCTACGGCTTCCCGGGGTGCCCCGGGCAATGTGGGTCCTATCATTTTGAAGTACGTGTACTCAGACAACACAATATTCGCTCGAACCTTCATAACTTTCAATTCGGGAGTCCGATGGAAGCGTGTCATACCATTTTGGAAAGATCTTTCCGAGAGCTATGCAATGACATATGATTTTCCCCTTTTTGATTCTAGGAAGATGGGTTCATGATCGCTATAGCATTTCTGAGTCTCCGTTAGGCAGTCCGTTGAGTTATTTTGCGTAGTTTGCGCTCAGAAGTTAAGATATGGTTCTCGTGGGACTTCTTTTGATGAAATTTGAGTTGAAATGAGTGTATTTGATTTGAGTTGAAGTTGAGTTTGCAAAATGACCATTTTACCCCTCTCGAGGTTATCTCTGGTTTTCGCACAGTTGTAGCAGTCTTTTCTTTGGATTATCTCTGAGATCGCTATGTTGTTGACTCTAAATGTCCTTAAGAGTTATCTCTGAGGTTGGCTTGAGCTTCCGGGGTTGAATCCAGGTATTAAACATGATCTCCCAGGGTTATCTTTGGGGTTGAAAACTGATTTCCCGGGGTTGTCTCCGGGGTTAGAAACTGGATCTCCCAGGGCTATCTCCGGGGTTGGAATTGATGCTGTGGTCCTCCAAGGTTATCTCTGGAGTTTGAAAAAGACTTTTTTATCCTCCTGCATAGTTAGTAATAGGAAAAAAAAATTTGAGTGTCTACATTTACCATCTTTGCATCAAATGCACTGATGATATAAATTCATTTTGATATTTCAAATTAATTTCTGTCTAGCCAAAATAATTAGCATAGACATATAAAGAATAGTTCTTTTAAAATCCATTAGTTCCAAAAATTGAACCAATACATTTCTTTTCAAAACGCACATATAAGCACGATTTCAATAAACTTCAAAATCTAGCATAGCTAGATGACTTGGAATATCCTATTTCTCCATCTTCCATCATTGTCTTACTTGTGACAATACTTAATCTTCTCTAGCACCTCCAATTCTAAGACTATTGAAAATAACTCGTTTTTAGTCTAAACATTCCTATACCTTAATATAGTCCGTCAACTTACCACACTTTATGTGTTTAGGAACTTTCCACAACCATATGTGTTTAAGAATTTATCTTTGCAATATGTAATCCAAGAACAAATCAAGGACTATGCATATGCTCAGGGCTCAGAAATATAGCATATAACTATGAGTCACAAAATTTTTATAAATATGAATTTCAAGAACTCGCACCTATCTTATAATCCTCTACCTATCATATATATACACGAAAAAAAATTCACCTTCTCGCCATATACATATTGATAGCGCAACCTAGTATTCCAATGATTATCACTGTAATAAGCTTAAGCAGTTGTTACACCAAAGCACAAACCTCTGCCCATAACAAAGGTTCATAAAACTCAGCCATCACATGAGTCCTCAATTGAAATCTTATAACTTCTAACTTTCTCTTTAATTAATACGAATTTTCTTTTATTCATAAGATATCCGGTACAACTCTTCTGAGTTATTCTTCCCGTACTACTTTATAGTACCATTCATTTATAACATTAGCTATAAATCATCCATCATTTAACAGAACTTTTGTTATTACGATTCAATATGATCACGAGATTATCTTCTTCCTTAATCGTTTAACTCAACTATTTTCTTATCCTTCTCTCTACGATTATATTCTTAAGTACTCATACCTAAGGTTTATAACCTATCAGCTCTGATACCACTCTATGACGGCCCGAAATCCGGTCTATTTTCCCACCCGGATTCCGTACATCACGGTCCCATCTCCTTCCAAACATACATCATTTTATAACCAAATAAAACAACATACATTCTTAAATCCCAGGTTCTAATACCTTATAACCTCGTTCATTACAAATAATAATAATTATATTATTCTTTACATCGAACAAGAGTGACTTTTATCCGCCACCAAGGATACATAACAGTTCATTAAACTATTCTTCATTACAAGTCTTGGCTCGATCTTCACGCTCATTCATATACTGAATGGCACTTCTTCTGGATAATGGTCAGCTTGATCTTTACGAGATTATTATGTTCTTCTACTCATACACTAAAAATATTTTTCATTTAAAGCAAGTGTGAGCATTTAATTGCCCAGCAAGTCATAACAGTTGAATAATCAACATCAAAAATTTAAAAATTCTTTTCAGACTACAATAATCGAACAAAGGTTACGAAGCAGCTTGAATAATAAGAATAATTATGATTCCTAGCATTTTAAAACATTTGTCACATTCACTTTGAAATACTTTCTTTCTTCTACCTTTTTCATACGCATTCTGTCTGGCTAGAATCAATAGCACAGACTTAACAATAACAGTTCATGTATAAACAGAACATTTTAATATTGAACAATTCAACCACAGAACAGTTCATCTCATAGAAACACTGAAGTGATAAAATTGTGGCACAAAGCCTCATACATTCTACCACCTTTTACAAATTTCACACATTTGTACATAGATAAAACTTCTCAAGTTCAACATCTGAGAAAATTTAAGAAACTAGCATTCATTTAAAATATAAATGAAGTTAGGAAACTTGCCTTACGCATAGCTACAGCTTACAGTTTACGTTGAACTGCTCATCGCAATCCCTATATATCACATAAGGAAATAACACATACACCAATTATTTCTTAGGGTTCACATTCTTGCAATCTAAGTTTACGTGACCAACTTTCTTTATCGATTTACGGTGTTATGACATACGGAGATGTCTTAACTCATACGATCATTATCTTTGATGATTTATATTCTTATGTTCTTCTTATAACCTTTCTAGGACTTAGCACACATCGAGTCTCTACTAGTATTCCATATGGTACTCTAAGTGGTTTCCCATAAACAACCAACAAACTAGTTTCCCGTCTCATCTACATTGCCTTTCACAGTGAGTTAGATCGGTTGCTAGTTTTGTATATACCTCTGCTCTCGGAAGAAATTGTTTAGCCCAGTTCCCATATCTCAACCATTAAAGATTACAATAATACCACAACCTAAACTTAACTTAACTTATCTGAACCATTAAAACTATAATGTTCATTAATTTTATTTTCCATTCCTTATGGCTTTCTAAAAATTAAATGTCATACCTCAGGATTTATTCCTTATCGTCTAAGTCATACAGTCTTTTGTATACTCGGAACGATTATTCAATGTTAATAGTACACATTCATAGCATTAAGCATTTTATGTTACCTTATTCATATCTTATAATGTCAGATTCATTCGACTCAAAACGTTATCCAAGTTATAATTATTAACTCGGCTTCTTAACGTTATACGTCATTGTCTTTAATTTAGTTTCTTCATTGTTCACAAGTTTAATCATTATTCTTCATTACCTTACGGACAAACCATACACGGCGTATAGGTTCTGTCTGTTTAATATTTGTGTACACTCAGCCCTTATGTCGGCTAAAGTGTTTAACGTTTACATTTCATTTTGACATTATCTATTCGACTCACACTTAGACTTTCGTTAATCTTATTATTGCTCATTACGACATTCATGATAATTTCGTATCTTACTTACTACCTTCATCAACGTCTAAGTCATACAACTAATGTATACTTAGAACGTTCGTTCGACGCAAATACGATTCACAAGGATCGTTTACGTATTCAACGTTCATGTTGCTCATCTCTTAAACTCCCATTCACCCTTTACCTAAGGTTTTAATCGCTCTCATTGTGCTCCATTATATGAACACTACGTTCATCATCCTTTCTTAATGTCGTAGCCATACGGTTCATTGTATGCTAAGACCAACCGTTCATCGCATTTACAATGTGTTTACATTATTTGTCTTGTAATCTGAATCAATCCTTCCATTCAACCTTTAATAAAGGTTTAATTCACTTGATTAAGTGTTACATTATGTGAACTATATGTTCATCATCTTTCTATACACTTCCTCTAGGAGTTGAGCAGTTAAAAGCTCTTCTATGAGTTTTACCCTGCACCGGCGCCACTTCCTTTGTTATTTCTAGTGCTACAGCGCCAGTCTCAATTAGCTTAGTCCTCGGGTCAATTTTGTCATTGCGGTCAAATTATGAATAATGCATCATATGCGTTCTAAAACTAAGAAAAAATTTCTATGCCTTGAACATGTTTGAGACACTTACTTCCCAATCTCATAACTTCTTCATTATAACTTGAAACGAGGTCATTCCAAAGCCATCTTCTTACTATCATTACGTACTTCAATTTCTTTTGGATAGAATTTAATTCTGAATCTGTTAACATGCCATTCGAGTGGCTTAATTTTTATCATTTGTTCATTTTTTATGTTATCAACGTTCTTCGTTCGTTCGTCCGTAATTCGGTCATCCGAACTCGGAATTCATTCGTTCTTGAGTCCACGACTCACGTTTTCTACATTTTCTTACATTCTTATGAAACCCTACACATTCGGGTTCATTTACATACTTTCTAATTTGCATTCGTCTTTTACAAAAAATTTGCCATAACATCGTTATAGCTAAGTTCAATTTGTTCTTCATGAACGTTTCTATCGTTCTTAACCAAACATTAAGCATCTAACTTATATGTGATGGTTTTAAATTTTTTCATCAACAAGTTATAACTACGATGGTTTTAAATCTATCCATCAACAACGTTCTTCGTGTTCTTCGCGTTCTTCGTTCGTTTTTCATTTTTAATCGATACTTTGATTATGATTTCACTTTTTCTTAGAATTTGGTGTTATAAAACACCATTTCTTACTTATTTCACCGAATCCTTCTTATGATTCATTCGGATCATTCAAATTCTTTAAGCAATTCATACTTTCTTAAGAAAGCTTTTAAGAAATTTATAAACTAAACTTCTAATTCTTATTTCTTCATTTTCTCATGATTTCAACCATATAAAAATTATTATTAACATCTTTTACTTCCATTCTCATTAACCTATATGATTTCATTTAAAACTTAACGAAATTTTAGATTAGACTAGGTTTTAGGATTATATTTCTTCTTTAATCTTCTCCCGTTGGATAAAGTTTGCACTCGGGCTAGCTTTTCCTCCTCATCCAACTTCTCTCTCTCTCTCAAGTGTTGGTGATTTTCAAATCACCAATAAATGAGCTAAGGCATTCCTTATATAGAAAACCAAGGCTAGGGGTATTTTGGTCATTTAAAAAACTGCCTTACTATTCACACCTCCTTACTATTCACGAAGCTTCTCCTGGAAGCTTTGTTATCCAGTCTTTCAGGATTCATCAGACAGTTTTAAAAATTGCGATTCTCGAAATCCAAATATTTTTGGATATTTCGTCTTTCTTTTACAGATTAACTTTTACGCATTCTTTGGAACTTCAAAAAATTAAAAAATACTTTTTAATGATAAGTATTTTCCTTCACGTTTTCCCCTAACGTAGTTAAATGAATGAAAAGCACATAACAGTACTTTTTGTCATTTTTATTTGCTCTAATTTTTGCACGTTTTTTGAGAAAAACTTTTATCGGCTAACTTAACTTTTCAGGACATATTATCATCAAATCTTTCGACGGAATGTCATTTTGACATACTGATCTCTCAGAAAAGCTTAGGTTATTCAAACCCTAACTCTTAAGGTTTCGTCGGATGAACAGTGTATATTTCGTCTTTTTCCTAAGAAATATTTTTGTTCCCAAAAAAATTTTATTTTCTTCTTGACAATTCTTACTCGTTCAGTCTGGCTCGTAGCCAAAATCCTCCCGTCTAATAATCATCCTAGATTCCAGAACGATTAATAAACACATAGCACGTAATTTTATTAATAAAAATTTATTTTATTAATAACTAGTTCTTTAAACTTAAATTCTGGACAATTCGATTTTTCGGGTTGTCACATCCAGGCCTAAATTTGATCTCCCGGGGTTGTCACTGGGGTTTAGATTTGATCTCCCGGGGTTATCTCCGGGGCTTGAATTTGATCTCCCGAGGTTGTCTCCGGACTTTGAATTTGATTTTTTTGACTTTCAAGGTTGTCTCTAGAAGATAAAAGACGATTCTGCCCCTCTTGCATGGTTAGTAACAAAATATAAAATTTTGAGTGTCTACAGGACCCACTAGGAATAATCTGCAGCATTAATGGAAAAGTAAGGAATAAAATGTTGAACCCATTAGAAAAAAGAAGAAAAAATTACTCTTGTTGCTCGCACATTCGTGTATGGCGCGCCTAACTAGCCTAGCACCACGACTCTATGATCCCAGCGCCGCGACTTTCGAATCTAGCATCGCGGTTCTTTACTTCAGCACCTCCTTTGCACAAATCTTTATGATTTTGCCACCGATATTTTTTTCTACAAAATAAAATAAAATAAAAACACTATAAAATAACATAAAATACTTAAAAACTCAAAAATTATTAAATTTAAAAGTACCCAAATAATAGGTATAAAACTCACTCATTAGATTCCTTTCATCGGTGAGGACTCACACCCAACATGTATATGGAAAGCTCCATATAGAACAATTATTGTACCATTCATATTCACATTTGAGAATCTGAGAGTATCATATGAACATTCTCTTTCTTTTTTGAAAAGGTTCCAACAGAATTTCATCTGTGAATCGTCTTATCTTACGGGCACGATGGATGATCAACTCTTTATGGCTTGTATTGATCAATACTATCTTGTTCCAAACAACATTTGTATTCCGTATCACCGCTCCCAAAGCGTATTATAAAAATTTCCCGATTCAGAAAACTGTTCATTCTTAGACTGGAATCCATACTATACTCAAATAATTGGACAGCTTAACCATATCACAATAATATTTCAAGACTCATTATAGAAGAAATGAAAAATTTTATTCTGTGTCTAGCCGAAGCAAGTAGCTTAAACTATCTTTAAACATGTTCATGTATACTGAATTTAAACAAGTATGCATCATAATCTGAACAAAATTTTGACATTCTTGTTCAAATGAAAACAAGATAACCATTTGCTCAATAAAGAGTAGAGTTCGAATACTTGCCTCCTTCGTGAGCTACACTTATAATTTATATGTTTATCTTTTGTTCACGTATCCTACATTATTTACGATCATGTATGGATACATATTAGTCACACATTCTCCTCCTTATATCTCATATTGCCATATAAGTAGACAATAACCTAACATGTATTTGACTTGCACTTAGCATTTACACAGTCACACATGTAGTCTTTTATTAGCTACAAACACTATGTGCACATAATCCAGATAACCACACATTTCATATCTCAAGCGCATAAACTATGTACATACTTTCAAACATTAACTTGTTTTTAGTTTTAAAAGCAAATGTTTTCATTTTGGAAAACTCTTGAAAAATTTTGGGTTATTCTCGATTCTCATTATCAAATCAGAATTAAATATATTAATCCCACATATCCTGCTATTGTTGCTTAGGATATACTCATACACATACTCATAACTTCTCATTGCAAACAAAACAGCTTGGTATGATCGCAATGCGGTGCGAGCCAAAACAGAACTGAGATTTTATGATCCCTGATTGACTTCTAGCATGTCCCAAATCATAAACATGACATGCATCACGTAATAAAGATGTCTATACAAGCTTTGAGTTTTATTCAACAAATATCAAACTTGATTTCTAAAATTATAAAGTTTTACATTTAAATTCTTTTCCAATTATCTTAACTAACTCATTTCCTCAAAGCTTTAATTATGTTCACACATAAGCATCACCTTACTGTTATTGAAATCCCAGAGCATAATCATACACATCATTCAAATGACATCAGTTAATCATATAATTTTAGTTTTCAAAACTTTATTAGTTTTCTTTTGAAAACTTAAATCAAACCAAGTTACCCAAGCCTATAACATGCATAGCAACTAAGAACATATTACAAGACATCTCTATAGGCATATAAGGTCTCCAAAAGCATAACCATACTCAGAACTGCAGAACTCAAGAAAAATTGTTTTCAAAAAATTGATGCCACTTCGGCCGCACAGGTTTTGTAAAGAGAAGTGGCGCGGTTGCGCCACTTCGAGTTCAGTTCAGGAATAAGCTCCGTTTGGCAGAGCTCGAAAATAAACACATAAATTCGTTTGGCAAAACATCATTCTTATCTATTTCAAATCATCAACTATTCATACATACAATCAATTCTTATGATCTCCCAAGTTTTGAAATCAAATACTTATTTTAACCTTATATCATATAATTTGTAAACATGATTTTGAAACCTTCAAAATTTCAAAATTTCAAAATTTCAAAATTCACAGAATAAATTCAAGATCAGATTTCAATTGAAATCAATGTCTGTAATTACAGCCCAAAATTCCACATATATCTAAATCAAGAAATTAACAATACCTCTTAGTATGTCTGCAGATTCTTTGCTTTAATACTTCAATTACTTCATCCGAATCTTCAGGTCTTGATTCTAACTCTTTCCCTTCTAAAAACTTTGCTAATTTAGCTCTAATTACTTTAACAGATTTCCTAGCTAACCATGTATAGCAGGAACTTAGAGAAAGAAAAAAATGAGATGGCTGAGATTTGGCTTAGTAATTATAGAGAGATTATTCCTTGTTCATTACGTTCTTTAGCCTTGCTGAGTATTAAAGCTACTTGCTCCAATAAACTCCCAGCTCAAGCTTAATCAACTGACTCGTTGAATTTTCACCAACTCATGCTTTTAATTTAATGACTCATATTACATATAAGGCTTTTTCGGTTGTTAAACTAAAATAAGTCATTTATTATCCCTCCGTACATAACACATAACATATAATGCATTTTAAATATACCAAAATGCATTTTAAAAATTCGGATAAAATATTTATAAATTATTTTCATAAAAACGGAGACTATTTATTAAATAAAAATATTTTATTTAATAAATAAATTTTAATATATTAAAATAATTTATTCTCATAAATTACTTTAATTGTGACACCCACAAAATAGGTATACACAACTCATTCCGAGTCGCCAAATACATGGTACAAAATTCAAATACAAACTTAATTATACAACTGTCGTGTAAAATATGACAAAACATAAGCTGAGAGTTTTAAGACGAATATTGTCTTGTAGACAATATCCAAACTCAAATGGAGTCCTCATTACAATTATTATCACACTATTTTATAAAATAGTGAGGACTACTACAGCCACCATCTCAGATCTTCACTCCATTCCCCGACTAGTCTCAGCTATATTCTCATTTCTTGAAGAGAACAATGAAAGCAAAGGGTAAGCTCAACTAGCCAAGTAAAGACTATTATGACTAAGATAATGCAGAATAAATTATCGTTAGCCTTCAACAGTGTTAAACTGATATGATATAATAGACAACAAGTTTAACTACAGCAAAACAAGCAATCTATTAGAAGATTCAACTAGAGCATGATATCTACTATCTTCTATGATTTAAAAGTTCATCATCAATATTTTATCGCTATAACACAGCTCAATAAATAATCCACATCATCGAATTATATATGCACTATGGGCCAAAGATATTCATTAGTATCACATCCATGAATTATCCATGCACTACGGGCCAAGGATATTCATTATTATCACATCCACAAATTATCCATGTACTACGGGCTAAGGATATCCGGTAGTCTCACTATTGGTCGTGATCATGCCAATAACTGTCCATCAATGCACTACGGGCCAATGAGAACTTTTACCATATCATTTATAACATTACAGGTCATGATTATACCGATACATAGTCATAATCATACCAATCAACAGTCAATCTATTCACTACGGGCCAAAAATGACTTTCATCACAATATAAGCATGAGGATGATGACAACGATATAAAAATTTAATTAAGTAAGAGCAAGGATAAATTTTAAAGATTTATAAATCAATTTATCCAGAGTTCAAGAATGTCCAAATTGTCAACATGATAACAGCTTTGTGGAGTAAAATTCAAGAATCATATTCATGTATCAAAATAATTTGAATAGAAAAGAAATCATTTTTTGTCATGAATAGTACCCTGGGTGAATAGTACCTGTTCGGGAGCATTTTATCAACCTTCATGTGGGCAGGAGGCCTGGCACTAGAAAGGGTTTATGAGCCCATTGGGCCGAAGCCCATGGAGAAGCTGAAGGTGTTTGGGTTCGGCATCCGAGTCCTTTGGGATGGAGCCTTACCTTAGTGTATGGTGTTCGGGGTCAGGCCCTCGAGTCCTTTGGGCCGAGGCTCAAACCAGATGGTGAGTTCTTGGCTCATTGGGCTGTGGCAAAGCGTGGTCGTCTCCTGCATTGTGAGTTTGGAGTCCTAACCATATTTGAATAAGGTAACTCCAAAGGTAATGTTTGGCTTGGATTCCACTTGAACCTTTTAAGGAGATTGTGTTGGACCCAGGTTATGGTAACTACCATGATTAGGAGTCCTAATCCGACTCGGAGAAGGATTCTAAGGTGATGAGATACTATAAATACAAGGCCAATGTTATAATTAACAGATAATACCTACTTTTGAGCACTAAATACTTACGCCTCCATTGTTAAACCTTGTGAACGGTCTGTACTCATTCTTACACCGGAGTTATCCCCCGGCGGCACAAGCCGTCAAGCTTCGTGTGTGATCTGTTATTGTGCAGGTTCAAACGCGTGGATTCTGTGATTGGACGCGTCGGCAAAATTTGGCGTTAACATTGGCGCTAGAAGGATGGCCTTTAGTGTTCTTACAATCATAAACAACTTTTCCGGTAAAAGGCCATGGCGAGCAGGGAAAACAGTGCCTCTATCATGGAGAAGGCAAAGACCCACCAAACCACACAGGTGAGGGGGTCGGTGAAGGATAGACTGGGTTCTAGAGTTCAAGAGGAGCAGGAGGAACAGGTTGCTTCCCTCCGGCAAAAACTCTTCCATGACAGCCAGCATACGCCCAATCAAGTTAGTCGTGCAGATGAGAACAACTCTCGGGCACTTGAGGTGCATGGAAAAGGTCGAGGTGAAGGCAACCGAAACCAGCGGGAGTTTATTTTGCAGAAGAAAATGCAGTAGAACAATGACGCCATGTTGGCCTTGCGTCTTCAGCAGGAAGAGCTTGAACAGTAGATGGCAAAGATAGCTTGGGAGCAGGAGGCGTCCTCAAAAAGGCGCAGGCGTCGGAGCCGATCCCAGTCACCTCGACGGGGAGAGGCTGAAAGAGGAAAGAGTAGGCGCAGAAGCCATTCCCGAGACGGCAGAAGCCGAAGAAGGAGTCGTTCAGTAGATCGACGATCAGAACATCCTGGCAGGTCAGGACAGAGGAGGAGGGACGAGTCTCCTGAATACGAGAGGGACAGAAACAGATCGTCCCCTCGTAAAGAGGAATCCGACCCTCTCGCTCGAAGGGTCGCAGAGTTGGAGAAGTTACTGGAAGCAAAGAGTTCACTGGGAACGCCTTCGGCTTGTATAGGCTCCCCTTTTTCGCCCGAAATCAACTGTGTAACTGCTGACCCCAAAAAGAAAATGCCCCCGATGGAGACATACGATGGGCTGGGAGACCCCTATGATCATTCAGACAGGTATGACAGGTTGATGACCTACTACGGCCATTCGAACGATGCTTAATGCCATATGTTTGCAACCACCTTGAAGAAGACTGCCCGGGAGTGGATGGGGACCTTAGCATCGGGGTCAATTAATTCTTGGACAGACCTTCGAGAGAAGTTTCATGCTCAGTTCGGGAGTAACAGAAGGCGATGAAAGATTACTGCTTCCCTCATGTAGGTTCGACAAAAGTCATATGAAAGTCTAGGCCAGTACATTAAGAGGTTCCGAGAGGCTGTGGGTTTGGTAGCAGAGTTAAACTCTTCACAAGCATTGGGGTTCTTCACGACTGGTCTGGATATCGGGAAGTCGAACAAACTGATGAAGGATCTGGTGATCAATCCCCTAACGGACCTAACAGAAGCTTTCCATCGGGTCGAAGGATTCATAGCGATTGAGGAGGCTATTGGAAACTTCAAACCGCATTCCCAATTTTATGAGAAGTCTAGAGATCGGGACAAACAGACTTATTAGCGGTCAGACAACCAGGGGAGGTCGGATAGCTCTAGAAGAAAAAATTATAACAGTGGAGGTTCGGGGAATGGCCGACCACCTTTCCCGAACAGGAATGTCAACAAGGTTTACACCGCCCTCAACGCTGACCGGGCGAAGATATTGGAAGAGATGTGGAACAAACCATTCTTCGAACCATGTTCGACGCATCCAAAGCCTGGCAAGAGAGGTCGAGACAAATACTGTGAGTACCATCAAAGTCGCAGACATACGATGGAGATGTACAACGACCTGAAAGATTTGATTGAAAAGAATGTCCAGAATGGACAGTTAGTACAGTATGTGGTAGGTCGAGAAGGTTTAGAGGCACCTCGAGAGGAGAACAGAGGGCTAACTTGGGAAACACAGTCGTAACCGAACCAGCAATCCCGAGGAGTGATTGATGTAATTTCGGGCGGTTCGGTAGGGCGTGTAACCGGTAAGAAGAGAAGTGGACACCTCGAGGCCGTGTTGTCAGTAGCAAGTTCCTCACCCCGAAAAGGTAGGGTTTACTCAGGGGTATCCATCTCTTTCTCAGACAAAGACTATCCAAAGCAGCTAGGCCAAAACATGGAAGTGTATGTGGATGACATGATTGTGAAAAGTATGTCAGTCTGGGATCATCTGGAGGACCTAGAAAGCTGCTTCAAAACAGTAAGAAGACACAAGCTAAGACTGAACCCAACCAAATGCACCTTCGAATTGGGGTCAGGAAAGTTTCTGGGATATCTAGTCAGTAAGAGAGGTATCGAAGCAAACCTAGAGAAAATTCAGGCGATCTTAGACATGAAATCCCCGAAGACATACAAAGATGTGCAGAGGTTGACGGGCCGGATAGCTGCCCTTCAGAGATTTGTGTCAAGATCAGCAGAAATATGTTTACCCTTATTTGACACTCTCAAGGGGCCGAAGAAAGAGAAGAGTTTCCAGTGGACCTCAGAGTGCGAAGACGCGTTCTAAGGGATCAAGAAATATTTATCTTCAGCACCTTTATTGATGAAATCGATCCCTTTGAAACCTTTATATTTATACTTGGCTGCAAGCCCGATAGCTGTACGGGAGGCACTGGTAAGGGACAAGGGAGGAAAATAGTTCTTGGTATACTACGTTAGCCACGTTCTTCGAGACACAAAAATAAGATATCTGAACCTGGAAAAGTTTGCTTATGCCTTGATCATTGCAAGTAGGAAGCTTCGGCATTATTTCTAGGGTCGGTTGGTGGTGGTATATACTGATCAGCCGTTAAAGAAAGTACTGCATAAGCCAGAAGTGCCAGGTCGGTTAGCCGCATGGGCAATGGAATTAACACAATTTACTATAGAATATCATCCCCGAACGACAATCAAGGGACATGCATTGGAAGACTTTATAGTGGAATGTTCTTTCACCGATCCAGACTTGAATACAGTTACCGAAGTTCAGTAGGTGCCAACTTCGTGGACTTTGTATGTGGATGGGTCATCAACATCGGACATTAGTGGAGCATTGGTTATCCTGACAAGTCCCGAAGGTGTTAAAGTCTAGCAAGACATCCGGTTTCAATTCAAAGCCACTAACAATGAAGTAGAGTATGAGTCCATACTAGCCAGACTTCGGATGGCCTGAAGCTTGGAAGTACAGAAGTTAGTCATCTACAGCGATTCCCAGCTGGTGGTCAAGCAATTATCGGGGCAGTATGACGCTCGGGGGGCAAGAATATCAAAATACCTGGCCCAAATGAAAGATAGGCTTATGTACTTTAGCTCACATAGTTGTCAGGGAGTCGATCGGTTAGAGAATATGGTAGCAGATGCTCTAGCCAGATTGGAAACTACCGAGGCAAGCTTCTTCAATGGGTCAGTGTATCTAGAGGTCTTAGAACAACCAAGTGTCCCGAAGACGGAGGTGCTCACATTGGACCGACTCGACTGCTAGCTCACACCTTATATCTCATATCTGGCAGACGGGGTTCTACCTTTAGATCGAATCTTAGCAAGGAAGATCAAGCACAGAAGCTCAAATTTCGTCCTCATTGACGGAGATCTGTACCGAAGAGATTTTAGTTCTCCCCTGCTCAAATGCCTAACTCCATCTGAAGAAGATTACACATTTCGAGAAGTACATAAAGGGATTTATGGGGATCACATGGGGGCCAAGTCATTGGCACACAGGATTTTGAGGCAGGGGTACTATTGGCTGACAATCTATACGGATGCCAAAGAATTCATCAGAAAATATGTCAACTGAACAGCACCATCCCACATCAACCCCCCAAAGAGTTGTACTCGGTCTTATATCTGATTCCCTTTGTTGTATGGGGAATCGACATCCTAGGACCTCTACTGAAGGCCAAGGGATAAGTATGTTTTGTGATTGTGGCCATCGACTATATGTCCAAGTGGGTCGAAGCCAAACCTCTTCAAAAGATCACTGAACAAGAATGCTTGATATTTTTTTAAAGAGAGCGTGGTTTATCGATTCGGTATCCCGATGGTGGTGATCTCGGACAATGGCAGGCAATTTATGGGGTCGAGATTCAAAGCTTTTTTGAAAGAATTGGGAATTCAGCATCGAAGGAATTCAGTTGCCCACCCTCAATCGAACGGTCAAGTGGAGGTCACCAACTGAACTCTACTTAATGGCATCAAAAGAAGATTGGACGAATTAAAGGGTCGATGCCCGAAGAGTTACTCAGTGTCTTGTTGGCTTATCGAACTACTCCGAGAACAACAATGGGGGACTCACCGTTCCGATTGGCATACGGGACTGACGTACGTATACTAGTTGAAATCGGGTCTCCCACTCTTTGGGTTAGTCAATACAAGGAGTTATACAATGACCAAGGGCTACTATTAAATCTAGACCTTTTGGAGGAAGTACGGGATTCAGCTATAATAAGGTTGGCTATTTACCAGAAGAAAACTGCCCGACACTATAATCAGAAGGTGAAAGAAAGGAGATTTAAGGTCGGAGATTTGGTCCTTCTGGAGTCGGAGGCCTCAACCCCCCAGAACACCGGCAAGTTAATGCTCAACTGGGAAGGACCCTATGAAGTAGTAGAGGTGTCGAAGCCAGGTACATACTGGCTTCGAGTAATGGATGGTTTGGAAGTGAAGAATTTATGGCATGCTGGAAGACTTAGAAAATTTTACCAGTAAAAGTTATGTCATTGTTTTCCTTATTTCATGTAACCATTTTAATCATCAGTGAAATAAATGAGATTTTTCTTTGGAAATGTTTTACTTCATTTATATTCATACAGTTTTCAGTACCCGAGCAGACACACTTCGGACTTAAACCAGTCAGAAAGTCGAAGACGACTTAACTGATCGGTAAAAGTCATGGGTATAACTGAT
This sequence comes from Panax quinquefolius, assembly GCA_020205615.1. Classification (NCBI taxonomy): domain Eukaryota; kingdom Viridiplantae; phylum Streptophyta; class Magnoliopsida; order Apiales; family Araliaceae; genus Panax; species Panax quinquefolius. The sequence continues at coordinate 70,759,187 of CM035157.1, forward strand.
CGAGACTATAATTCTGGAATCAGATAAGCTTCGGATAAAACTCGATCAGAACAGTTAGATGTAACGTAACTAGTCGGGAAAAGTCACAAGTACAACTGAATTTACAAACACAACACTTTTGTACTTCATTCATATTTTCTAATTTTTACAGGTCTCGATCTTAAAAGATTCGGGCAAAGTACAAATGAAAATGGAGCCCAACAGCAGTCAGTTTTGCCCTAGCCTTTTCCCGATAAGTCTCATACCCTTCACCAAATTGGGCCATGACCTTATCATTCACGGCATCCGACCCTTTATACTCAGCAATCACAAGCTGCATGGCCTCGACGAGTTCTCCTTATAAGGCGTTGACCTCAGCCGTTAAAGCATTGTTCTCCCGGATCACATGCATCATCTTGTCATGCATCTCAGAGAACTTCTATGTGACGGCGTCAACCGCCTTCTCCCAATCCTTGACCTCTCCGATAGATGATCCTTCTCCTCTAGAAGCCTCTTGGCATGACCTTCGAGGCCGATAAACTCCTGCTGAAGTAATGAATATTGTTCCTTGAGTTCATCGACCTGTCATTCAGCCCGGGTTGCCTTATTACGGGTCTCAGCATGGAGATCCCTCACTTTCTTTAAGTCTGAGTTCAGGCCCCGAACCTCAACCTCAAGCAGTAGCACATCCGATCTCAGCTAAACTTCCTTTTTAGTGGTTCGGGCGAGAGAAGGGATGGCTCAAGCAAGAATGGCATTGGCCTACAACAAACACATACATCAGCTATGGAAATCAAAGTATAAGTTTACAAGACTAAGATAAGCACCCTCGGAATTACCTGGCACTGAGCCCGGACGTAAGCCACCAGATACTCTTCGGAAGAGAATCCCTTAAACCGTTCGTCATCGTCCAAACAGAGTAAAGGGAAACACTTCTGACGGGCCCTTCGGCCAACAGGTTGTCGGTGTCCCTTGCGAAGAGCTCGCTTTAGATGTGGGAGTTGATGTGACAAGGGATTCAACCCCAGCAACTGGCTGCTCGGGACCTTCAGTCAGGCGCTATTTTTTGGATTGAGGTTCGAGAGGAACTTCTTCAGTTTCCTCTGAATCTTCGATCACCGCAACTTGTGCTGGAGGTGGTGGAATCGGCTTTGGAGGAGCTGGAGAAGCGGCCTTGAGGGGGGCTCTTGTAGAAGGCTTTGCAGGTTTCTTGGTCTTCTTTAACAAGGCCATCTTCTCAGCACGGCTCATCTTCAACACATTTTTGGTGGTCCGTTCGGGCATGGTGGCATCTGGAGGGGCAGGACCCGATACAGAACTAGTTGAAAGTTCGGTGATAGGGATGGTTTCTACCTCTACTGTCCCATCAAGAACAGGAAGGCGAATAGGCTCGCTCTTTATTGACAGGGGGGTTAGGAATTCAGCGGCCCCTTCGGGCTTGAAGATCGTCACTACACAAGGAAGAGGGAGTTAAGATGAAAGCTATCAATTCGAGGAAAAAAAGGTAGAGGATTACAACTTATAGCCATGTTTGTAGAGCCAGGCCTCTTTAGAAATGACCTCCAGACCCCGCTCGGTCTTTTGCAGCTTCTTGTAAAATGCCTTGAAGGCATCGGCTCGATCCTTTTGAAATTTGGACACCTTTGCGATAGGGTCTTCGGGACCGGCCCAATTCGGCAGAAGGGCTAGATCGGTTCCCCTCATAAAGAACCACTGAGGATGCCATCCTTTGTTGCTAGATGGAGTCTTCATGAAGGTGGCTCAGCCAGCCACTTTGTTGAGTTGCCGGAAGTCGGGTTCCTTTGACTTCCCGATTGTGAACAAGACAAAAAAGAAATCAAGGCGGGGAGTGATCCCGACCTCTTGGCAAAGATCAATGAAAGAAATAAGATGAATGTACGAGTTTGGCACAAGTTGTGCGAACCCGATACCGGCAAAGCAAAGGAAGGAAGAAATGAATTCATGAAGAGGAAATCGAACCCCATATTTCAGGGCAAAGAGGGGAACGGCCATCTAGCCACCTTCGGGTCGCCAGAACATCCTTTTGTTCAGCTCTGGGACCCTAAGCTTATACTCCTTTAGGATGTTGAAGAGAGTTCAGATGTCAGAAAGTTGAGTTGGAGTTATGGTTGACTTTGTGTTGATATGAGAGTAGTCGGTTTCAGAAGCGTAAATACTCTGAATTTAAGTTTCAACATCATCGGTTGTGATGTCAGTGGGAGCCGCCGATAAATCGACCGGAACTAGGTCCTCGGCGGTCATGGAGGTAGGAGGAATGGTTGGGGGAACTTGCTCGGTGTTAGGAATTTTAGCCATTGAAGTAAAAGAGGTTGAAGATGTGGAGATTTGGAAGTAGATATTTCTAGTGTAACTAAAATCAGTGAAGTTTGGGGGAAAATGAGCTTGCCGGAATTCGCCTTTGCCGAAAAATTTGAACAAAGATTTTGAAATGAAGAAGTCTGGGAAAAGTGACAGTGATTAACGGAGGGGGGTTTTTATAAGCCGAGTTGCACGAAACCCAAGGGCGGCTATTAAATGCACAGGGTGGGCCCAGGTTTAGGAAGATGTACAGCGTTTCGAGGAATGAGAAAAAATCGTTTAGATTCCCCAGGCAACTCATCATTAGATGTCGCAACTCTTCGAATCCATGACCTTTCAAGTCTCTAATTATAAATAGATTATAACAAGAGACTGGGGGGCAATGTTGGGAGCATTTTACCGACCTTCGTGTGGACTGAAGGGCTGGAACTAGAAGGGGTTTATGAGCCCATTGGGCCGAAGCCCATGGAGAAGCTGAAGGTGTTTGGGTTCGGCATCTGAGTCCTTTGGGCCAGAGCCTTACCTTAGTGTATGGTGTTGAGGTCGTCGCCCTCGAGTCCTTTGGGGCTGAGGCTCGCACTGATGGTGAGTTCGGTTGGGTTGGGCTGTCAGCGGTGGGGCATCTGCGTGCATAGAGTTTGGAGTCCTAACCATATTTGAATAAGGTAACTCCAAAGGTAGTGTTTGGATTGGATTCCACTTGCACCTTTTAAGGAGATTGTGTTGGACCCAAGTTATGGTAACTACCATGACTAAGAGTCCTAATCCGACTCGAAGAAGGATTCTAAGGTGATGAGATACTATAAATACAAGGTCAAGGATACAATTAATAGGTAATACATACTTTTGAGCACTAAATACTTATGCCTCCATTGTTAAACCTTATGAACGGCAGCAGACTCATTCTCACACAGAGGCTATCCTCGACCGCAAGTAAGCGCCAAGCTTCGTCAATGTGATCTCATTATTATCTTGCGCTGCCCAAGCGCGTGGATTCTGTGATTGGACACGTCGACGAAACTTAAAATTTGTAACCTTATATCATATAATTTGTAAACATGATTTTGAAACCTTCAAAATTTCAAAATTCACAGAAAAAATTCAAGATCAGATTTCAATTGAAATCATTCTCTGTAATTAGCCCAAAATTCCACATATATCTAAACATGAAATTAACAATACCTCTTAGTATGTCTGCAGATTCTTTGCTTTAATACTTCAATTACTTCATCCGAATCTTCAGGTCTTGATTCTAACTCTTTCCCTTCTTAAAACTTTGCTAATTTAGCTCGAATTACTTTAACAGATTTCCTAGCAAACTATGTATAGCAGGAACTTAGAGAAAGAAAAAATGAGATGGCTGAGATTTGGCTTAGTATTTATAGAGAGATTATTCCTTGTTCATTACGTTCTTTAGACTTGCTAAGTATTAAAGTTACTTGCTCCTATAAACTCCCTGCTCAAGCTTAATCAACTGACTCGTTGAATTTTCACCAACTCATGCTTTTAATTTAATGACTCATATTACATATAAGGCTTGTTTGGTTGGTTAAACTAAAATAACTCATTTATTATCCCTCCGTACATAACACATAACATATAATGCATTTTAAATATACCAAAATGCATTTTAAAAATTCGGATAAAATATTTATAAATTATTTCCATAAAAACGGAGACTATTTATTAAATAAAAATATTTTATTTAATAAATAAATTTTAATATATTAAAATAATTTATTCTCATAAATTACTTTAATTATGACGCCCACAAAATAGGTATACACAATCCATTCTGAGTCGCCAAATACATGGTTCAAAATTCAAATGCAAACTTAATTATACAACTGTCGTATAAAATATGACAAAACATAAGCTGAGAGTTTTAAGACGAATATTGTCTTGTAGACAATATCCAAACTCAAATGGAGACCTCATTACAATTATTATCACACTATTTTATAAAATAGTGAGGACTACTACAACCACCATCTCAGACCGTCACTCCATTCCCCGACTAGTCTCAGCTATATTCTCATTTCCTGAAGAGAACAATGAAAGCAAAGGGTAAGCTCAACTAGCCAAGTAAAAAATATTATGACTAAGATAATGCAGAATAAATTATCGTTAGCCTTCAACAGTGTTAAACTGATAGGATATAATAGACAACAAGTTTAACTGCAGTAGAACATGTAATCTATTAGAAGATTCAACTAGAGCATGATATCTACTATCTTCTATGATTTAAAAGTTCATCATCAATATTTTATCGCTATAACACAGCTCAATAAATAATCCACATCACCGAATTATACATGTACTACGGGTCAAGGATATTCGTTAGTATCACATCCATGAATTATCCATGCACTACAGGCCAAGGATATTCATTATTATCACATCCACAAATAGGAGAGTACTTCTGACTGGTATGGTGTGACGCCCCTAAAATAGGTATACATCACCCATTCTGAGTCGCCAAATACATGGTACAGAATATAAATACAAACTTAAATATACAACATGAGCTGTGAGTTTTAATACAAAAATTGTCTTCTAGACAATATTCAAACTCAAAATAAGTCCTCAATACATTTATTATCACACTATTTCACAGAATATTGAGGACTACTAATTCAAACATCTCGACCACACTCCGCTTCCCGACTAGTCCCAAATTATATTCTCATTTCTGAAGAGAACAATGAAAGCAAAGGGTGAGCTCAACTAGCCCAAAGAAGAAATATTATGACTAAGATAATGCGAGAATAAGTTATCGTTAGCCTTCAACAAAGTTGTTAAACCGATAAAATACAATAGACATCAAGTTTAACTATAGCGGAACAAGCAATCCATTAGAAGAGTCAAGTAGAGCATGATATCTACTATCTTCTATGATTTAAAAGGATTTATCATCAATTTTATCGTTGAGACTCAGCTTAATAAATAATCCACATCATCGAATCACCATTGAACTACGGCCAATAATATTAATTAGTATCACAACCACAAATTATCCATGCACTACGGGCCAAGGATATTCGTGTTTTCATCAATGGTCATGACCATGCCAACAACTGTCCATCAATGCACTACGGGCCAATGAGGACTTTAACCACATCATTTGTAACATTACGGTCATGATTATACCGAATAATCCCTAGTCATGATCATATCAAGTCCATCTATGCATTACGGGCCAAAGATGACTTTCATAACAATATAAGCATGAGGATGATAATAGTGATATAAGAATTCAATTAAAAGAAAGTAAATGATAAATTTTTAAGGATTTATAATTTAATTTATCCAGAATTCAATAATGTCCAAGTTGTCAACATGATACTGCTTTGTGGAGTAAAATTCAAGAATAATATTGTATCAAAAATGATTTGGATCGAAAAGAAATCAATTTTTATCATGAATAATACCATGGGTGAATAGTACCCCGTGAATAGTATTTCGGGAATAGTAACCTCGGGAATAGTACTCCAGCATGAAAAAGTTTAAACTTATCAAGAATGCTCAGAATAACATTTTCATGAAAAGATACTGAATGAAGCGCAAATATCAAGGATATTCTACTAATTTCATGGAGTATAGAAGCCAAAAATTTAACAAAATGAGTGTAGAATTTGAAATCTGAAACGAAATAATATTACTTACATACTACAGAGAATGGAAGAAAATATTATTTCATATGAATACTGAACAAAAATAATATCCCTTACAACTGTTGAACGAAAATAATATTCCTTACAAATATTAAATGAATATAATATTCCTTATGAATATTAAACGAATATAATATTTCTTGCGAATATTGAACGATATAAAATTTCTTACGAATACAAAAAATAATATCGTAAGAGAATATGAAATAAAAAATACTCCTTACGACTGTTGAACGAAAATAATATTCCTACGAATATTGAATGAAGATGATATTCCTTACGATTATTGAACGAAAATAATATTCATATGAATATGAAAAAATATATCTCTTCAAAATATGAAATAAATAATACCCCTTACCTTAAAAAGAAGAGTATTCCAACTGGTATAGCGTGAATATTCTTGAAGAAAACTTTCACTGTTTTCTACGCTCAAAGCTTTCTAAAACTCGAAAGAAATACGCTCAATATTATAGAAGAAGAATTCTCAGATTCTGGTGTGATTTTCAATTCTAACTAAGCATCCTATTTATAGGAGAATGGAAATGATACTATTTGAATTTTAGAATCACGGACTACACAGTGTTTTTTTTTCTTCTTCACGAGCGCCGGCTGATATTTAAAAAAAATTTGATTTTACTATGCAAATACTATGCAGGCACTATGCAAACAATATGCGTAATAAAATATATTATATTCTATTTTTTATAAAAAAAATAAAACTTATATTAATATATATATATATATATATAACATATATTATATATATATATAACCTTCCCTGCACGCCATTCCTCCCCTCCATTTCAGATTCCATAATTCATATGTGGCCCCCACATGTGGCCCCACCTTTATAATATATAAATATATTGAATTTTTTTTACCGATTATTTTGAAAAATGGGTAAATGGGAGTCCATATAATAAGCAAAATTTACATCAAATACTTCATAAAAATCCCCTCAATATTTTTAACAACATTAATCATCATTATTATAATTCACAATATTTAATAACCAGATCGTTCCCAGGAAAGAGGGGTGTGACGCCCCCAAAATAGGTATACATCACCCATTCTGAGTTGTCAATACATGGTACAGAAATAACTACAACTTTATTATTACAACAGTAAAATTGTGAGTTTGAATACAAATATTATCTTCTAGACAATATCTATACTTAAATAAATCCTCATCACATTTATTGATATATTATTTTGCAAAAATGGTGAGGACTACTAAACAATCCTTTCTAAAACCTTCATTCCATACCCCGACTCGTACTCGCTATATTCTCGCCTCCTGAGAAGAAAAATGGAACAAAAAGGAAAAGGGTGAGCTCAACTAGCCTAGTAAAGAATATTATGACTAAGATAATATACAACAAATTATCATTAGTCTTCAACAGGAAAAAAATCTAATAGAATACAATAGACAACAAGTTTTTAATCAATATTTGCATCGGAAATAATAATTCATTAGAAGAGTTAAGTAGATAATGCAAACTACTATCTTCTGTGTATGAATTTAAAAGTTCATCGTCTATCTTTTATCCCTGTAATATCAATCAATATATATCTAGAATCAAATATTCATCTTTGCACTACAGGCCAAAAATATTCATCAGTTAGTCATGTTCATCTAAACACCTGTTCATCTTTGCACTACGGGCCAAAGATATTCATCAGAAATCATTCATCTTTGCACTACATGCCAAAGATATTCAATAATATCATCATTTAAGACCGAGGATGATGAAAATATTTTTAAAAAACGAATCCAAAGAAAACAAAATGACAAGGATTAAGGATTCGTACTTTTTTTATCCATGTCCAAAAATACCTCAAAAATAATCATAGTGGTGTAAAATTCAAGAATGATCAAAACATGGATACAATCAAAGCTAGTATCCACAATAGATATTTTAGACGAAAAGGAAAATTTTCATTTTTCGATGAATAGTACCGTATTCGTGAATAGTGTCAAGTATACGTGAATAAAGTCTTAGATATCGTGAATAGTAACTCGACACCAAAAAGTTTCAAATTTGATAAAAACTTCAGATCAATATTTTAGCATAATGATATTGAAGAAATAAGATCATTACGAAAAAAAAAAATATCCCTTACCTCGAAAGATCAGTACTTCTAGCTGAAACACCGGATATAGGCTATAACTTGAACTTGCACCGTATAGCAATACTCAAAATATACTCAAAATACTCACAAGAATATGCTCGATAATATAGAGAGAGAAAACTTCAGTTTCTGGTGTGATTTTCAATTCTAACCTAAGCACCCTATTTATAGTAAAATGCTTAGAACACTAAAGTAGAAAATTTAATATAATATTATTATTTATATTAACCATTCCTACGCACACCTTTGAATTCAGAATTCAGCCATTGCACACATGCAAAATGAGGCCCACACATTGAAAAAAAATGTTTTTTGTGAATATAAATATTTAAAACTTCCAAAAATCAATTATTTCAGAACTTCGGAACTTTAATAATTCATAATAAATAGCCCTTTTATCAGAAAATTCGAGTCTTGCAACTTTGTATAGGAAATTCAATTCTCTACAACTTCGCAGAAGAAAGTTTTTCCAAATTCCAAACAAAAATTGACCGAAATCCACAAACGGGCGATTTTACAAGCTATAATCAAATTTCGGTCAATAATTGTGTCCACCAACACACAAAATATATGTTAAACATTTAATGCCACAAAAATACTCTTCCTCCTCATATACTCATATATCCCACATTCATTATAAAAATATCACCATTAATATATTATTAAAATAATATATTTAAATGAATTATTTTATCAAAAAAGAAAAAATATTAATTTTCAACAATTGTCACATTAAAAATTTTCTCCATCTATATCCACATAAAATCAATATTTTCCTCATTATATAAATCAATAATTAATTATTCACAAATAATATTACAGAATCACAAAGATCTTGTGACGTGCCGCTCCTCAGAAAGAGGGGCTTTCGAATAAGAATTACTCCTTCAAGGCCAAGATTAGGTGACCAAACCTCTCCTTAGATGAACTTTTTAGACATTGCCAATAATGTTATCTAATAATATTATTCAGATAATATGAATTATTGCTTCGATAATGAAAAATACCGTAATGACAATTATTGAAACAACAACAATATAAAATATCAATGCAAAGAATGATTAAATCAATAAAATAATTGAATAAGAATTACTATAACCATTATTGAGTAGTTCCTTCTTACGTAAGAATCAATAATTGGTGCATACCGTAAAGTGTCTTCGTGTTTTTAACCAATTTAGTATTTTAACAAGATTAATCTGTGAATAACCACGCTGTAGTTATTTTTAAACAACTTATATTTGTCATTTTCTTCATCAAATCGCTTTCCGTTATGGGGCCCACAAAAGACTGCGCCGTCGTACGAATATTCCCCGACAGCAAGAATATTCCACGACCAAACGAATATTCTCCGACAACAATGAATATTTTATAACCACTTGCTTATTTTAAAATATTTGCGTATTTTACCCATAACTATCCACATTAATCAAATCAACCCTTACTATTTCAAAATAGAGAAAATTAAATTTCATTAATAATAAGTTGGGGTCTTACAACCTCCCCTCCTTATGAAATTTCATCCTCAAAATTGACGTACGTACCTAGTGTTTCGAAAAGGTGAGGATACCTCGCTTTCATTTCCATTTCTAACTCCCGTGTCATTTCCTCTATAAAGATGATTCCTCCACAAAACTTTAACTTGTGGTATGACCTTTCTTGGCGTAGGGACATGCTCCTTCCTATCCAAGATCTTGACAGTACCTCCTCATACGTTAAGTCTTCTTTATATCTCGTCATGTTCTAACTCAATAATGTGGTTCGGTCTTTCACATATTTACGAAGTACGATATGTGAAACACATTATGAACACGAGACATACTCGAGGTAACGCAAGTCTATAGGCTACATTTCCTACTTTCGGTCAAGAATTTGAAATGGACCAATAAATCATGGATTGAGCTTTCCTCTCTTCCCAAATTTTGTAACTCCTTCCATGGAGCAACTCGCAACAATACATGATCCCCTATACTAAATTCCACGTCCTTTCGATGAAGATCCGCATAACTCTTTTGTCGATCTTGTGCCGCTTTGTATACGTTGTTGTCGAATCATTTGGATCTTTTTGGTAGTCATACGTACTAACTCGGGTCCCAACAATGTTGCTTCACCCACCTCATCCCAACATATCAAGAGCGACACTTTCGTCCATATAATGCTTCAAATGGAACCACACCTATACTTGCATGATAACTTGTTGTTGTGGAGAATTCCACCAATGGTAAATACTTATCCCAACCGCCTTGAAATCTAGGACACGAGTCTTAATAAATCTTCAAGAGTTTGAATAGTCCTCTCGATTGTCCGTCTGCTTGAGGATGGTATGTTAAATTGAATCAGAATCCGTGCCCATAGCTTTTTGCAAGCTAACCCAAAATCTTGAAGTGAATCTTGGGTCACGATCCGAAACTATGGATACTTGGCATGCCATGCAACCTCACAATCTCATTTACATATATACTAGCAAGACGTTCAAGGAATAAGTCTCCCATATCTAAAGAAATGAGCGGAGACTTGGTTAATCTATCAACAATAACCCAAATAGCATTGATGCCTTGAGAAACCGTAGGAAGGAAGACAATGTAAAATCCATGGTAATGTGTTCCCACTTCCATTTTGGAATCTCAAGTGGTTGTAACGGACCCTTAGGTACTAGATGCTCCGCCTTTACACGTTGGAAAGTTAAACACATCAAGATAAACTTTACAATCTCTCTCTTCATATTGTTCCACCAAAATGTATGTCAAGATCACGATACATTTTAGTACTTCCGTGATGGATTGCAAATGGTGTATTGTGTGCCTCCATCATAATCTTGTACTTCAAATCGAGTCGTTAGGAACACAAAGTCTAGAGTGGACTCAAGTATTCCTTCTTCATCAATTCTCGCCCTAAATAGCTCCTTCTTGTACTTTCTTCTTCATACTCATCACTCCTGCCTTGGTGGCTTGAGCAACCTTAACTTTTTCTATTAAAGTTGGCTCTACGCGTATATACTTGACATCATCGCACTCATTCCCCGCATATGATCTTTCTACTCAACGCGTCGGCTACCACGTTCGCTTTTCCAGATGGTATTGAATAGTGTGGTCGTAGTCTTTCAAAAGCTCGAGCCAACGTCACTGCCGCATGTTGAGTTCTTTTGAGTGAAGAAATATTTAAGGCTTTTATGGTCCTGAATATATCTCCACTTTCTCCCCATATAGATAGTGGCCTCCATATCTTTAAGCGCTGCAACGATCAAGCCTAACTCTAGATCATGAGTAGGATAATTCCTCTCATATTCTTTAAGTTGTCATGAGGCATAGGCTATGACTTTCCCACGCTGCATGAGAACACATCCTAACCCTTTGCACGAAGCATCGTTGTAGATAACAAATCCATCCGAACGGATGGTATTGTTAGAACAGTCTTAAATAAGTCTCCTCTTAAGTTCTTGGAAACTCTTCTCGCATTCTTTGCTCCAAACGAATTTTGTATCCTTCCAAGTTAGTGAAGTTAATGGAGTAGCGATTCGAGAAAACCCTTCCACGAATCTCCGATAATAACCAAACTAGACCCGTAGCTACGTGCATTGATTCACCGACTTTTGTTGCTCCCAACTTTGTATTGCTTCAATCTTCGTCGGGTCCACGAATACTCCATGTTTTGACACCACGTGCCCAAGAAATGCTACTTCCTCGCCCGTAACTCGCATTTCTTCAATTTGGCATATAGTTTGTTTTCACGAAGCCTTTGGAGTACCAAAGATCAAATGGTGCTCATGATCTTCACGACTTTTGGAATATATGAGGATGTCATCAATAAAGACAACAACAAACCGATCCAAATATTCCTTGAATACTCGGTTCATCATATCCATGAAAGCCATAGAGCATTAGTCATCCGAAAGACATGACTAAGAATTCATAATGCCCATATCGAGTTCTCAAGGCGCCTTTGGAATATCCTCGCCTAATCTTCACCGATGATATCCGAATCGAAGATCGATTTTTGAAAAGAATTGTGCCCCTTGCAAATCGGTCAAACAAGTCATCAATACAAGGTAGAGGATACCTATTCTTGATGGTGACATGGTTCAATTCCGATAGTCAATACAAAGTTGCATACTCCTCGCCTTTCTTCTTTACTTAATAAAACAGAGCACCCCAAGGAGATGTACTTGGGGCGAATGAAACCGATGTCCAACAATTCCTCGTAGTTGGACCTTTAACTCCTGAAGTTCAATAGAGCCATTCGATATGGGGTTTTAGAAATGGGATTTGTACCAGTTTCAAGATCAATAAAGAATTCAACTTCACGCTCGGGGTAGATCGGGAAGTTCTTCAGAAATACGTCCAGAAAGTCAATAACAACAGAATATTATTCAAATTTGACGTGTCTTTATTCAAATCCATAACATGGGCTAAGAAAGCTTGACATCCGCTTTTCAATAAACGAATAACTTTATGATTTGATATGACAAAGATTGATTTTAATGGTTTAGTTGCTTGAATTAAATATAACAGTTGGTTGGTTAGAATATGAAAACTAACAACCTTACGAAAACAATCAATTTTGGCATGATGAGTAGTTAACCAATCAATCCCTAAAATCACATCAAAAGCAAGTATCTTTAAAGAGATAAGGTCAACAGGTAAGGTGATGGTGCCAACTTGAAACAAACAAGATTTATAAACAGTGGATGTGATGAAAGTTTCTCCTAACGGAGTTTCCATAGATAGGTCAAAGTCTAATTTCTCCGGAGTCAAGTTTAAACGTTGAGCACAAGCAGGAGAGATAAATGAATGGGTAACACCGGTATCAAGTAAGGTATAAACTTCGCAAGAATTTATAAATAGCTTACCCGTGATCACCTCGTTTGGGTTCCTCACATTTTGACCAGTCACAACAAACGCTTTTCTCGAAACCGTTGACTTTGACTTTTCTGGGATAGTCTTTTGAGTCACCGTCCCCGCTGAACTAGGTTTCGCTTCTGCATAATCTCGGCGATATGTCCTTCCTTTCCACAATTATAGCATACCTTGAATCTGTTGTGGGATGAGTTTGGACCGATATGTCCTCTTTCCCAAGATTTATAGCATATACGACCGGTGGTCGTTTCTCCTCCTTTAGAACCGATTCTTTTGTCCGTCAGACCGCTGTCTTCACATGGTCATTGTTAAATCTCCTCTTTTAAAATCTCTTCCCGACTCGCTTCTTCTATTTTCATGGCCATGATTACCACCGTAGTGGTTACCATTTTTGTCCGTCTCGCTTTTTTCTCCGCCGGTTATCGTTATTACGCTGACCGCAATCTCTCGGTATGATCCTCGGTTATGGTCCCTCGGTTGAACATACTCGTTATCTCGCTCTAACAATTGAGCCCTCATAACAACATCCTAATAGAGAGAAATTTATGAGAAATGAGATACCGACGTATGTCGGGTTTCAAACCTCTAAGAAACATCCGCGTCATACGTGCCTCATTCTCCACCAAATGAGGTGCAAACTCGGATAGCTCTGCAAACTTTGCCTCGTCATCGAGACACCGCCATGTTGTTTTATTCTAATCTGATGAACTCCACTTCCTTCATATGACGAACACTTTCGTGAAAGTATTTGTCATTAAATAGTTCTCAAATGTCTCCAAGACATGTTGAGTCTTGGCCGATGGGTATGCTTCACGACTCCCACCAAAGATGAATACATCTCGCCACTGAAACATAAAGGTGGCGAATGGAATCTTCTTCGTTCTTCGTGCATCCCAAGACATCGAATATCTTGGTAATTTGCTTGACCCATGTTTCCGCCATGATCGGATCTGGCTTTCCTTTAAATTCGTGGTCCCAACTCTTTGAATCGCTTGGTCGTGACAACCCGTGAATTGCTATCATTTCCTCCTGTATTTTGAACACGAAGTCTCCTCGTCGATTTTTTGCATGAACTGCAAAAAGCTTCTAAACATCCCTCGCTCATCATCTCGCATCGGTGGTGTTGTTCAGGAGGAACATTGCCAGTCATTGCACGCTCTCCTCGTTGGTGAGTACTGACGTCTCCACTGGGCCTCATTTCCACTTTATTAATATTCTCAATCGACATTCTCAAATACATCGCCATAAAACAAGGGTTAATTAAGGAAATCAATATATCACATAATATCCTTATATACTTGACTCAACTAACAAATAAACTTAGGTAGGACACACTAGCGAAGGATTTACTCGCCTCTCCCTCCTAGTTCTATTCCCCGATCTCCGCCAGAGATCATATCCCTAAGCTCGATACCAACCGCGACGCCCCAAAATAGGTATACATCACCCATTCCGAGTTGTCAATACATGGTACGTAAACAACTACAACCTTATTATTACAACAGTAAAATTGTGAGTTTGAATACAAATATTATCTTCTAGACAATATCTATACTCAAATAAATCCTCATCACATTTATTGATACATTATTTTACAAAAATGGTGAGGACTACTAAACAACTCTATCTAAAACCTTCATTCCATACCCCGACTCGTACTCGCTATATTCTCGCCTCCTGAGAAGAAAAATAGAACAAAAAGAAAAAGGGTGAGCTCAACTAGCCCAGTAAAGAATATTATGACTAAGATAATATACAACAAATTATCATTAGTCTTCAACATGGAAAAAATCTAATAGAATACAATAGACAACAAGTTTTTAATCAATATTCGCAGCGGAAATAATAATTCATTCGAAGAGTTAAGTAGAGAATGCAAACTACTATCTTCTATGTATGAATTTAAAAGTTCATCGTCTATCATTTATCCCTGTAACATCAATCAATATATATCTGGAATCAAATATTCATCTTTGCACTACAGTGCCAAAGATATTCAATAGTTGGTCATGTTCATCTAAACACTGCTCATCTTTGCACTACTGAAGCCAAAGATATTCATCGAAATCATTCATCTTTTACACTATAGGCAAAGATATTCAATAATATCATCATTTAAGACCGAGGATGATGAAAAATATTTTAAAGAAACGAATCCAAATTGAAACAAAATAACAAGGATTAAGGATTAAGGATTCGTACTTTGTTTTATCCACGTCCAAAAATACCTCAAAAATAATCATAGTGGTGTAAAATTCAAGAATGATCAAAACATGGATACAATCAAAGCTAGTATCCACAATAGATATTTTTAGGCGAAAGGAAAATTTTCATTTTTCATGAATAGTCTTGCGTGATTCGTGTGAATAGTGTCGATATCGTGAATAGTAACTCAGACACCAAAATTTCTAAATTTGATAAAACTTCAAATCAATATTTTAGCATAATGATATTGAAGAAATAATATCATTACTAAAAAATTAATATCCCTTACCTCGAAGATCAAGACTTCTAGTTGAAACACCTTGATATAGGCTATAACTTGAACTTGCAATCGTATAGCAATACTCAAAATATACTCAAAATACTCACAAGAATACGCTCGATAATATAGAGAGAGAAAACTTCAGTTTCTGGTGTGATTTTCAATTCTAACCTAAGCACCCTATTTATAGGAAAATGCTTAGAACACCAAAGTAGAAAATTTAATATAATATTATTATTTATATTAACCATTCCTACGCACACCTTTGAATTCAGAATTCAAAGAATTGCACACATGCAAAATGAGGCCCACACATTGAAAAAACGTTTTTGTGAATATAAATATTTAAAACTTCCAAAAATCAATTATTTCAGAACTTCGGAACTTCAATAATTCATAATAAATAGCCCTTTTATCAGAAAATTCGAATCTCACGACTTTTTATAGGAAATTCAATTCTTTACAACTTTGCAGAAGAAAGTTTTTCCAAATTCCAAACAGAAATTGATCGAAATCCACAAACGGGCGATTTTACAAGCTATAATCAAATTTCGGTCAATAATTGTGTCCACCAACACACAAAATATATATTAAACATTTAATGCCACAAAAATACTCTTCCTCCTCATATACTCATATATCCCACATTCATTATAAAAATATCACCGTTAATATATTATTAAAATAATATATTTAAATGAATTATTTTATCAGAAAAAGATAAAATATTAATTTTCAACAATTGTCACATTAAAAATTTTCTCCATCTATATCCACATAAAATCAATATTTTCCTCATTATATAAATCAATAATTAATTATTCACAAATAATATTACAGAATCACAGTACTGGCAACCAGGCAGTTCCCAGGAAAGAGGGGGCTTTCCAATAAGAATTTCTCCTTACTGGCGCGCAATTAGGTGACCAAACCTCTCCTTAGACAGAACTTTTTAGACATTGCCAATAATGTTATCTAATAATATTATTCAGATAATATGAATTATTGCTTCGATAATGAAAAATACTGTGTAATGACAATTATTGAAACAACAACAATATAAAATATCAATGCAGCAATGATTAAATCAATAAAATACTGAACAGTAATTACTATAACCATTATTGAGTAGTTCCTTCTTACGTAAGAATCAATAATTGGTGCAATACCGTGCTATCGTGTGTTTTAACCAATTTAGTATTTTAACAAGATAATCTGTGAATAACTTACGCCATTATTTTTAAACAACTTATATTTGTCATTTTCTTCATCAAATCGCTTTTCACATGGGGCCCATAAAAGACTCAACTGCATGCATTTAATATTCCCCACAAAAAGAATATTCCACGACCAAACGAATATTCTCCGACAACAATGAATATTTTATAACCACTTGCTTATTTTAAAATATTTGCGTATTTTACCCATAACTATCCACATTAATCAAATCAACCCTTACTATTTCAAAATAGATAAAATTAAATTTCATTAATAATAAGTTGGGGTCTTACAAGGGGGCTTTTCAATAAGGATTTCTCCCTATTAGCGCGCAATTAGGTGACCAAACCTCTCCTCGATAGAACTTTCTAGACATCGTCAATATTGCAAATAATAATATGAGTAATTGTATCATCTCAATTATTGATTTAATAATATATAAAATATCGACAATAATTGAATCAAATAACGTGAGATACTATGTAACAATTACTGTAGCAATAATTGAACAAAACTGAGTTACTTCTCACGTAAGCATCAATAATCAATACCGTGTGCTACTATGCAACCACGCGTATTAATGTACTTTTAACACCGGGTATTTCAACAGTTAACGGTAAAACTTTCGCCGTTATTTTTATAAAAAGATATTTCTGTCGTTTTCTCATTCCGATAATAATTCCGTTGTGGGGTCCACCAATGATTTCGCCGTTGTACGAATATTCCCTGATAAAATGAATATTCCCGACCAAAAGAATATTTTATAACAACTTGAAAACGTTACAAAATTTATAAATATTACCCACAACTATAACATTATCTCAAATCACACCATAATATTAAAAAAAATATTTTGAGAAAATTAAATATTTATTCACAAAATTTGGGGTCTTACAATCTCCCCTCTTTATGAAATTTCGCCCTCGAAATTGGTGTACGTGCCTGGTATGTCGAACAGGTGAGGATACCTTGTTAGATTCTAACTCTTGAGGTATAACCTTTGAGCGTAGAATATATTCCTTCTTATCCAAGATTTTAACAAGTATCTCCTCATGCGTTAAATCTTCTGCTATCTCGTCTAGTTCTAATTCAATAATATAGTTCGGGTCGTCCACATATTTACGTAACATTGATACGTGAAAAATGTTATAAACACATGACATACTTAGCGGTAAAACGAGTCTATAGGTCACAATTCTTACTCGATCGAGGATTTCAAATGGGCCAATTAAATCGAGGGTTGAGATTTCCTCTCTTCGTTGATTCTTGCTTCTAGAATAACGTCTTCTTGAACCTTCTTCTTCATATTCATCAGCTTTGAGTCTGTAGCTTTAGTAGCTTTAAATTTATTGATTAAAGTCGATTCAACTCGTATATTTAACATCATCACGTGGGTCTCTAGAGTAAGTCATACGAATTGGGTCTTTGTGTTAACAACGTCGCACTCGTAACTGCATACGATCTTCTACTCAATGCGTCAGCTACCACGTTCGCTCTTCTACGATGATATTGAATGATATGGTCTTAATCTTCAATAGCTCAAGTCAACATCTTTGGCGCATGTTTGTTTTGGGTGAAAAAATATTTAATGGTTTTTGTATCGGGTTTAAGGTAGGTACAAAATTCAATTTCACGCTCTGGGGGTAGGCCATAAAGTTCTTCAGGGAATACGTCAGGAAATTTATCAACTATAGAAATATTATTCAAAACTGAAGTATTTTTGTTTAAATCCGTGACATGAGCTGAGAAAGCTTGACATCCATTTTTTAATAAACGAATAGCTTTATGGCTTGAGATGACAGTGATTGATTTTAATGGTTTAGTTATTTGAATTCGCATAATAGGTTGGTTAGGAATATGAAAGCTAACAACTTTACAAAAATAATCAATTTTAGAATGATGAATAGTTAACCAAATGATTCCTAAAATCACATCAAAGGCAAGTGTTTTCAAAGAGATGAGATCGACAGGTAACATGAAAGTGTCAATTTGAATCAAACAAGATTTATAAATAGTGGAGGTAACGAAGGGTTCTCATAATGGAGTTTCAACAGATAAGTCAAAGTCTAATTTCTTAGGAATCAAGTTCAAACATTGAACACAACTAGGTGAAATAAAAGAGTGGGTAGAACCGTTATCGAATAAGGTATAAACTTCATAAGAGTTTATGACTAACTTACCCGTGATAACTTCGTTCAGGTTCCTCAACAAACGCTCTCACTTAAACTACCGACTTTGACTTGTCTAAGACATCTTTTGGCGTCACCATCCCAGCTGGACTTGACTTCACTACACGACAAAATTGAGCTAGGTGACCTTCTCTTCCGCAATTGAAACACGCTTTGGGTTGCTGCATAAAGTTTGGACGAATGTGTCCCTCCTGTCCGCATTTGAAACATACGACTGGTGGTCATTCTCCTTCCTTGACAACGGGTGTGTCTATCATCATAACAATAAAATAAAATTACAAGTCTTCATCACTTGTACATTTTTCCCTTTCCTTTGCTAGTTGTAGGTTCATCTACCTTCTCAATTTTAGCTGCAATGATTATATTTATGCAAGAGTGAGCAAAACAAATGCTCACTAGATATAGCAATGAATCAACAAGATAATAATAACTGCTAATGAATAGGCTCATCAAAACTGAATAGTACTCTATCAATGATAACCAAAGACTGAAATCAAAATATGGAAAATATATAACTAAGGGTCATAAGACCACGAACTATGTCCATAGTTGTAAGTAATCTTTAAACTTCAACTTTAACAGTCATAAGACTATAAGGACTCCTCGTACTTAGGGGGATCAACCCTTCGTATAATGTATTGTGCACAACCATTTCAACGCTAAGCGTAAATTATCCCCTAATAATAGGGTTGTTCATCTCAGTATTTAGAGTACAAGTCCACACCAAAGTAAGTTTGGTTTGGATACATTTCAAGGGTAATTTAGAATTCAACGGTCATCAACTAAGGATTAGTTGAATACAATATTGATAACGTTATGCTATGGAGTAATCATAACTGAATCGACAATATAAATTTAAGATCATGCTTTAGGAACAAACTAATAAGCATAAACATCGAATAATCATAACGTACCTTGCTTGAACAATATTAAGCCAAGGTTATATAGAATTGAGTGCTAAGCATGCATAATAAATAGTAAATTGAATGATAAAACTTGTTCAAAATTGGTATATTGGAATATATAAACTTGCATGCTAAATAACAAGTTAAAGACAAGAATAACTTGCTCAATATAAAAATTAGATTTAGAACAATTGCATCATCATAAACAAACTAGATACAAGAACTTGCTCAATCGTAAGAATAAAATTACACAGTGTAATAATAATAGAACTAGCTCAACGAAACAATAGATTTAGAGAACTTGCATAAATCGTAAATAAACTAGCTCAACGAAACAATACATTTAGAGAACTTGCAAAAATCATAAATAAACTAGCTCAACAAAAGTGTGGAGATAGAAAACTTGCCTTGCTTGTAGGCTAAACTGTAACAACTCGAATCACAATACCCTATATATATATATGTCATCATAACATAATTAGCCACTACCACATTATATACATAAATAAGTACATTCATCATGTAAGATTTGATTTTTAATCACATAATCAAATTACATTAGTAACAAAACTAGTTAATTGTTAATAACATGCTCATTCTTGGTATTGAAATACTGAAATCATAATTTAACAGTCCTACTATTAACACATAACAACTTTTTCAGACTTTGTGTAAACAAAACACATTGTCTGACCATTTTGCTAACTTCGCGTTCTTGGCCCACGATTTACATTGTGGGTTGTGTTGCACATACCTGATTTACATTATTGGTCTGCTACCTTATTTGCGGCACGGTCTTTAACATCATGACTCGAGAGCAGCGAGCTAAGGTCTGGCGCTTCTGATTGTGGGCGTTTGGCGCTCTGGCATGACAATAACACTCTGAAATGCTGCTTACTGCTGCCGAACTACTGAACTTGGCGACCGGCCTTCGGCAAACAATGCATGAACAAACACCAATTTTCGCCTGCAAGCTACTTTCTAACAACCTAATTAACATGTAATTCATACAAATAATTCATATAAACATAATTCAAAGACTCTTAACATGTTTCTACCCATAAAACAACATAAGCATCGAATTTAAAACATCCAATTTCACTGTTTTTGATAAAACTTCACTTTTTGACGTTTTTAGTGAAAATCAACACTGTGATTTTGTTTTTCAACCAAAACAGTTAATTCAATGTACCTTGTTTATGTTTATTCATCCTCTTTCAAATTCAATACTCAATTTATAAATTAAATAACTAATTAAACCTTAATTTTACTTTAAACTAAGCCATATTCATATAAACTCACTATAATATGATTTTCTTCATAAATTACATACATAACATGAATTCATTGACTATACTCATATATAAACTTATGAAAACAGTTTCAAAACAACTAATTTATCATATAAAGCCATATACAATCAAACAATTTATCCTTCACAAAAGTTTTTACAGAGAATTTTGGAAGATAAAACTAAAACTTTAAAGAAACTTAAAAGAGTTTAGATGATACCTTAGTTTTAGACGATGATAACTTTCCCTTTGATCAACAATCTTTCTTTTCCCCAATTCTTCTCTCAAAGCTTCTCTAGAATTCTCTCAAGTTTTCTCACAATTTTCTTCTTCTCTTCTTTTTCTTCTTCTGAGTCTTTCTTCTCTATTCTAACTTACGTACTAAAATATAACGTATAATAATAATATAGGTGTTAAGTATATAATATAATTATAACTTTAACTGACATCAGTTATAATTTTATTTGAAAATCAAAAGCCATAAGGCTTGTTTGGCTAGCTAACTAAAAATAACCCATTAAATCTTACACCTTATTTGGTAAAACACATTTAAAATAAAGACTTAATATGCATTAAGCTTGTTTGACAAAACTAAATTAAACTCCTTTAATTTATTTTAATAACTCCTTTATAATAAGGTTATTTGTCACACTTTTATTTAATTAAAATTTTCAATGATCAATTTAATTAATTCTAATAACAATTTATTAAATTACTTTAACACATAAATCAATACCACATAATTATAATTTTCTTTATAATTATAACTTTATTTAATCAACTAACATATCCTTTTAAATAAAAATTCAAATTAAAATATAATAATTCATTTAATCATTATAAACTCTCTAATTTAATTATTAAATCAAATTAGTATATTATCTCATAACAATTAATTTTCTTAACTCCTTAATTATTTACTTAACAAATAATTAACCAATTAAGTTAAATCAAATTAAATATTTATTCAAGATTAACCACATCCATTAAATATTTATATAATTCAATAAATATTTAAAATTATAATTTAAAATTCTGAATTGTTACATCCTTCCCTCCTTATAAGGATTCTGTCCCCAGAATCACAACTCAAATAAATCATTCGTCACATTCTTCCCTACATACAAATATTTTGTCCCCAGAATCGAAGACACGGATTAAACAAATAGCTCAGGGTAATCTTTCATCATTTTATCTTTGAGTTCCCACATAGCTTCATTAGCATTGTGGTTCCTCCATATCACCTTCACAGAAGGTATTACTTTATTCTTGAGCAACTGTTCTTTCCTGTCAACTATCTTGATAGGAACCTCTTCATAGGACAAGTCTTTATCAAACTGTAATGGTTCGTACTCGATCACGTGCTTATAATCAGATTTATACAGTCGTAACACCAAAACGTGAAAAACATTATGAATATTTTGCAATTCTAGAGGTAGAGCTACCTCGTAAGTAACCTCTCCAACTCTGCGTAGCACTTCGAAGGGTCCAATAAATCGCGGACTTAGTTTTCCCTTTTTAGCGAACTGAATTTTTCCCTTCCAAGGAGAAACTTTTAGGAATACGTAATTTTCTACGTCGAATGCACGATCTTGTCTGTGTTGATCAACAAACTTCTTTTGTCTGTCTTGAGTAGCTATCAATCTTGTTCTGATGAGCTTGACAACCTCAGCAGTTTGTTGTACCAGTTCTGGTCCTAACAGTTGACGTTTACTGACTTCATCCCAACATAGTGGAGTTCTACACTTTCTGCCGTATAATGCTTCATAAGGCGGCATGCTGATGCTTGCGTGGTAACTGTTATTGTAGGAAAATTCCACCAATGGTAAATGTTCATCCCAGCTCCCTTTGAAATCCATGATGCATGCTCTCAGTATATCTTCCAATGTCTGGATTGTTCATTCGCTTTGGCCATCTGTTTGCGGATGATATGCCGTACTCATTCGCAATTGTGTTCCCATACATTCTTGTAGTCTCTTCCAGAAGTTTGATGTGAACCTCGGATCTCTATTTGACACAATTAACACTGACACTCCATGTCTTGAAATAATTTCTCTAACGTACAACTTTGCTAACTGATCAAGATTGAATCTAATCTTTATTGGCAAAAAGTGTGCAGATTTTGTCAATTTGTCCACTATCACCTATATCACATCGTATCCTTTCTGAGTTGTTGGAAGACCTACCACAAAATCCATTGTGATATGTTCCCATTTCCATTCTGGTATTTCTAACAGTTGAAGTAATCCGCTTGGTCGTTGATGCTCAGCCTTCACTCTCTGACATGTCAAACACTTTGCAACGCATTCTGCAACGTCTCTTTTCATGTTTGGCCACCAAAAATATCGTCGTAAATCTTAATACATCTTCGTACTTCTCATATGTATCGAATATCTTGAGTTATGAGCTTCGGTCAAGATTTCTTCTTTAATATCTGGTACTGCTAGAACCCTGATTCTTTCCTCAAACCGTAGAAGTCCTTCGGTATCGATCTTGTATTTCACATCACTACCCTCTGAAAGTAGTATGCACACAAGCCAATCATGTTTGATGATAAAGCATATACTTTGTAACAATCTTATTCATTTATTAATAAAAAGTATTAATTTATTAAAGGCTTTTAATTATCTATATGATGCTGTTTTATAATATGTGATAAACCCATAGTTTTAAGCAATGCTTTTAGAATAATGATGATGATCATTCTAATGAGATCTAAATTCTTAGAAAGCTTAAAACTAAAATAGTTCCCAATCATTGGATTACTAAATTGGGGATTAGTGAATCCGGATAGATAGGTACATACGTTGCTTGCTCATTGGATGAGGATGATTGATCTCATGATCATTTGTGTGGAGACACAAAAGCAAGTATGTAGGTGCTTATTAGAGAATAAGTTCATTGAACGTGGCTCGCTAAGGAATACCTAATGGAGTTTTATTTGCCTGTCAATAGGAATTCCTGTAGTGATAGTAGTACAAGTGATCCTTGGACTTGAGATCATCATAGTATCTTGTGTATGATGAGTTATACTTTGACTTATTCCTTAAGACCCTTAGGGTATATCAAAGGGTATGCTTGGGTATAATAAGTTGTACATGGAGATAATGTATGATCAATAAAGAATCTACTACTTCTAATAAAAGAAGAGAATGTCCTATGTGATTCGATAAATGACAACCCAAAGAGTCCTTGGCAAAGGCGAAATGAAATTAGAAAGGAGTTTCTAATTTGCATTATTTGAGTTGTGCATTTAAGAATCGAAATACATATAATTAAATAAAATAAGACTTGACAAGAATTCCATGTCTTATATTTAATTGGGACATCAGATGGTGGAAGGATTGAATTGCATCGGTAACTATTTACTCAAAGGTTCTTTTATGATTAATGTTGAAATCTATATTATCCGGAAAATCGTTGATCGCTAGGGGAGGCTTATCCCTATTGTAGAATAAATATTATTTATTTAAATAAATTAATTGTTTAATTAATTTATTTAAATAAGATTAGAATTGTTCTAATTGATTTATTCACAACCTGGTTTAATATGGAGAACCTAAAGGGTCACACCATAAAAGGAAGAATAATTATTTAAAAAGTTAATGGCATAATCGTAATAATATATTAAGTATATTTAATTTAATCTATGGTGATAGAATAAATTAAATAGCTTAATATTTATTATTTAATATTTTAGAAATATTAAATATAAATTAATAAGAGGAGTCTTATTAATATTATTACAATTATTATTATTTTAATTTCTAAAAGAGTTTAGGAATTAATTTAATATAAGTACTCTCATTTATTCCTAATTGGATTAGGAAGGAAAATTAGTTAAAGGAGTTTAATTAATTATCCCTAATAAGATTAGGGAGCTTAATTAATTAAAAGAATTTAATTAATTAAATAAAACCCAATTCCTTAATTGTTAAGATGGGTTGCCCACATCTATAAATAAGAGGAGTCTTATTATGGGTGGGGGGTTGTTGACTTTTTCAACATACGACATAATTCCAATTTGTTGGAGAGTACCCTTTTCTATAGAGATAGAAAACTAGGGTTTGAGCCAAATACACCATCTTCTTGAATTCTTTATTTTTCCTTGGTGGATCACCTCTAGAGGCCAAACATATGGGTGGCTAACGTTGATCAAAGGAAGGAACAAAACCCCGGTGGATTCAAGTTGAACGCGAAAGGATTTGGAGGTGAACTTGTACCTGAGGAAGCTCGATCTTCAAGGGTATGATTTTATTCTTTATCTTTTCGTTTAATTAATAATTATGCATAAAGGGTGATCCGGGTATATGGTTTGTAAATTTTTTAAACTCTGATTTTACACGCTTCCGCATTATTTTGCAATTTGATTGCGCACATGAATATTACAAACCTAACAGTGGCATCAGAGCCAAACCTTTATGTGAATTATTAATTATTTTAATTTGATATGTATATTGATATGTGTTTAGAATAATTTAATTGGGCATAATTTTATTGTATAAATAAAATAAAATAAAATAAAATAAAGCCGAAAACAGATTTTGCAAAAAAAAAAAACGTGAACTACTTTTTTCCGTGCCCAAGGTCACCTGTTAACAGGTTTTAATAAAAAAAAATAAAAAATGAATGAAGTATGCACGGAAATCAAGAATCAAATTTGGCAGGATTTGATTTAAGCATACATGAAATAAAAGGAACTTTCGGATATAAATATATATATATATATATATATATATTGTATATATGTAACGATTAACTATATATATATATATTAGATATATATTATATATATATATATATATAGTTATATATATATATATATTCTTAATATTATAATTATATACGGTATATAATATATATATTTTAATAATTTTATTATTAAAATAAAAAGTTATTTTAATTTTAAAATAAAAGGTTTATTTTAATATTAAAATATAAAGTTTATTTTAATTTTAAAATTAAATTTCATGCTAACTAATTAGAATTGGAATTGGATTCCATGATAACTAATTAGAGTTGAAATTGGATTCTATTTTTCCTTAAATAAAGGAGTTTATTTTGATATGAAATTAGATTTTATATTATTCAAAATAAAAGAGTTTATTTGTGAATAGAAAGTGAATCCATGTTTCCTTAAATAAAGGAGTTTATTTAAATATGAAATAAGATTTCATATTATTCAAAATAAAAGGAGTTTATTTGTGAATAGGAAAGAAAATCCGTGTTTCCTTAAATAAAGGAGTTTATTTAAATATGAAATAAGATTTCATATTATTCAAAATAAAAGGAGTTTATTTGTGAATAGGAAAGAATATCCGTGTTTCCTTTAATAAAAGATTTTTTTTTACATGGAATTGATTCCATAATTAATTAAAATAAAAGAGTTTACTTTAATTAAAGATTTTTTTTAACATAGAATTGGATTCCATAATTAATTAAAATAAAGGAGTTTATTTTGATTAAAGATTTTGATTAAAATAAAATAGTTTATTTTATTCAAAATTGGATAAATTAAAATAAAATAGTTTTATTTTGATTTAAATTTGGATTAAAATAAAGGAGTTTATTTTGATTCAAAATTAGATTTTATACTAATTAAATTTGCCCATTAAATGATATCAATATATATATTAAATGTTTATTATTCATATGATGAATGTTATTTATTGATGCATATGATGATGTATATGATAATAAATGGGATTGATTATGGACTATTGACGATGCGATTGGATTTTATTTTAGTTGGATGCATGAATGTATGGGTTTTATTAAATGGGGTCTCAGCATACCTCGCCTTCTCTAATTTTTCTTAATGTAAATTCTATCTCCTCCTATGTACTTCCCCTCGATTGTTTGATCAAGGTTTCTATTTATTTTAAATAGTTTTGTAATAGGAATATTTAGAATAATTTTGAAAATTAAAGATCAAGGACAAGAAAGCTTAAAGACCCGTTTGTAATGGAGCCCGGTTTTAAATGTAATAGTTATATTTAAATATTATTTCTTGCACCCTAGGGTTTGACCTTTTGGTTCACTTGGTGGCTCTAGTGAACTAAACTAGAATAAAAGTCCATAATCAATCGGGGTAGAATATAGTATTCTATATGTGCATGTTATACTATATATATATATTATATATTATGCAAACATGCTTCGCATGTTAATTAATATGACGCGTATTTTATATATATATATGTGCATGCGTGCTAAACAAGATGAGACAAATTAATAACAAACCCCTCAATTTTTATATTAAGTCCTAAGCGTTCAAAGATATTTGGAATATCGAACGTCGCCTTCTAGCATGATAAAATTAATAGAGTATTAAATATTTAATATGAGTTTGTTGTGTCACCACAAGGCAAGTATTAAGTATTTAAGATGTTAATTTATCACATTTGATGCTTATAAAGAAAATTGAACAATATTGTTTTGTTGTGTCACCACAAGGATGATATTTTTCTTTTTTGAATATATGGAGTGCTAGGTCGGACTTAACTTTGATAATTTTGATTCGGATGTGCCACCACTTGATCAAAATAATCTAAGAGGCAAAATACAAGGAGTTGCATAGTTGATGTAATTGACAAAAGTTGTCTACCAATTTATTTATATATAGTTTGTTGTGTCACCACAAGGCTATATACATTTGAAATGGGATCCTTATTCTCACTAGCAAATCTTTAATTAGATTTTGCCGAACTATATAAGTGAGGGTAATATAGTTTAAAGAAAATAGTGGGAGATACCAATTTAAAACAAGACCTAATTTATTTTGGTAATTAATAAAAGAATGTATGTTAAAATGTTGTTAATTACAAATTCATTTATAGAATTTTACAATGTCTAAATTACTATCAACTTAAAGCATATTAGATGCTAAGTTAATCGGAATCCAAATTAAACGGATTGGTTAAGGAATTTGAGAATAGTTCTCATAAATGAAAAGCTATCTTATGTCCTTAATATCGCCTATCCTCGCAATGGTTGCGCATAATGCCTCGAGGAAGAGATTGCTACTTTTAGAAAGTGGCAAGATGATGCACAGAGTTGGCTCAATGCATCATGCTCGCATCTATGAGTAACGAGCTTGTCGTCGGCAGATGATACTATGGATGCTTCTACTATATTCCCGCATCAAAGTAGTTGATGGTGAGGAAAGTGGGGACCGATAGATATCGAGATATCTAAGGAGCTCTTCCGATCTAGAATGGCCAATGGCACTATATAAGATGCATAAAAGTTCTTAACATAATCAATTGGATTGATCAATTAGGATAACTTGAGTTTTGTCATGGATGGAGAGTTGAGCCAAGATTTGATCTTGCACTTACTCCCTACTCCTTTCACAATTGTTGTGAATTTTTCATATGAACAAGCTAGATACCAAACCTCATTGATTTGCTTATCATGTTGAAAAATGTTGAGAGTCACTTTTCAACCAAGAAAGACCAAAGTCTTACTAGTAGAGGCCAAAGGATCTTCTGAAAAGAAGAACGATTCAAAGAAGGTAAATAATAAAGGCATAAACAAAGGATAATAAGAACAAAACTGATATGGATAGCAAAGGAGTTTGCTTCCACTGCAATAAGTCTGGACACTGGAAAGAAACTGCGAGAAGCATCTTGCAGAGGCTAACCAAAAGAAGCTTAGTGAAGTTTCAGTTACAAATACAAATTTGTTCATGATTTGAAATAAATTTTTCTTTAAGTCAAGGTTCTACTTGGGTATTGGATACCGACTTTGGTTATCATAAATATAGATTTATGAAGGGACCAAGCAGAAGTAGAAAGCTAAACAAATATAAGTAATCCTATGTGTGGGAAATGTAGCAAAGGTTGCCATATTAGCCATAGAAACTTATAGTTTAGCAATGCCTACGGGCAAATCTATTAAGTTAATAAGTTGTTATTGTATTCCAGTTCTTGTTAAAAATATTATTTCCATTTTATTGTTGGACAATGAAATCTTTGGTATTATAATTAAGAACAATTATTGTTCTATTTATAATAATAATGTTTTGTATAGAACTGGAATATTACTTAATAAATTTTGTATACTTGACTTACATGAAAATAATTTTGCATATTGAACAAATTAGTATAAGAAAAAGAGATGATAATTCAAAGAGTTGAATGTGTGTATTTGCTGAAATACAAGTGTGAATTATTTGAAAGGTTCAAAGAATTCAAAAGTGAAACAAATTGGCAAAGTATTAGGATTCTTTGATCGGATCAAGGAATAAATACTTGAGCAATAAGTTTCTAGATCATCTCAAATGGTTTTCTCATAATGGACGCCTCCTGATACGTAATAATTGATTGATGTATCTAAAAGGAAAAATTGTACCTTGTTGGACATGGTACGGTCCATAATGATTTTACCGACATTCCAGTATCCTTCTAGGGTCATGTCCTAGAAATGGTCGCGACATATCTCTGAAAATGGTAACGTCAAAATTATTTGAAGACTCCATAAAAGTTATGGACAGGGAGGATTCCTAATCTTAAGTATGTTAAGATAAGGGGTTGTCCAACTTATGTGAAAAAGGTTTCAAAGGATAAGCTTGGGACAAGATTTGACAAGTGCTGATTTGTGGGACATCCTAAAGTAAGTTTAGGGTATATGTTCTATAATTCTACTTTGCAAAAGGTGTTTGTTACGAAACACGCTGCCTTCTAAGATAAAGGTGTTTATCATTGAAGGGGCTAGTGGGAGGATAATAGATCTTGAAAAGTTCAAGAACCACAAAACACTATAAGTCAAATAAGAGGAACCTATAGATAGACTATTGTACCACAAATCCTAATCGTAAATGCGGAATAGTACCAAAGATACCTAGGAGGTATGGATTCATCATGGATGATGATGATGAGGTACACATCATAGAAGATGATGATCCAGAGTTACATTCGATGAGGTAAGACTTCTAGTGTGTACAAAAGGGTCAGTGACAGCGTCGTGAAATTTCTAGTATTATATGTTGATATACTACGGATGAGGAATAACATACCAATGCTACAATCAGTAAAGATAAAGTTATCTAAACAATCCTCCATGAATGATTTGGGAAGAGTATCATTATTGGGGATGCAAATCTATATAGATAGATTTAAAAGGATGCTCAACTTAACCCAAAGAACGTATATTCATTTGATGCTAAAGTCGTTTAGCATGGCAAACTCCAAGAGATGTCTCATGTAGATGAGCTATGGAGTGTATCTCTCTTAATAGTCCCCACAGACTCCTGAAAAGAGAGGTCGCATGAGTGACTATCATGTATGCAATGAAATATACGAGACCCGATGTGGATCGATCATATTACGGAGAAGTTCACTATGAGTCGATGAAAACATCTTAAAGTGCTTAACCCAAGCACTAAGGATGTGATCATATTCATGGTGGGTCTTAATTAAAACTAGAAGGCTTAATGACTCAAGTTTTTCGCATGCACTCAAGACGATAGAAAAATCCACTTTAAGGTAAAGGGTTACCTTGAACAAAGTGGTGCGATGAATTGGAAAGGTTCCAAACAAAGAAAGAGTTCTTTGGTTTAGTGATAAAGACAAAGTATATAGCTATAAATGAAGCTACAAGTTGATTGTTTGGATTAAAAGTTCATTACGTAACTAGGAATAGTTCCTAAGTCTCATCTTGGATCTAAACATGTGTTGTGGCACTTTCATTTGATTATAAGAATCATTGAAAGATGGGAAATCACTATAGAGATGGTGGACTCTCAAGAACAACATTACATATCCATTAACTAAAGCTTATCCAATGTTGGGATAATCGTCACTTAGAGAAGAAGAGTATAAGATACCATGACGATTGGCTTTAGTGCAAGTGGGAGATTGAAAGTAGTATGCACACAAGCCAATCATGTTTGATGATAAAGCATATACTTTGTAACAATCTTATTCATTTATTAATAAAAAGTATTAATTTATTAAAGGCTTTTAATTATCTATATGATCTTTGTTTTATAATATGTGATAAACCCATAGTTTTAAGCAATGCTTTTAGAATAATGATGATGATCATTCTAATGAGATCTAAATTCTTAGAAAGCTTAAAACTAAAATAGTTCCCAATCATTGGATTACTAAATTGGGGATTAGTGAATCCGGATAGATAGGTACATACGTTGCTTGCTCATTGGATGAGGATGATTGATCTCATGATCATTTGTGTGGAGACACTAAAGCAAGTATGTAGGTGCTTATTAGAGAATAAGTTCATTGAACGTGGCTCGCTAAGGAATACCTAATGGAGTTTTATTTGCTGTCGATAGGAATTCTCAGAGTGATAGTAGTACAAGTGATCCTTGGACTTGAGATCATCATAGTATCTTGTGTATGATGAGTTATACTTTGACTTATTCCTTAAGACCCTTAGGGTATATCAAAGGGTATGCTTGGGTATAATAAGTTGTACATGGAGATAATGTATGATCAATAAAGAATCTACCACTTCTAATAAAAGAAGAGAAATGTCCTATGTGATTCGATAAATGACAACCCAAAGAGTCCTTGGCGAAAGCGTAATGAAATTAGAAAGGAGTTTCTAATTTGCATTATTTGGAGTTGTGCATTTAAGAGTCGAAATACATATAATTAAATAAAATAAGACTTGACAATAATTCCATGCCTTATATTTAATTGGGACATCAGATGGTGGAAGGATTGAATTATACGGTAACTATTTACTCAAAGGTTCTTTTATGATTAATGTTGAAATCTATATTATCTGGAAAGTCGTTGATCGCTAGGGGAGACTTATCCTATTGTAGAATAAATATTATTTATTTAAATAAATTAATTGTTTAATTAATTTATTTAAATAAGATTAGAATTGTTCTAATTGATTTATTCACAACCTAGGTTTAATATGGAGAACCTAAAGGGTCACACCATAAAAGGAAGAATAATTATTTAAGAAGTTAATGGCATAATCGTAATAATATGTTAAGTATATTTAATTTAATCTATGGTGATAGAATAAATTAAATAGCTTAATATTTATTATTTAATATTTTAGAAATATTAAATATAAATTAATAAGAGGAGTCTTATTAATATTATTACAATTATTATTATTTTAATTTCTAAAGGAGTTTAGGAATTAATTTAATATAAGTACTCTCATTTATTCCTAATTGGATTAGGAAGGAAAATTAGTTAAAGGAGTTTAATTAATTATCCCTAATAAGATTAGGGAGCTTAATTAATTAAAAGAATTTAATTAATTAAATAAAACCCAATTCCTTAATTGTTAAGATGGGTTGCCCACATCTATAAATAAGAGGAGTCTTATTATGGGTGGGGGGGTTGTTGACTTTTTCAACATACGACATAATTCCAATTTGTTGGAGAGTACCCTTTTCTATAGAGATAGAAAACTAGGGTTTGAGCCAAATACACCATCTTCTTGAATTCTTTATTTTTCCTTGGTGGATCACCTCTAGAGGCCAAACATATGGGTGGCTAACGTTGATCAAAGGAAGGAACCAAACCCTGCGGATTCAAGTTGAACGCGAAAAGGATTTGGAGGTGAACTTGTACGAGGAAGCTCGATCTTCAAGGGGTATGATTTTATTCTTTATCTTTTCGTTTAATTAATAATTATGCATAAAGGGTGATCCGGTATATGGTTTGTAAATTTTTTAAACTCGATTTTTACACGCTTAGCATTATTTTGCAATTTGATTGCGTTATATGATTATTAAAACCTAACAGTGGCATCAGAGCCAAACCTTTATGTGAATTATTAATTGTTTTAATTTGATATGTATATTGATATGTGTTTAGAATAATTTAATTGGGCATAATTTTATTGTATAAATAAAAAAAAAAAAAAAAAAAAAAAGCCGAAAACAGATTTTGCAAAAAAAAATCAATGAACTACTTTTTTTTCCGCGAGGTCACTGTTAATGAGTTTTAATAAAAAAAAATAAAAAATGAATGAAGTATGCACGGAAATCAAGAATCAAATTTGGCAGGATTTGATTTAAGCATACATGAAATAAAAGGAACTTTTCGGATATAAATATATATATATTAGAATAAGTAATATATTAACTATATATATATATATTAGATTATATATATATATATATATATATATATTATATATATATATATTATTCTTAATATTATAATTATATACGGTATATAATATATATATTTTAATAATTTTATTATTAAAATAAAAAAAAGTTATTTTAATTTTAAAATAAAAGGTTTATTTTAATATTAAAATATAAAGTTTATTTTAATTTTAAAATTAAATTTCATGCTAACTAATTAGAATTGGAATTGGATTCCATGATAACTAATTAGAGTTGAAATTGGATTCTATTTTTCCTTAAATAAAGGAGTTTATTTTGATATGAAATTAGATTTTATATTATTCAAAATAAAAGAGTTTATTTGTGAATAGGAAAGTGAATCCATGTTTCCTTAAATAAAGGAGTTTATTTAAATATGAAATAAGATTTCATATTATTCAAAATAAAAGGAGTTTATTTGTGAATAGGAAAGAAAATCCGTGTTTCCTTAAATAAAGGAGTTTATTTAAATATGAAATAAGATTTCATATTATTCAAAATAAAAGGAGTTTATTTGTGAATAGGAAAGAATATCCGTGTTTCCTTTAATAAAAGATTTTTTTTTACATGGAATTGGATTCCATAATTAATTAAAATAAAAGAGTTTACTTTAATTAAAGATTTTTTTTTAACATAGAATTGGATTCCATAATTAATTAAAATAAAGGAGTTTATTTTGATTAAAGATTTTGATTAAAATAAAATAGTTTATTTTATTCAAAATTGGATAAATTAAAATAAAATAGTTTTATTTTGATTTAAATTTGGATTAAAATAAAGGAGTTTATTTTGATTCAAAATTAGATTTTATACTAATTAAATTTGCCCATTAAATGATATCAATATATATATTAAATGTTTATTATTCATATGATGAATGTTATTTATTGATGCATATGATGATGTGTATGATAATAAATGGGATTGATTATGGACTATCGACCATGCGATTGGATTTTATTTTAGTTGGATGCATGAATGTATGGGTTTTATTAAATGGGTCTGCAGATACCTCGCTTTCTAATTTTTCTTAATGTAAATTCTATCTCCTCCTATGTACTTCCCCTCGATCACGATCAAGGTTTCTATTTATTTTAAATAGTTTTGTAATAGGAATATTTAGAATAATTTTGAAAAATTAAAGATCAAGGACAAGAAGCGCTTAAAGACCCGTTTGTAATGGAGCCCTAGGTTTAAATGTAATAGTTATATTTAAATATTATTTCTTGCACCCCTAGGGTTTGACCTTTTGGTTCACTTGGTGGCTCTAGTGAACTAAACTAGAATAAAAGTCCATAATCAATCCGGGGTAGAATATAGTATTCTATATATGCATGTTATACTATATATATATATATATATATTATGCAAACATGCTTCGCATGTTAATTAATATGACGCGTATTTTATATATATATATGCATGCTGCGCTAAAACAAGATGAGACAAATTAATAACAAACCCCTCAATTTTTATATTAAGTCCTAAGCGTTCAAAGATATTTGGAATATCGAACGTTAAGCTTCTAGCATGATAAAATTAATAGAGTATTAAATATTTAATATGAGTTTGTTGTGTCACCACAAGGCAAGTATTAAGTATTTAAGATGTTAATTTATCACATTTGATGCTTATAAAGAAAATTGAACAATATTGTTTTGTTGTGTCACCACAAGGATGATATTTTTCTTTTTGAATATATGGAGTGCTAGGTTTGGACTTAACTTTGATAATTTTGATTCGGATGTGCCACCACTGATCAAAATAATCTAAGAGGCAAAATACAAGGAGTTGCATAGTTGATGTAATTGACAAAAGTTGTCTACCAATTTATTTATATATAGTTTGTTGTGTCACCACAAGGCTATATACATTTGAAATGGGATCCTTATTCTCACTAGCAAATCTTTAATTAGATTTTGCCGAACTATATAAGTGAGGGTAATATAGTTTAAAGAAAATAGTGGGAGATACCAATTTAAAACAAGACCTAATTTATTTTGGTAATTAATAAAAGAATGTATGTTAAAATGTTGTTAATTACAAATTCATTTATAGAATTTTACAATGTCTAAATTACTATCACTGCGAAGCATATTAGATGCTAAGTTAATCAGACCGAATTAAACGGATTGGTTAAGGAATTTGAGAATAGTTCTCATAGCTGAAAAGCTATCTTATGTCCTTAATACGCCTATCCCTGCAATGGTTGCAGACAATGCCTCTGAGGAAGAGATTGCTACTTTTAGAAAGTGGCAAGATGATGCAGAGTTGGCTCAATGCATCATGCTCGCATCTATGAGTAACGAGCTTGACAAAGATGAAATCTATGGATGCTTCTACTATATTCCTGCACATCAAGTAGTTGATGGTGAGGAAAGTAGGACTGATAGATATCAGATATCTAAGGAGCTCTTCCGATCTGGAATGGCCAATGGCACTATAGTACAGACAAAAGGTTCTTAACATAATCAATTGATTGATCAATTAGGATAACGAGTTTTGTCATGGATGGAGAGTTGAGCCAAGATTTGATCTTGCACTCACTCCCTGACTCCTTTCACAATTGTTGTGAATTTTCATATGAACAAGCTAGATATCGACCTCATTGATTTGCTTATCATGTTGAAAAATGTTGAGAGTCACTTTTTCAACCAAGAAAGCCCAAGTCTTCTACTAGTAGAGGCCAAAGGATCTTCCTCGAAAGAAGAACGATTCAAAGAAGGTAAATAATAAAGGCATAAACAAAGGATAATAAGAACAAAACTGATATGGATAGCAAAGGAGTTTGCTTCCACTGCAATAAGTCCTGGACACTGGAAAGAAACTGCGAGAAGCATCTTGCAGAAGCTAACCAAAAGAAGCTTAGTGAAGTTTCGGTTACAAATACAAATTTGTTCATGATTTGAAATAAATTTTTCTTTAAGTCAAGGTTCTACTTGGGTATTGGATACCGACTTTGGTTATCATAAATATAGATTTATGAAGGACCAAGCGTAAGTAGAAAGCTAAACAAATATAAGTAATCCTATGTGTGGGAAATGTAGCAAAGGTTGCCATATTAGCCATAGAAACTTATAGTTTAGCAATGCTTCTACGGGCAAATCTATTAAGTCAATAAGTTGTTATTGTATTCCAGCTTCTTGTTAAAAATATTATTTCCATTTTATTGTTGACAATGAAATCTTTGGTATTATAATTAAGAACAATTATTGTTCTATTTATAATAATAATGTTTTGTATAGAATGGAATATTACTTAATAAATTTTGTATACTTGACTTACATGAAAATAATTTTGCATATTGAACAAATTAGTATAAGAAAAGAGAGATGATAATTCAAAGAGTTGAATGTGTGTATTTGCTTGAAATACAAGTGTGAATTATTTGAAAGGTTCAAAGAATTCAAAAGTGAAACAAATTGGCAAAGTATTAGGATTCTTTGATTAGGATCAAGGAATAAATACTTGAGCAATAAGTTTCTAGATCATCTCAAATGGTTTTCTCATAATGGACACATCCTCGATACGTAATAATTGATTGATGTATCTAAAAGGAAAAATCATACCTTGTTGGACATGGTGCGGTCCATAATGATTTTACCGACATTCCAAATCCTTCTAGGATCATGTCCTAGAAATGGTCGATATCATCACGAAAAGGTAACGTCAAAATCCTACCCCAAGACTCCATAAAAGTTATGGATGTGGAGGATTCCTAATCTTAAGTATGTTAAGATAAGGGGTTGTCCAACTTATGTGAAAAGGTTTCAAAGGATAAGCTTGGGACAAGATTTGACAAGTGCTTGATTTGTGGGACATCCTAAAGTAAGTTTAGGGTATATGTTCTATAATTCTACTTAGCAAAAGGTGTTTGTTACGAAACACGCTTTCTTCTAAGATAAAGGTGTTTATCATTGAAGGGGCTAGTGGGAGGATAATAGATCTTGAAAAGTTCAAGAACCACAAAACACTATAAGTCAAATAAGAGGAACTTATAGATGACCTATTGTACCACAACCGAATCGTAAATGCGAATAGTACCAAAGATACCTAGGAGGTATGGATTCATCATGGATGATGATGATGAGGTACACATCATGTAAGATGATGATCCGAGTTACATTCGATGAGGTAAGACTTCTAGTGTGTACAAAAAAGGGTCGATGGGAGCGTCGTGAAATTTCTAGTATTATATGTTGATATACTACGGATGAGGAATAACATACCAATGCTACAATCAAGAAGATAAAGTTATCTAAACAATCCTCCATGAATGATTTGGGAAGAGTATCATTATTGGGGATGCAAAATCTATATAGATAGATTTAAAAGGATGCTCAACTTAACCCAAAGAACGATATATTCATTTGATGCTAAAGTCGTTTTAGCATGGCAAACTCCAAGAGATGTCTCATGTAGATGAGCTATGGAGTGTATCTCTCTTAATAGTCCCCACAGACTCTCGAAAAGAGAGGTCGCATGAGTGACTGACATGTATGTATGCAATGAAATATACGAGACCGATGTGGATCGGTCATATTACGGAGAAGTTCACTATGAGTCGTTGAAAAACATCTTAAAGTGCTTAACCTAAGACTAAGGATGTGATCATATTCATGGTGGGTCTTAATTAAAACTAGAGGGCTTAACAGACTCAAGTTTTTCGACGCACCAAGATGATAGAAAAATCCACTTTAAGGTAAAGGGTTACCTTGAACAAAGGTGCGATGAATTGAAAGGTTCCAAACAAAGAAAGAGTTCTTTGGTTTAGTGATAAAGACAAAGTATATAGCTATAAATGAAGCTGCAAGTTGATTGTTTGGATTAAAAGTTCATTACAGAACTAGGAATAGTTCCTAAGTCTCATCTTGGATCTAAACATGTGTTGTGGCACTTTCATTTGATTATAAGAATCATTGAAAGATGGGAAATCACTATAGAGATGGTGGACTCTCAAGAACAACATTACATATCCATTAACTAAAGCTTATCCAACAGCAGGATAATCGTCACTTAGAGAAGAAGAGTATAAGATACCATGACGATTGGCTTTAGTGCAAGTGGGAGATTGAAAGTAGTATGCACACAAGCCAATCATGTTTGATGATAAAGCATATACTTTGTAACAATCTTATTCATTTATTAATAAAAAGTATTAATTTATTAAAGGCTTTTAATTATCTATATGATGTTGTTTTATAATATGTGATAAACCCATAGTTTTAAGCAATGCTTTTAGAATAATGATGATGATCATTCTAATGAGATCTAAATTCTTAGAAAGCTTAAAACTAAAATAGTTCCCAATCATTGGATTACTAAATTGGGGATTAGTGAATCCGGATAGATAGTACATACGTTGCTTGCTTTCATTGGATGAGGATGATTGATCTCATGATCATTTGTGTGGAGACACTAAAGCAAGTATGTAGGTGCTTATTAGAGAATAAGTTCACGAACGTGGCTCGCTAAGGAATACCTAATGGAGTTTTATTTGCTGTCAATAGGAATTCTGTAGTGATAGTAGTCTGAGTGATCCTTGGACTTGAGATCATCATAGTATCTTGTGTATGATGAGTTATACTTTGACTTATTCCTTAAGACCCTTAGGGTATATCAAAGGGTATGCTTGGGTATAATAAGTTGTACATGGAGATAATGTATGATCAATAAAGAATCTACTACTTCTAATAAAAGAAGAGAAATGTCCTATGTGATTCGATAAATGACAACCCAAAGAGTCCTTGGCCAATGCGTAATGAAATTAGAAAGGAGTTTCTAATTTGCATTATTTGGAGTTGTGCATTTAAGAGTCGAAATACATATAATTAAATAAAATAAGACTTGACAATAATTCCATGTCTTATATTTAATTGGGACATTGTATGGTGGAAGGATTGAATTATGACGGTAACTATTTACTCAAAGGTTCTTTTATGATTAATGTTGAAATCTATATTATCTGGAAAGTCGTTGATCGCTAGGGAGGCTTATCCCTATTGTAGAATAAATATTATTTATTTAAATAAATTAATTGTTTAATTAATTTATTTAAATAAGATTAGAATTGTTCTAATTGATTTATTCACAACCGGTTTAATATGGAGAACCTAAAGGGTCACACCATAAAAGGAAGAATAATTATTTAAGAAGTTAATGGCATAATCGTAATAATATATTAAGTATATTTAATTTAATCTATGGTGATAGAATAAATTAAATAGCTTAATATTTATTATTTAATATTTTAGAAATATTAAATATAAATTAATAAGAGGAGTCTTATTAATATTATTACAATTATTATTATTTTAATTTCTAAAAGAGTTTAGGAATTAATTTAATATAAGTACTCTCATTTATTCCTAATTGGATTAGGAAGGAAAATTAGTTAAAGGAGTTTAATTAATTATCCCTAATAAGATTAGGGAGCTTAATTAATTAAAAGAATTTAATTAATTAAATAAAACCCAATTCCTTAATTGTTAAGGTGGGTTGCCCACATCTATTAATAAGAGGAGTCTTATTATGGGTGAGGGGGTTGTTGACTTTTTTCAACATACGTAATAATTCCAATTTGTTGGAGAGTACCCTTTTCTATAGAGATAGAAAACTAGGGTTTGAGCCAAATACACCATCTTCTTGAATTCTTTATTTTTCCTTGGTGGATCACCTCTAGAGGCCAAACATATGGGTGGCTAACGTTGATCAAAGGAAGGAACAAAACCCCGGTGGATTCAAGTTGAACGCGAAAGGATTTGGAGGTGAACTTGTACCTGAGGAAGCTCGATCTTCAAGGGTATGATTTTATTCTTTATCTTTTCGTTTAATTAATAATTATGCATAAAGGGTGATCCGGGTATATGGTTTGTAAATTTTTTAAACTCTGATTTTTACACGCTTAGCATTATTTTTTGCAATTTGATTGCATGCATAATATTATTAAAACCTAACGATGGCATCGAGCCAAACCTTTATGTGAATTATTAATTGTTTTAATTTGATATGTATATTGATATGTGTTTAGAATAATTTAATTGGGCATAATTTTATATGTATAAAAAAAAAAAAAAAAAAAAAATTTCGAAAATCAAGCAGTTTTTTGCAAAAAAAAACGTGAACGTGAACTACTTTTTTTCTTGCTTTCAAGGTCACACGTTAACGTGTTTTAATAAAAAAAAAAAAAAATGAATGAAGTATGCACGAAATCAAGAATCAAATTTGGCAGGATTTGATTTAAGCATACATGAAATAAAAGGAACTTTCGGATATAAATATATATATATTAGAATAAGTAATGATTAACTATATATATATATATTATATATATATATATATATATATATATATTATATATATATATATATATATATTCTTAATATAATTAATTATATACGGTATATAATATATATATTTTAATAATTTTATTATTAAAATAAAAAGTTATTTTAATTTTAAAATAAAAGGTTTATTTTAATATTAAAATATAAAGTTTATTTTAATTTTAAAATTAAATTTCATGCTAACTAATTAGAATTGGAATTGGATTCCATGATAACTAATTAGAGTTGAAATTGGATTCTATTTTTCCTTAAATAAAGGAGTTTATTTTGATATGAAATTAGATTTTATATTATTCAAAATAAAAGAGTTTATTTGTGAATAGGAAAGTGAATTCATGTTTCCTTAAATAAAGGAGTTTATTTAAATATGAAATAAGATTTCATATTATTCAAAATAAAAGGAGTTTATTTGTGAATAGGAAAGAAAATCCGTGTTTCCTTAAATAAAGGAGTTTATTTAAATATGAAATAAGATTTCATATTATTCAAAATAAAAGGAGTTTATTTGTGAATAGGAAAGAATATCCGTGTTTCCTTTAATAAAAGATTTTTTTTTACATGGAATTGGATTCCATAATTAATTAAAATAAAAGAGTTTACTTTAATTAAAGATTTTTTTTTTTTAACATAGATTTGATTCCATAATTAATTAAAATAAAGGAGTTTATTTTGATTAAAGATTTTGATTAAAATAAAATAGTTTATTTTATTCAAAATTGGATAAATTAAAATAAAATAGTTTTATTTTGATTTAAATTTGGATTAAAATAAAGGAGTTTATTTTGATTCAAAATTAGATTTTATACTAATTAAATTTGCCCATTAAATGATATCAATATATATATTAAATGTTTATTATTCATATGATGAATGTTATTTATTGATGCATATGATGATGTGTATGATAATAAATGGGATTGATTATGGACTATTGACCAATGCGATTGGATTTTATTTTAGTTGGATGCATGAATGTATGGGTTTTATTAAATGGGGTCACAGATACCTCGTCTTCTCTAATTTTTCTTAATGTAAATTCTATCTCCCTCCTATGTACTTCCCCTTGACTGCTGATCAAGGTTTCTATTTATTTTAAATAGTTTTGTAATAGGAATATTTAGAATAATTTTGAAAAATTAAAGATCAAGGGACAAGAAGCGCTTAAAGACCCGTTTGTAATGGAGCCCGGGTTTAAATGTAATAGTTATATTTAAATATTATTTCTTGCACCCCTAGGGTTTGACCTTTTGGTTCACTTGGTGGCTCTAGTGAACTAAACTAGAATAAAAGTCCATAATCAATCCGGGTAGAATATAGTATTCTATATGTGCATGTTATACTATATATATATATATTATATATTATGCAAACATGCTTCGCATGTTAATTAATATGACGCGTATTTTATATATATATGTGCATGCGCGCTAAACAAGATGAGACAAATTAATAACAAACCCCTCAATTTTTATATTAAGTCCTA
Organism: Panax quinquefolius; assembly: GCA_020205615.1. NCBI lineage: Eukaryota > Viridiplantae > Streptophyta > Magnoliopsida > Apiales > Araliaceae > Panax > Panax quinquefolius. The sequence goes on from CM035157.1 coordinate 70,801,181, forward strand.
AGCGTTCAAAGATATTTGGAATATCGAACGTCGCCTTCTAGCATGATAAAATTAATAGAGTATTAAATATTTAATATGAGTTTGTTGTGTCACCACAAGGCAAGTATTAAGTATTTAAGATGTTAATTTATCACATTTGATGCTTATAAAGAAAATTGAACAATATTGTTTTGTTGTGTCACCACAAGGATGATATTTTTCTTTTTTGAATATATGGAGTGCTAGGTCGGACTTAACTTTGATAATTTTGATTCGGATGTGCCACCACTTGATCAAAATAATCTAAGAGGCAAAATACAAGGAGTTGCATAGTTGATGTAATTGACAAAAGTTGTCTACCAATTTATTTATATATAGTTTGTTGTGTCACCACAAGGCTATATACATTTGAAATGGGATCCTTATTCTCACTAGCAAATCTTTAATTAGATTTTGCCGAACTATATAAGTGAGGGTAATATAGTTTAAAGAAAATAGTGGGAGATACCAATTTAAAACAAGACCTAATTTATTTTGGTAATTAATAAAAGAATGTATGTTAAAATGTTGTTAATTACAAATTCATTTATAGAATTTTACAATGTCTAAATTACTATCACTGCGAAGCATATTAGATGCTAAATTAATCGGGGCCAATTAAACGGATTGGTTAAGGAATTTGAGAATAGTTCTCATAGTGAAAAAGCTATCTTATGTCCTTAATACGCCTATCCTCGCAATGGTTGCGCATAATGCCTCCGAGGAAGAGATTGCTACTTTTAGAAAGTGGCAAGATGATGCAGAGTTGGCTCAATGCATCATGCTCGCATCTATGAGTAACGAGCTTCAGCGTCAGCATGATACTATGGATGCTTCTACTATATTCCTGCACATCAAGTAGTTGATGGTGAGAAAATGGGGATCGATAGATATCAGATATCTAAGGAGCTCTTCCGATCTGGAATGGCCAATGGCACTATAGTACAGACAAAAGGTTCTTAACATAATCAATTGGATTGATCAATTAGGATAACAGGTTTTGTCATGGATGGAGAGTTGAGCCAAGATTTGATCTTGCACTTACTCCCGGACTCCTTTCACAATTGTTGTGAATTTTTCATATGAACAAGCTAGATACCAGCCTCGCTGATTTGCTTATCATGTTGAAAAATGTTGAGAGTCACTTTTCAGCCAAGAAAGACCGAGTCTTACTAGTAGAGGCCAAAGGATCTTCTGAAAAGAAGAACGATTCAAAGAAGGTAAATAATAAAGGCATAAACAAAGGATAATAAGAACAAAACTGATATGGATAGCAAAGGAGTTTGCTTCCACTGCAATAAGTCTGGACACTGGAAAGAAACTGCGAGAAGCATCTTGCAGAGGCTAACCAAAAGAAGCTTAGTGAAGTTTCAGTTACAAATACAAATTTGTTCATGATTTGAAATAAATTTTTCTTTAAGTCAAGGTTCTACTTGGGTATTGGATACCGACTTTGGTTATCATAAATATAGATTTATGAAGGACCAAGGTAAGTAGAAAGCTAAACAAATATAAGTAATCCTATGTGTGGGAAATGTAGCAAAGGATGCCATATTAGCCATAGAAACTTATAGTTTAGCAATGCCTACGGGCAAATCTATTAAGTTAATAAGTTGTTATTGTATTCCAGTTCTTGTTAAAAATATTATTTCCATTTTATTGTTGGACAATGAAATCTTTGGTATTATAATTAAGAACAATTATTGTTCTATTTATAATAATAATGTTTTGTATAGAACCGAAATATTACTTAATAAATTTTGTATACTTGACTTACATGAAAATAATTTTGCATATTGAACAAATTAGTATAAGAAAAAGAGATGATAATTCAAAGAGTTGAATGTGTGTATTTGCTGAAATACAAGTGTGAATTATTTGAAAGGTTCAAAGAATTCAAAAGTGAAACAAATTGGCAAAGTATTAGGATTCTTTGATCGATCAAGGAATAAATACTTGAGCAATAAGTTTCTAGATCATCTCAAATGGTTTTCATAATGGACGCCTCGATACGTAATAATTGATTGATGTATCTAAAAGGAAAAATTGTACCTTGTTGGACATGGTACGGTCCATAATGATTTTACCGACATTCCAGTATCCTTCTAGGGTCATGTCCTAGAAATGGCTGCATATCTACGAAAATGGTAACGTCAAAAATTATTTAAAGACTCCATAAAAGTTATGGACATGGAGGATTCCTAATCTTAAGTATGTTAAGATAAGGGGTTGTCCAACTTATGTGAAAAAAGTTTCAAAGGATAAGCTTGGGACAAGATTTGACAAGTGCTGATTTGTGGGACATCCTAAAGTAAGTTTAGGGTATATGTTCTATAATTCTACTTTGGAAAAGGTGTTTGTTACGAAACACGCTGCCTTCTAAGATAAAGGTGTTTATCATTGAAGGGGCTAGTGGGAGGATAATAGATCTTGAAAAGTTCAAGAACCACAAAACACTATAAGTCAAATAAGAGGAACCTATAGATGAACCTATTGTACCACAAATCAAATCGTAAATCGAAATAGTACCAAGATACCTAGGAGGTATGGATTCATCATGGATGATGATGATGAGGTACACATCATAGAAGATGATGATCCAGTTAGTTTCGATGAGGTAAGACTTCTAGTGTGTACAAAAAAATTCGATTGATGATATCATCGTGAAATTTCTAGTATTATATGTTGATATATACTACGGATGAGGAATAACATACCAATGCTACAATCAAGAAAGATAAAGTTATCTAAACAATCCTCCATGAATGATTTGGGAAGAGTATCATTATTGGGGATGCAAATCTATATAGATAGATTTAAAAGGATGCTCAACTTAACCCAAAGAACGATATTCATTTGATGCTAAAGTCGTTTAGCATGGCAAACTCAAGAGATGTCTCATGTAGATGAGCTATGGAGTGTATCTCTCTTAATAGTCCCCACAGACTCTCGAAAGAGAGGTCGCATGAGTGACTATCATGTATGCAATGAAATATACGAGACCTTGATGTGGATCACCATATTCGAGAGAAGTTCACTATGAGTCGCTGAAAACATCTTAAAGTGCTTAACCGGCACTAAGGATGTGATCATATTCATGGTGGGTCTTAATTAAAACTAGAAGGCTTAACAGACTCAAGTTTTTCAGACAGACCAAGACGATAGAAAAATCCACTTTAAGGTAAAGGGTTACCTTGAACAGTGGTGCAGTGAATTGGAAAGGTTCCAAACAGCAAAGAGTTGCTGGTTTAGTGATAAAGACAAAGTATATAGCTATAAATGAAGCTACAAGTTGATTGTTTGGATTAAAAGTTCATTGCAGAACTAGGAATAGTTCCTAAGTCTCATCTTGGATCTAAACATGTGTTGTGGCACTTTCATATGATTATAAGAATCATTGAAAGATGGGAAATCACTATAGAGATGGTGGACTCTCAAGAACAACATTACATATCCATTAACTAAAGCTTATCCAACGTTAGGGATAATCGTCACTTAGAAGAAGAGTATAAGATACCATGACGATTGGCTTTAGTGCAAGTGGGAGATTGAAAGTAGTATGCACACAAGCCAATCATGTTTGATGATAAAGCATATACTTTGTAACAATCTTATTCATTTATTAATAAAAAGTATTAATTTATTAAAGGCTTTTAATTATCTATATGATGCTGTTTTATAATATGTGATAAACCCATAGTTTTAAGCAATGCTTTTAGAATAATGATGATGATCATTCTAATGAGATCTAAATTCTTAGAAAGCTTAAAACTAAAATAGTTCCCAATCATTGGATTACTAAATTGGGGATTAGTGAATCCGGATAGATAGGTACATACGTTGCTTGCTCATTGGATGAGGATGATTGATCTCATGATCATTTGTGTGGAGACACTAAAGCAAGTATGTAGGTGCTTATTAGAGAATAAGTTCACTGAACGTGGCTCGCTAAGGAATACCTAATGGAGTTTTATTTGCTGTCGATAGGAATTCTGTAGTGATAGTAGTACAAGTGATCCTTGGACTTGAGATCATTATAGTATCTTGTGTATGATGAGTTATACTTTGACTTATTCCTTAAGACCCTTAGGGTATATCAAAGGGTATGCTTGGGTATAATAAGTTGTACATGGAGATAATGTATGATCAATAAAGAATCTACTACTTCTAATAAAAGAAGAGAAATGTCCTATGATTCGATAAATGACAACCCAAAGAGTCCTTGGCGGGCGTAATGAAATTAGAAAGGAGTTTCTAATTTGCATTATTTGGAGTTGTGCATTTAAGAGTCGAAATACATATAATTAAATAAAATAAGACTTGACAAGAATTCCATGTCTTATATTTAATTGGGACATTGTATGGTGGAAGGATTGAATTGCATGCAGTAACTATTTACTCAAAGGTTCTTTTATGATTAATGTTGAAATCTATATTATCCGGAAAGTCGTTGATCGCTAGGGAGGCTTATCCTATTGTAGAATAAATATTATTTATTTAAATAAATTAATTGTTTAATTAATTTATTTAAATAAGATTAGAATTGTTCTAATTGATTTATTCACAACCGATTTAATATGGAGAACCTAAAGGGTCACACCATAAAAGGAAGAATAATTATTTAAGAAGTTAATGGCATAATCGTAATAATATATTAAAGTATATTTAATTTAATCTATGGTGATAGAATAAATTAAATAGCTTAATATTTATTATTTAATATTTTAGAAATATTAAATATAAATTAATAAGAGGAGTCTTATTAATATTATTACAATTATTATTATTTTAATTTCTAAAGGATTTTAGGAATTAATTTAATATAAGTACTCTCATTTATTCCTAATTGGATTAGGAAGGAAAATTAGTTAAAGGAGTTTAATTAATTATCCCTAATAAGATTAGGGAGCTTAATTAATTAAAAGAATTTAATTAATTAAATAAAACCCAATTCCTTAATTGTTAAGATGGGTTGCCCACATCTATAAATAAGAGGAGTCTTATTATGGGTGGGGGGTTGTTGACTTTTTCAACATAATGACATAATTCCAATTTGTTGAGAGTACCCTTTTCTATAGAGATAGAAAACTAGGGTTTGAGCCAAATACACCATCTTCTTGAATTCTTTATTTTTCCTTGGTGGATCACCTCTAGAGGCCAAACATATGGGTGGCTAACGTTGATCAAAGGAAGGAACAAAACCCCTATGGATTCAAGTTGAATGAAAAGGATTTGGAGGTGAACTTGTACCTGAGGAAGCTCGATCTTCAAGGGTATGATTTTATTCTTTATCTTTTCGTTTAATTAATAATTATGCATAAAGGGTGATCCGGGTATATGGTTTGTAAATTTTTTTAAACTCTGATTTTTACACGCTTCCGCATTATTTTGCAATTTGATTGCGCACATGAATATTACAAACCTAACACCCTCAACCACTTTCTCCTTGATTTTCCCACATTCCTCATCTTGTAGTTGAGCATTCTTAACTTTGTCAACTACAGTTGAACTAGCTTCCATCTGGAACAATCTTTCATCGATTTCTTTTGGAAATTTGATTTCCAACTCTAGTCTTGTCATTGCTGAAATAAGCTCCTCCTGGTTGGTTAACAACATCAACTTTTCTCTGCCTTTCCTACTCAAGGAATCTGCAACCACATTAGCTTTGCCCGAGTGATAAAAGATCTCATAATCATAATCTTTTATCAATTCCATCCATCTCCTTTGACGCATGTTCATGTCTTTCTGAGTGAAAATATACTTCAAACTCTTATGATCTGTGTATATCTCACATTTTTCTCCATAGAGATAATGTCTCCATATCTTCAGAGCAAATACCACTGCAGCCAATTATAAATCATGAGTAGGATATCCTTTCTCATAGTCCTTCAATTGTCTTGATGCATAAGCAATAACTTTTCCATTCTGCATAAGAACACAACCTAACCCTTTACGTGAGGCATCACTATACACCACAAAATTTCCTATATTATCTGGTAATAATAACATAGGTGCCACACTTAACTTCTTTTTTAATTCTTGAAAACTTTCCTCACATTTCTCCGTCCAAACAAATTTTACAGCTTTCTTTCTCAAATTTGTTAACGGAGTGGCAATCTTAGAAAAGTCCTGAATAAACCGTCTATAATAACCGGCCAGTCCCAAGAAACTCCTCACCTCCGAAGGTGTTCTTGTTTGTTCCCAGTTGATTACAGCTTCAACCTTTGATGGATCCACTAAAATCCCATCTTTGTCAATCACATGTCCAAGAAATTATACACGCTTCAACCAAAACTCACGCTTAGAGAATTTCGCGTACAACTTTTCCTTTCTTAGTGTCTCCGACGTCAAACGTAAATGTTTCACGTGTTCTTCTTGAGTTTTGGAATACACCAGAATATCTTTGATAAATACCACAACGAATTTGTCTAAGAATGGTTTAAACACCCTATTCATCAAATCCATAAATGCAGCAGGGGCATTGGTCAAACCAAAAGACATCACCAAAAATTCATAATGTCCATACCGAGTTTCGAATGTCGTCTTTGGTACATCCTCATTCCTTACTTTCAGTTGATGATACCCACTTGTCAAATCTATTTTTGAGAAATATCTAGCACCCTTCAATTGATCAAACAAGTCATCTATTCTTGGCAACGAATATTTATTATAGCGACTTTGTTTAATTCTCTATAATCAATGCAAAGACGCATTGACCCATCCTTCTTCTTTACGAATAACACCGGTGCTCCCCACAGTGACACACTCGGCTGAATGTATTTCTTGTCCAATAGCTCCTGCAGTTGTACCATCAGTTCCTTCATCTCTATCGAAGCCATTCTGTACAGGGCCTTCGATATCGGTGCTGTTCCTGGCACTAAATTGATCACAAACTTAATCTCTCGATCAGGCGAAAGTCTTGGATAATCCTCTGGAAACACATCTACGAATTCCCTAACCACTTGTATCTCTTCTAGTTTCATACCCTTCTTCTAAGTATCGACTATGTAAGCTAAATAACCCACACAGCCTTAACTCAACAACTTCTTGGACTGCATAATTGTCAAACATTTCATTTGTCTAGGCGATTTGCTACCATAGAAAACTACCTTTGATGGAGTCATAAGGTTTACACATTTCTTTTGGCAATCAATTACCGCTCCATAATTGAACAGCCAATCCATTCCCAAAATAACATCAAACTCTCCAAGTTTAATTGAAATTGAATCTACCATCATAATATTCCCCTTAATATTCACCCTATAATTCTTGTATACAAACCTAACAGGAATTAATTCCTTATTCACAATTTATATGTTTAAAGGGAAATTCAATTCTTCACTAGGTAATCCTAATCTCGTAGCAAATTCATCAGATATAAATAAGCAAGTAGCACCTGAATCAAATAATACATAAGCATCAATATCATTGATTGGGATAATACCTGACACCATAACCTTTGATTGCACAGTATCTTCCACAGTCATGTTGAAGGTTTTGGCCGTGGGTTTGTTTGATGTCGTTAGTCCAGCAATGGCCCATACACCTCCACTGCTATCTCCTTTGCTTCACGTGGTCTCTCCAGCTTTCTTCTTAGGGCACTCACGAGCAAAGTGATCCTTGGACACGCATGTGAAGCAAACGTTCTTCTTAGGTTGATTGCAATTTGGGGCGATGTGATCCTCCTGGCCATAGTTAAAGCATACTCGTTTCCCCATTATGCATACACCCTTGTGAAACTTCCCGCATGTAGCACATGCTTCGAACTTTTTATTTTTCTAGTTACCCTGCAGATTTCCAGCACCCATATTTCCATTCCATTTCCTTTTCAGATTATTGTTACCATTTCCACTACCACCACCTCCATTCTTAACCTCCACTTCATTCTTCTTCTTTTTCTGTTCTTGATTGAACTTAGTTATAGCCTCGCCTCCACCTTCAGCGAGAATTGCCTTCTCCATTACCATTGCAAATGTCTTCAGTTGGAACAGAGAAACCCTACTGTACAACCAGGGATTCAGTCCATGTTCAAACCTCTTCGCCTTGCGTTCATCTGTGCTGACTTGATATGGCACAAACCTCACCAACTCATTGAATTTCGTGGCATACTCAGACACCGTCATCGTTCCCTGCTTTAGTTCTAAATACTGCACTTCTAGCTGACTCTTCGAACTCTCTAGGAAATAGGTCTTGAAGAATATATCCTTAAAACTATCCCAAGTCATAACCCCTTGTCCTCCTCGAGTTTTATTGGCCTACCACCAATAACTAGCCTCTTCTTGCAACATGAATGTTGCAAAAGTAGTCTTCTGATCCTCCCAACCTCCCACAACATTGAATACTTTCTATATCTCCATGATCTAGGTCTATGCCTCAACTGGATTCATGGACCCACGGAATTCTGGTGGTCCAACCGCCTTGAAGTCCTTAAATGTTGTAGCTGGATTTTGTGGTTGATTTTGCGGTTGATTAGAGTAGTGCACCGTCGAACGTCACCAACTCTTGAATCAGGGTTAGCTTCAAACATTATTGTTATTGGTTCCTTCAGTGGTTCTCTGTCGGGGTGGTTGACGTCTTGGAGGCATTTTCTGTTAAAAATACACTCATTAGATTATTACTCAACTCTTTTAAGTAATTTCTACTTAACTTGCCCTCATAAAAGTAATAATCATATAACACATAACACTTTGGATAAATTAAAATAATAACTTTTATTCATTCATAATTTCTTTGAAAACATCATAACAATAACATCACTACTATTTACATTACTTTCCTGAACTACTAAAGTTTCAAGACACCATCATCATATCCCATAGGTTAAATAACACTTGGGATTTACATATTATTTATCATATCATAACTCACATATCAAGTACATTCCCTACGATGTCTACCAAGATATTGCGTAGTCTTACGATGCACTTCCTCCATAATTCAGAACATTGTTCGGCGATCCTACATATATGATGGCAGCGTCTTGAACTGAATAGGATAACACATAACCCGATCCTGAGCTCGATGTCGACATCGGGATTTTTAGTTGTCCCTTTTCATTACTTGTTCTTTGGTGATCTTATATTATGTGAGATTTGTTTAAAAAAACAAGTGAAAAAGGTCCGACATGTATAATATCGACGATTTGATTGTAAGAGTCGCCAGTTGGTGTTTTTAACTGGTTGTACCAACGCAACCGAAAAGGTTTGCACATTGACCCAATGATTTGACACTGCTAAACGGGTCTATGAAACCGAGAATCATTTTGGGTCCGGGGGCTTGAATATGCGGAGGGAAGGTGTTAGGCACCCCCCGACATCCGTGTTACCACGGTGACCACCACTTTTCAAAGAAACTGTTATATAAATGTGTGTGTGTGTGTGGATCAATGTGCAATTATTTGAAAGTATTATGAGGCCTCGTTCGCACCTATATACAAAGGGTTTGAATTTATAGAAAAATTCAGTTTTAAACAGATATAACAATGAAGTTTTGTAAAAGAGGTTTTTCAAACCCTGTGCTCAAAAGGAATTGAGACCTTTTCATACTTCCATTTTATTGTTAAATATTTGGCTTGTTTGCTTTTACTTTCGAGATGCGAGGCATCTTCGAGAAAATAATATACAGCAGTGCCGAACTCCTCATGGGCATGATAGCCATCTAAGGAAATTCGTACACTATAAATAATGTCCAAGCTGCTTACAGCTGAAAATGTCCATCATAGGAACCAGAATCTAGATTCATGGCTCAATCGTGATCACATGATTCTAGGCTCACATGACACCATATGATTTGTATGAAAAGCGTATATGCGATTATATATATATATATATATATATATATATATATATATATATATATGGACATTATCAACCACCATGAAGCAACTCCACGAGGGGATCAGAAATGTAAATAAAGTAGTAAATGCGATCAACCACCACAAAGTAAACTCCAGGCGGGACTAAATATAAATAAAGTAGTGAAAGGCCTCGAAGAAAACTCCAGGCCTGATAAGAATGTAAATATATATATATATATATATATATATATATATATATAATCAAGTAAACGCTCCAGACATAAGTCTAGGCTTAATCGAGGCATAACTCGATAATGTTAGTCCATATATAAATATATACATATATAAGTATATATATACATACATAAATGAAAACCACGGACCGAAGTCTGGGCATACGCACACAACACGACTCTCAATGTGTAGAATAGTGTGTGGAAAGATGAAGAGAAATGCTTTATAGAGTGTGAGAAGGCTTATAGTGGGCTGCCAATGCAGGCTTCTATAACTCTAGATGGATAAACACTCAGCTCCCGCAGGTAAAAAGATATCTATATGTGAGCTAACAAGTGTTTAAAATGAGGAAACACTCAATATGGGGTGTGTACAGAACAAATTTGACATGGCTTCCTTGCCTTTTCTCCCTTTTAAAATGGCCACCCTAAGCTCTATATTTATAGAATTTGGTGGCCTGAGTGTACTACTGGCGATGTGCAGATGTACCTGTATACCTGTGCTACCCCAAGCTCTGCTGCAGTCCCGTTATCTTGAAGTCGTGCACTGCAGTGCCTTTGTAATGTCCGCTTGAACTTGCAAAACTTCAATCTAAGCATCCGAATGAGGTATATAAGACCTTCTTCAGACTGCTTTTATCGAGAGTTACACAATAACATGAGATTAGTGGTTGTAAGAAGTCATGAAGAGGGGAACATGCCCATGGTCTTCAAGCTTCAAATTCTATCCGGTGTGTTGCCACACGTAATAGTCACTCGGGATTGGAACTCCTTGGTTCTTAAAGGACATTGTTGTATGTATGTATGTATGAAGTGTTGAGACGACGTGCAGGTGTTGAGGTGGCAAGATGACATTTGACTCCTCACCGAGGTTATCTCTGATTTGAGTTGAAAGTAGACGTTGCTCAGGGTTATATCTGAGATTGGACTACTGCAAGTATTTGAATGTCGCAAGGTCATCTGTAAGGGTACCTGTCTGCCCTGTGTTAGCTTCGGGTCTTTGGTATGAGTGCCTCGGCAGGAGGTCTGAGATTGAAGCTGATCGCATTTGAAACAATCATTTTTGGGGTTATCACTGGAACTACAACAACATTCCTTAGGGTTATCTCCAAGGACGAAACTCAGAGTTATCTTCGAGGTTGGAAATGACATTCCCAGTGTGTGTTCCGGGGTTAAAACTGAACTTCCGATAGTATCCGGAATGGATGTGAACTGTCTTCTAGGGTTATCTCCGAAAGACGAATATGCCCTCCTGCAATGTTAGTAACAAGTTTGCAGAAAATTTTGAGTGTCTACAGATGCCCCTCTTTATCATATTCATGAAATGCAAGGCATGAATAGGATAAAGAATCCTAGACACTTGAAATGCAACAGATAAACATAATGCTATGTACAGTAACATAATGCAAATGTGTGATAGAATGATCGATTGCTGGTTCCCTGTTAATCCTGTTGGGATGACAATCAGTGATGTCTTGGACATGCGATCCAAGTCTTCAAGGATGTTGATGTTGGGGCTATCACCAAAGTCGTGAATCCTAGACATAGACTTCTAACCTATAGAGGTGCCTCTTGTGTGAAAGAGATCTGTGGGGAGAAAGATTTATCTGTTTGAGAATGTGTATAACATATTCCATCATCGGTCCTCTCCGGTGAGGATGGTCTTCTCTGGCTTGTATCACCAGCATATACCACAGTTTTGTTGGAGTTATTGCCAACAGTATGCATTGTCAGGGCTGCCTGACCTTTGTTGATGTATGTATTACTGGATAGATCTTTGTTGGGCGCATTGTCAAGGCTGCTTGACCTTCGTTGACACGTATATCAATGGTTGCATTGAATTGTGACCCTTGTTGGGGAGTGTGTCAAGGCTGCTTGACCTTCGTTGACACGTATATCAATGGTTGCATCGCGTTGTGACCCCCACTGGGGATACATAGACATGATACGTTGCTTCGATTGGTTTACTTGCCACCGGCTGAGATACCATCAAAGTTTCTTGACCTTCATTGATGTGTGTATCAATGGTTGAGAATGCGTTGTAACCCCTGCCGGGGATATATGGATGCTTGAATTTTTGTGTTGTAACCCCCACCGGGGATACGTAGATGTTTGTAGCTTTGGCGTTGTAACCCCCGCCGGGGATACGTCTTCAATTCGTGACTTCGGCGTTGTAACCCCCGTCGGGGATACGTGTTAGGGCTATGACCCTGCACTGACGACATCAGACCTTTGTGAGGTATTGCCGAGCATGATTTGTAAAAGTTGAGGCCAGTGGTATAGTATACCTTGTATGTAGGCGAATACCAATGTGTGACATGTGGAGCCAGAGTTTGACCCATGAAAACCAGGATTTTAGGCTATTTCGCTCAATCGTGTAGCGTTTTTATTCCTGATTTGGCCTTTTCAGCTTGCGAGACCTCCTTTGTAACTCTAACTGGAATGAGCCGGAGGTGTGGGACCCATGTAGGGGTCTTTGCGAGTACGATTCACGATGGCCGTAGGTGGACTATGACGGCCGTGTATATCTGAAAGCCTCGCAGGTTGCTTTCATAAGTCATTTTCAAGTCACTTGCTGCTGAAGGAAATCTGAGAGCTCTTCTTCAGACCTACTGAGTTTGGGCGACTTTCTGTATATTCTACTACCGTACAAGCATTTTTCACTGTCCTGGTAACATATGCATGTATTCTTTTCCAGTTTCTATCCATTGGAAAATGACTTATCACATAAAATGCATTTAGACACATAGTAGTGAATATGCATGCCGATATGACTTGATAAAAATATTCAACACGATGCATGTTAGTATTAAACTATCTTTGAACATGATGATGTGAAAAATTTGACTTTTGAAACAGTCAAATTGGCACCTTTTACTGTCATTTCTTATCCTATTTGAGGACAAATGAGTAAAGGTAGAAAAGTAAAATAATCCTGGTAATTAGACTACATTTACGGATTTTTTACTGTGATATATTAAATGCATGTAGGATGTATATGACTATGGGTAAGTGTGCTACTGAATGGCCACCTAGTCATGCCTATGTGCATGTGGATAATCCTATTTACAAAGGGGGCTATGGCAAAAAATTTCCAAAACGTAGGCATTGGGTAGTCATGCATTTTTAACTCTACTATAGATGTATGTTAAAACAATGCATGCATTCATGTAGTCATAAGATGCATTTTGAAAAGTTCCAGGTAAGAATTCACCACACTCTTTCTGAGGTGATTTGGAGACTTGTTGTCCAGATATTATGGATCCGGATCAGCCGAGTAGTTCTCACAGGACCACTTCTAGTGTACGGAAGAGGGCTTCTGAAGTACCTCGACCCTGTTTTGTTAGATAGCCTCGTCGTTTGGTGGAGGCAGTGATACGTCCTATCCGAGTTGAAGTGCCGGATGTCGAGGACGAGGAGGAGGATGTACCGGTTGAGGTTCTTGTTCCTACTGTACGTGTTCCCCGTAGAGATTTTCCAGGTATTCAAGTGGTGAACCAAGATCTTGTGGGTGACTTGAGTCGACATCCTTCAGTCCACCTGCACGCAAACGAGGTATGAAGTTCTATCTTAATCTTCCTTGTTTCCTATTGATGAGGAGTAAAGGGTTCTGATGTTGATCTGCATTTGATGTAGGTTCCCGGCTTTACACAGCCTCGAGGGAACTGGTTCAGCATCCACTCTATGTATCAGGCTTTGCATGATGACTATAGAGCGATTGTACATGGCTGGGGATTCAGGACGTTCTTTTCCACTCTTCCCCGTCGTTGTCCCTTGGGTTACCTCAAGGCATTGTCAGAGCGGTGGTTTCACCAAACTCGGTCACTTCACTTGTTAGACTGTGAGGTGATGATGACGCCAATGGATTGGCAATTTATGATAGGTATGGAGTATGAAGGGGATCCGGTGCCTTACACGGTGGATATCACCCCTACTGCCATCAGATCCTTGTTGGGAGTTCCGTCGAGAAGCTCGAGGTAGGGTATGCGTCACAGGTCCTTTGGCGTAGATGCTATATAAGCGGTATTGAGTGAGCCTATACCCAATGATGTGAGAGTCAGGGATCGCATTCTTCAGCGATTATTCCTGATGATAATTAAGGGCTGCTTCATAGCAGATAACTCTTCTACGGTGTCCTTCGCTTTGATCAGCACCACTCGACATATGGACCATATAGGAGATTATGATTGGGGTTCCTACACCTTCGCCTATTTCCTTAGGGGAATGCACATGCGATCGCAAGGCTTGACCGAGGCTTGGTTAGGATTCTACCCATTTCTGCTGGTGAGTATTTCTCTTGTCTTTTACCATGTACAGGTTAAGAGCGTTGACTAACAGCAGATGTTGCCTTTGTGTTGGAAGTTTTAGGCCTATAAGAAGCTTCTATGTTTGCGTCCTGTGAGCGTGCTAGGTTTAGATACATATCCACGAGGACAGAGATGGCATCATTCTATACTGGCGAAGGTCCTTGTTGCTGAGGGTTTCACTCATTGCCGCCTACAGCTGGAGTTGTTGACAGTGGATGTCATCACATAGGTTCCTTATTTTGGGGAGCACTTGAGCATTGGATTTAAGGATGGGTACCCGACTGGAGTTGAGTACGTTATTTCCACCCGTAGGATTCCTCTCTTCACAAATGGAGGATGGGAGATCTATTTAGGAGAGCGTGCTATCAGGAGCACTACAAGAGAGATTCACATACCGATCTTGCCTCCTACCAGACGTTATTGGCCTGTTTCGTAGTCACCCATCATTGATATCCCATTGTTGGGGGTTGACGGTTTCACATTGTCAGAGGGTCCCTGCACTCAGGAGATGTTCCAGCATTGGTGGTTCCCTCGTACCATTGGAGCTCAGACTCGTGCCACACAGTTTATAGGGGATATAGTTCCAGGATCCATGATGATGACGGATTGGCTAGCCTGTGTCAGAGATCCGACTCATGTGACACAGATTGATAGTTTGACCCAGCAGTTGGATGGGGCACATTTCTTTATCCAGCATTTGGGTAGATATCCTTCAAAGGCATATACTTTTGATCCTTCCAGCTCTGGCGTTGGCCCCTCAGGTGACCCATATGGCTTTACCGGTATAGATCCTCCCTTGTATAGGCCTGACATCTCTGTAGATAGAGATCCAGTGACTCAGGAGGAGTTACATCAGATGAACAGGATTGACGATGTGGACATCGATACCATTGACTTCTTCTGATGTATATTCTCGTTATTTCTTTTGATAAGCCTCTGTTAGATGCTGGGTAGCTTCGCCCCATTATCGCTATTTCTTTTGATAGGCCTCTGTTAGATGTTGGGTAGCTTCACCCTATTTCCCTGTATTTTAGCTGTACACAGATGTATTAGATGATGATATACTTAGGAATGTATGTACAATTTTCCATTCCCTATATTATATTGCCATCTATTGTATCATGCATGTTATTATGTTATGCATATGTATATATGTCCAGAGATATTCAGCATTGACCCCTTGATGGTCTTATAACATGGCCCGTATAGATGTCTTCCTCGACAGTTAGCCGTATTGATCATACCCCACCATTTTTGGTGGCATCTGGTATGCGTTCGTGGTATGATAACATGTTACCACCGGACAGGGTGACTATTGATCATTTGTTGCAGCATACTATAACCCTGTTGATGTTTCAAGTTCCTACAAGATTCATAGAGGGTATGCTAGAGCATTGGGTACCGAAGAGGCAGGTTTTCCGATTCGAGACCCAGGAGTTGACTCCTACTCTGGAGGAGTATGCACGGTTGACGATGCTGCCTTTGGATAGACCTTGCGCGCACATGGAGATCGGGGACATGAGTAGGCAGTTCATGACCATCACCGATTTGAAGCGTAGAGTGGTACCGGATGAGATCACATTTGGCCATGTGATATCCTAGTGTTTTCTGATTGACAGATTTGGCTCTGAGGATAGTTATGCACGACATTCCGGGGATTTTACCACTCCGGAGGATCATTAGCATCTGGCCAGAGTGGATATACTGTGTGACGCCCCCAAAATAGGTATACATCACCCATTCTGAGTTGTCAATACATGGTACAGAAACAACTACAACTTTATTATTACAACAGTAAAACTGTGAGTTTGAATACAAATATTATCTTCTAGACAATATCTATACTCAAATAAATCCTCATCACATTTATAGATACATTATTTTACAAAATGGTGAGGACTACTAAACAACTCTCTCTAGAACTTTCATTCCATACCCAGACTGCATTTTCGCTATATTCTCGCCTCCCGAGAAGAAAAATGGGTCAAAAAGGAAAAGGGTGAGCTCAACTAGCCCATAGAAGAATATTATGACTAAGATAATATACAACAAATTATCGTTAGTCTTCAACAGGAAAAATCTAATAGAATACAATAGACAACAAATTTTAAATCAATATTCGCAATGAAATAATAATTCATTAGAAGAGTTAAGTAGAGAATGCAAACTACTATCTTCTATGTATGAATTTAAAAGTTCATCGTCTATCTTTTATCCCCAGTAACATCAATCAATATATATCTGGAATCAAATATTCATCTTTGCACTACAGGCCAAAGATATTCATCGATTCTTCATGTTCATCTAAACACTGTTCATCTTTGCACTACTACCAAAGATATTCTTGAAAATCATTCATCTTTTTACTACTGAGCCAAAGATATACCATAATATCATCATTTAAGATCGAAGATGATGAAAATATTTTAAAGAAACGAATCCAAAGTGAAACAAAATGACAAGGATTAAGGATTAAGGATTAGTACTTTGTTTTATCCACATCCAAAATACCTCAAAAATAATTACGGTGGTGTAAAATTCAAGAATGATCAAAACATGGATACAATCAAAGCTAGTATCCGTAATAGATATTTTATACGAAAAGAAAATTTTTCATTTTTCGATGAATAGTCTTAGTGATTCGTGAATAATGTCGTATCGTGAATAGTCTTGTATACGTGAATAGTAACTCAGACACCAAAAGTTCCAAATTTGATAAAACTTCATATCAATATTTCAACATAATGATATTGAAGAAATAATATCATTACGAAAAAAAAAATAATATCCCTTACCTCACAAAGACAAGATTTAGTTGAAACACCTTGATATAGGCTATTTCTTGAACTTGCAATCAGTATAGCAATACTCAAAGTATACTCAAAATACTCACAAGAATACGCTTCGATAATATAGAGAGAAAAACTTTAGTTTACGTGTGATTTTCAATTCTAACCTAAGCACCCTATTTATAGGAAATTGCTTAGAACACCAAAAGCGAAAAATTTAATATAATAATAATATATTTAATCAAATTTCCTACGCACACAAATCTGGTCCAAACTTCACCACACATGTGCCAAAAACAATAAAAACGTTTTTCTTAATAAAATAATTAAAACTTCCAAAAATCAATTATTTCGGAGCTTCGGAACTTCAATAATTCATAATAAATAGCCCTTTTATCAAAAAATTCGAATCTAGCAACTTTTTATAGGAAATTCAATTCTCTACAACTTTGCAGAAGAAAGTTTTCCAAATTCCAAACAAAAATTGACCGAAAATCCACAAGCGATTAGATTTTACAAATTATAATCAAATTTCGATCAATAAATGGGGTCCACCGACATGTTTAACATGTTTTAAACATTTATTGCAAAAATACTCTTCCTCCTCGTATACTTATATATCCCACATTCGTTGTAAAAATATCACCATTATTATATTATTAAAATATAATAATATATTTAAATGAATTATTTTATCGAGAAAAGATAAAATTTCAATTTTCAACAATTGTCACATTAAAATTTTCTCCATCTATATCCACATAAAATCAATATTTTTCTTATCATATGAATCAATAATTAATTATTCACAAATAATATTACGTAATCACAATATTGACAACCGAGCGGTTCCTCAGAAAGAGGGGCTTTCGAATAAAGATTTCTCCTTCTTGGCAGCCGCAATTAGGTGACCAAACCTCTCCTTAGATGAAACTTTCTAGACATTGCCAATAATGTTATCCAATAATATTATTCGAGATAATATGAATTATTGCTCGATAATGGAAAATCTTGTAAATGATAATTTATTGAAACAACGGTAATATAAAATATCAATGCAAAGATTATTGAATCAATAAAATCTTGAATAAAGAATTCTTCGTAACCATTATTAAGTAGTGCCTTCTTACGTAAGAATCAATAATTGGTGCAATACTGGTGCTACTCGTGTTTTAACCACCAAGTATTTTAACAAGATTAATCGGTAACAACTACGCATTATTTTAAACAACTTATATTTGTCATTTTCTTCATCCAATCGCTTTTTAGTTATGGGGCCCACATTGTCAAGGCTGGTCGTCGTACAAATATTCCAACGATGATACGAATATTCCACGACCAAACGAATATTCCCCGACAACAATGAATATTTTATAACCACTTGCTTATTTTGAAATATTTATGTATTTTACCCTAACTATCCACATTAATCAAATCAACCCTTACTATTTTAAAATAATAAATAGAGAAAATTAAATTTCATTAATAATAAGTTGGGGTCTTACATACTGTTACTGCGACGCTCCCAAAATAGGTATACATCACCCATCTTGAGTCGCCAAATACATGGTACAGAATACAAATACAAACTTAATTATACAACCGTCGTGTAATATACGACAATACATAGCTGAGAGTTTAAACAAGAATATTTCCTTCTAGACAATATCCACTCTCAAATAGAGTCCTCATTACACTTATTGTCACACTATTTTATAGAATAGTGAGGACTACTAATACACCATCTCGGACCATCACTCTGTTCCCCGACTAGTCCCGGCTACGTTCTCATTTCCTAAAGAGAACAATGAAAGCAAAAGGGTGAGCTCAACTAGCCCAGTAAGAAATATTATGACTAAGGTAATGCAAAATAAATTATCATTAGTCTTTAACAATGTTAAACTGATAAAATACAATAGACATCAAGTTTAACTGTAGCGGAATAAGCAATCTATTAGAAGAGTCAAGTAGAGCATGATATCTACTATCTTCTATGATTTAAAATATTTTCATCAATTTTTATCGCTGAGACTCAGCTTAATAAATAAACCACATCATCTAATCATCCCTGCACTACAGGATAAGGATATTCATTAAATCATCAATGGTCATGACTATACCGAATAATCCCTGGTCATAACCATACCAAAAACTGTCCATCAATGCATTATAGGCCACTGAGGACTTTTACAACATCATTTATAACATTACAGGTCATGATTATACCGAATGATCCTGGTCATAATCATACCGAGCCCATCTATGCACGTAAGCCAAAGATGACCTTCATCACAATATAATCATGATGATGATGACAATGACATAATAATTCAATAAAACAAGTTCAAGAATAAATTTTAAAGATTTATAAGTTAATTTATCCTGAAATCAATAACGTCCAAATTGTCAACATGATACTTCTTTGTGGAGTAAAATTCAAGAATGATCAGAAGAATATTTCCATGAAACGATACTGGATGAAGCACAAATATCCTGGATATTCTACTAATTTCATGGAGTATAGAAGTCAAAACTTTAACCAACTGAGTATAATAAAATATATGAAACTGCAAATTGATTTTAGCCCGCCATGTGCGGTAATCCATGTAGACAGATCATTTGCACAATTTAAAAAGGAATGAATACAAAGGATCATTCACCATGCATATGGTAATCCACATAAACAGGTTATTCCAACAGAATAATAAAGAATGGAATAACATAAGAATTCACCAGGCATGCGATAGACCGCACAGACAGGTTATTCCAACAGAATAATAAAGAACGGAATAATTGAAGAATTTCACCACATATGCGGTACTTTGCATAGACAGGTTATTCCAACATAATAATAAAAAATGGAATAACAGAAGAATTTAACCATGTATACGGTAGTCCGCGTATACAGGTTATTCCAACAGAATAATAAGGAATGGAATAACAATAGCTCTCTTCATGAATATGAAAGAAATAATACCCCTTACCTCAAAAGAAGACTGGATACTGGAATAGTGAGGTAGCAGACTTCTCTTCTTCTTTCTCTCTATAATTTCTCTCTATAATAATTGCTCTATAGCTTTGGTGAATTGGTGAGAAATGAAGGAAGAATGAGCTTCTATTTATAGGAAAATATAGTTTTGATAATTTCACATTTTGGGGCTCAAAATATTACAGTATAATACCTCCAACTTTTGTCATTTTTAATTTAGTCCTGTAAGTATTATCAAACTTGCACCACCTCCCCTAATAGTAAATAATGTGAATCAATAGTTCAATCATGTGAACCAATAGTTATAATCATGTGAAAATACGAATTACAGTATAGTACCTCCATCTATACCTCCATTTTTAACTTAGTTATGCAAGTATTATCAATCTTGCACCAACTCCCCTAATAGTACAAGAATGTGAATCAATAGTACACACATTTGAATAAATAGTTATAATCATGTGAATTAATAGCAATTAATTGCTCATTTATCCGATTAATTACCCGATTGGTCAGTATAACTTCTAGACATCAATTAATATCGAAATAAATGTCGATTTCCACTAACACTAATAATTCCAACACAATGGAACTATCAATTTCATCTTTAATCAAAACGAACTTATTCATCATTAATATTATAACTCACAATATTTAACAACCAGGTCGTTCCCAGGAAAGAGAGGGCTTTCCGACAAGGATTTCTCCTTATTGACGCGCAATTAGATGACCAAACCTCTCCTTGACAGAACTTCTAGACATTGTAAATACTGAAATTTAATAATATGAATAACTTTATTGTCCCAATTATTGATTTAATAATATATCATATTATGCAGATGATACTATGACAATAACTGAATCAATAATATGAGAGATATGATGCAGAAATTACTGTAGCAATAATTGAGTATAACTGAGTGACTTCTCACATAAGCATCAATAATCAATACCGTGTACTTACTATGCAACCACGCGTATTACTGTACTTTTACTACCGGGTAGTTCAACAGTTTAACGGTAAAACTTCCGCCATTATTTTTATAAAAAGATAATTATGTCATTTTCTAACTACGATAATACTTTCGTTGTGGGGTCTACCAATGATTGTGTCGTCATACGAATATTCCCTGTTAAAACGAATATTCCCCGACCAATCGAATATTATATAACCACTTGCTTACTTTACAAAATTTGTAAATATTACCCACAACTATAACATTATATTATATCCACACCATAATATTCAAAAATATATTTCGAGAGAAATTAATCTTTATTCATAAAAGTTGGGGTCTTACAACCTCCCCTTCTTATGAAATTTCATCCTCGAAATTAGGGTACGTACCTGGTATATCAAAGAGGTGATGATATCTTGACTTCATCTCAGATTCTAACTCCCAAGTCATTTCTTCCACATCGTGGTTTCTCCACAAAACTTTGACTTGAGGTATAACCTTGGAGCATAGAATATGATCCTTCTTATCCAAGATTTTAACAGGTAACTCTTCATACGTTAAATCTTCCTCTATCTCGTCCGGTTCTAATTCAATAATATGGTTCGGGTCTTTCACATATTTACGTAACATAGATATGTGAAAAATGTTATGAACACGAGACATACTTGGCGGTAAGGCGAGTCTATAGGCCATAGTTCCTACTAGATCGAGGATTAAAAATGGGCCAATGAATCTAGGATTGAGCTTTCCTCTCTTTCCAAATCTTGTAACTCCTTTCCATGGAGCAACACGTAATAACATATGATCTCCAATATTGAATTCCACGTCTTTTTGATGAAGATCAGTATAACTCTTTTGTCGACCTTGTGAGGTTTTTATACGTTGTCAGATAGTTTGAATTTTTTCCGTAGTCATACGTACCAACTCTGATCCCAACAACGTTGCTTCACCCACCTCATCCCAGCATACTGAAGAATGACACTTTCTTCCATACAACACCTCAAATGGATCCATGCCAATACTTGTTTGATAACTGTTGTTGTAGGAAAACTCCACCAATGGTAAGAACTTGTCCCAACTTCCCTTGAAGTCAAGGACACAAAGTCTTAATAAATCTTCAAGAGTTTGAATAGTCCTTTCTGACTACCCATCCATTTGAGGATGATATGCCGAACTAAATCATAAATCCGTGCCCATAGCCATTTGCAAACTATGGATACTGGCATACCATGCAATCTTACAATCTTGTTTATATATATACTAGCAAGACGTTCAAGTGTATAAGTTTCTCGTATCGGTAAGAAATGAACAGACTTGGTCAATCTATCAACAATGACCCAAATCGCATCTATGCCTTGAGAAACCTTGGGAAGACCGATGTGAAATCCATGGTAATGTGCTCCCACTTCCATTTTGGAATTTCAAGTGGTCGCAATGGACCTTTTGGCACTTGATGCTCCGCCTTGACTCGTTGACAAGTTAGACACCTTGAGATAAACAACGCTATCTCTCTCATCATATTGCTCCACCAAAATGTATGTCTAAGATCACGATACATTTTGGTACTCCTAGGATGGATTACAAACGGTGTGTTTTGTGCCTCCATCATGATTTTATACTTTAAGTCAGAATCATTAGGAACATAAAGTCTGGAGTTAACTCGAAGTATTCCTTCTTCATTAATTCTTGCTTCCGGAATAGCACCTTCTTGCACTTTCTTTTTCATACGCATCAGCTCCAAGTCTGTAGTTTGAGCAGCTTTAACTTTATCGATTAAAGTCGGTTCCACTCGTATATTCGACATCATCACATGGGTCCCTGGAGTCTTTAACTCTATTTCCATCCTTTCCAAGTCATACAAAATGGGCCTTTGTGTTGACAATATTGCACTCATGCCCACATATGATCTTCTACTCAATGCGTTAGCTACTATGTTCGCTTTTCCAGGATGTATTGGATGGTATGATCATAATCTTTCAACAACTCAAGCCATCGTCATTACTGCATGTTGAGTTCCTTTTGAGTGAAGGCTTTTATGATCCGTATAGATCTCCACCTTCTTTCCATACAGGTAATGCCTCCAAATCTTATGCGCAAAAACGACGGCGGCCAACTCTAGATCATGAATAAGATAATTCCTCTCATATTCTTTGAGTTGTCGTGAGGCATAGGCTATGACTTTCCCATGTTGCATGAGAACACATCCTAACCATTTGCCTGAAGCATCATCAGAGATGACAAATCCCTCCAGCGGATGGTATTGTCGAGCAGTCTTGAAATGAGTCTCCTCTTGAGTTCTTGAAAACTCTTCTCACATTCCTCGCTCCAACCGAATTTTGTGTCTTTTCGAGTCAGCTGAGTTAATGGAGTAGCGATTCGAGAAAACCCTTCTACGAATCTCCAATAATAACCAGCTAAGCCGAGAAAGCTACGTACTTTGGTCACTGACTTAGGTTGCTCCCAGCTTTGAATTGCTTCAATCTTTTCCGGGTCAATAGATATTCTATGATTTGATATCATGTGTCCAAGGAATGTAACTTCCTCAAGCCAGAACTCGCATTTCTTTAACTTGGCATATAGCTTGTTTTCACGAAGCTTTTGGAGTATCAGCCTCAAGTGTTGCTCATGGTCTTCACGGGTTTTGGAGTATATGAGGATGTCATCAATAAAGACAACCACAAAGTGATCCAAATATTCCTTGAATACTCGGTTCATCATGTCCATGAAGGTAGTAGGAGCATTAGTCAATCCAAAAGACATGACTAAGAATTCATAAGGCCTGTACCGAGTTCTGAAAGTAGTCTTTGGAATGTCATCAGTTTTAATCTTTAACTGATGATATCCAGAACGAAGATCGATCTTTGAAAAGAATTCGGTGCCTTGCAACTGGTCAAACAGATCATTAATACGAGGTAACGGGTACCTATTTTTGATGGTAACATGATTCAACTCCCGATAATCAATACAAGGTCGCATACTTCCATCTTTCTTCTTCACGAATAGAACAAGAGCACCCCAAGGAGATGTACTAGGACGAATGAAACCGATGTCTAACAATTCCTGTAGTTGGGTTTTTAACTCCTGAAGTTCAATAGGAGCCATTCGATATGGGGCTTTGGAAATAGGTTTTGTACCGGTTTCAAGGTCAATACAAAATTCAATTTCATGCTCTGGGGGTAGGCCAGGAAGTTCTTCAGGAAATTTATTAACAATAGAAATATCATTCAAATCTGACGTATTTTTACTTAAATATGTGACATGGGCTAAGAAAGCTTGACATCCATTTTTCAATAAACGAATAGCTTTATGGCTTGATATGACAGTGATTGATTTTAGTGCTTTGGTTTCTTGAATTCGTATAATAGGTTGGTTAGGAATATGAAAGCTAACAACCTTACGAAAATAATCGATTTTAGCATGATGAGTAGTTAACCAATTAATCCCTAAAATCACATCAAATGCAAGTATTTTCAAACAAATAAGATCGACAGGTAATGTACGGTTACCGATTTGAATCAAACAAGACTTATAAACCGTGGATATAATGAAGGTTTCTCCCAACGGAGTTTCAACATATAAGTCAAAGTCTAATTTCTCTGGAGTCAAATTTAAACGTTGAGCGCAAGTAGGAGAAATAAAGGAATGGGTAGAACCGGTATCAAATAAAGTATAAACTTCGCTAGAGTTTATGATTAGCTTACCCATGATCACCTCGTTCAGATTCCTTGCTTTTTGGGAGGTTACGACAAACGCTCTCACTTGAACTACCGATTTTGTCTTGTCTGGGACACCCTTTGATGCCTCCATCCCAGCCGGACTTGACTTTGGTGCACGAGAAAATTGGGCTAGGTGACATTCTTTTCCATAATTGTAACATGCTTTGGACTGCATCGTGCAATTTGGACTTATGTGTCCTTCCCCTCCACATTTGTAACATACGACCGGCGGTCGTTCTCCTTCCTTAACAATAAGTGCTGGTGCTGACGTCTTTCCATCATTATTGAATCTCCTCTTCTTGAAATGTCCACTCTTATTGTCATGGCCATGATTACCACCGAAGTGATTACCATTTCTGACATGTTGATTCCCTCCATGTTTGTTGTCACCGCTTCATGATGGCTACCACTTGGTATTATCGACTTCTTAAGCACTCTCTCTTGGTTGGGTTGACTCATTATCGCGCTCCAATAACTGAGCCCTATTCACAACATCTGAATACAAACATAGTTTATGAGAGATAAGGTATTGACGTATCTTGGGTTTCAAACCTCTTAGAAACATCTGCGTCATTCTCTCCTCATTATCAACTAAGTGTTGAACTCTTCAAGTCCAGTAGACTTGGTTCTTTATAGTTCACTTAGAACTCTTCAAGTCCTTCTGACTTGGAACTTCTTACTTCAGTAGATTGATGATTGTTGAGTTGTGATTGAGGCTACTCAGTTGCAGTTAAGCACTTGTTCGAAAGAACTGAGTAGCTGAGCATGCTTTCCCTTTTAATCAGATTGTAGAGTTCAGCGTTTAGAGTTCTTGTGCATTTTGTTCAATACTTGCTTAACTTTTCTCATCTGTCTTTGATCTGTATATATGTGTTCTTGAAATCTATCCGTTGAAGTCATCTGATGAGCTATTAAATGCGTTTGACATTTCTGAGATTTGATGGAGACTTTTCTGCACATCTTCTGAATTGCACTCTGGCCCACTGACACGACAGTCTGCTTTCTCACCTAACACCTCAAAAGGTGTTTTCCTCTGCCCAATGGTCCTTTTCTTAGCTTCTTGAATACGTTTCTTTTGATCAATACTAAGGATATCTTTTGTACGTTGGGACTGGTGAGAGCTTCAACGTTCAAAACCCATTCCATATTTGTTGGAGTCTATCTTCAAATGAACGATAGGGCTTGATGTTTCTGACATAAGGCAGAGGTCACTCTACTATCAATATCGTAGTGTCTTGTCATATTGTTGCTTGTACTTAAGAGATCACTACGATCTGTTAACACTACGATCTTCACTTGCTCGTCTTGCAGACTCTGCATTTTCGAGAGCAGCCTACGATCTCTGAGTTAGCTCGGCAAACATCTAGACCACTCTACGATTACTGGAGAGACCCTTCAAGGCAAATACACTACAATTATCTCAGCTCTGCGATCCTTCCTTAGCTTCTGCAATCTATTGATCAGACGAATAGACTACTAGCCTATCTATTTCTTTCTAGCCATAGATCAACCTAACAGATTTGACCTCCTTATCTATATAAGTAAACATTAAGAAGGCTAAGATCAACCTAACGACTTTGATCTATCACTAAGTCCTTGTACATATATTCTTTGAAGGACTTTACATAATCATGAGCTGTTTCATAAAACATCAAATCACAATATGCATTCTTCCAACAATCTCCCCCTATTTGATGTTGACATAACCAAGGAGATTTGTTGTCATGATTATAAAGTTTTATATACAGTTGCAGTAAAGTAAACATGACTTAGTATTTCAGTGAGCAGCTGAAATTTCTAGAGAATAAGCATGAATTTATTGATGTATGGAGACAGATAGTACATTTAAGATTGACTACATCGATATAATTTAAAATTCAACTTATCTCTATTTTTTTGGCCTTTTGCTTCTTGGAGGATTTGCATATTCCTCAGCTCTCCTCTTTCTGCTTGCTTCATCTCTTCTGGCCAGATCTTCCAGCTCACTTGGGCTTAGCCTTGGATTGTGATCATGCGTATTCATGAATGCAGGATCTCCAATTGGCATTCGTAGGCCTGTTGTTGTCACCACATGAGGGCTGGTAGTTGGCCCTTGACTCCTTAATGGTTGAGCCATTAAAATTTCCTGCTGATCAGATCGTTAAGTCTGATGGCTGGATCGTGGAGTTTGCTGAGTGATTTGCCTTGGCCTTGATTGGAAGTGTCCTTTGCCTCTGCCCTTGCCTCCCTGATCTCCTTGCCCTTTATTCTCCCCCTTTATGTCAGCATCAAGGGTTCGAATGTCCGCTGAGATGTAAGTGACTCCATGGACAAGCTCATTGAGCTGACTCTGAGTTTGAGCAATGTCCTCACGATTCTCTTGGATCAAGGCATCAGAACGAGTTTCTCGTCGTTGAAGAATGTCGAGGTGATAAGTGGTATTTTTACCTACTTATTGAATACCAATTCATGCGAATTGTGCCCATCGCAAGTACATTTTATTGTGTTTTAGTTGCATTTCATGTTATTTTGCATTGCATTTGCTTAAAACTCCTTTAGGTGAATAAGTGCAGGAATTGGCTTAATTTTAGTGGTATTAGAGGACACGAGACGAATGGACGCGTCAAAGCAAGGCTCATGCGGGGGAATGCATGGCATGAAGGTGCAATGGAGCAAGGAGATCAAACATGAAAGAAGATTAAGCATGAATGAACAAGTAGCAACAGTAGCAGCATGACAGAACCAGAACCAGAATTTGCAGACTTTAAGCCGCACGACAAGATGAGCATGGAAACGCGCACCCGCTCGAGGACTCAGATGGACTGGGCAAGACATTCTACAAGTCTCGTGCCCACGCGATAGATATACTGGAGAGGCGCGTGACCGCGCACGATTCTGATGCTGTGATTTTGTTTTATTCTAATTTTAATTAAATAATGTGTACTTGGTTTTTAAAAAATGATTCTGACGTGTGTCAGAGGAAGGATCAAGACTTTTGACATATTTTTCATATTGTAACTAGGGTTTACACCTTGGGAGAGATTGCAACGGAGAACAAAGCCAAAACGTCTACTTCTCGAATTCTTCTTGGGATTCTCTGTCATTGTGGATTTTCATTATTATCTACTGGATTTCTATGAGGATTTAAGTGTTTGTCATTGGTTTTTATTCAGCGATTGGGTTTGATCGTTCTATATTTCTTATTTCAATCGTTTGTTTATTGATAATGTTTAGCGTTGATCCCATAATGGCTTCTAGTTCAGCTATGAACTAAACTCCATTACGGGATTCTAACGGATTTTAATATGTAGTTTGGTTGCACGCTTAAATGCTAGGGTTGTTTTGCATATCATATGGGATATTTATCATGATTGTTTTACATGTATGAATGCTTGATCACCATTCATCTCAGTATTTGTATGGAATTGACAATGAACATGCAAGTATGGATTGTAATCATGATAACATGCGAATATGGGGTTGTTGTATATGGCTTATGTATTTTGTGAACGGATAGACATATCTTTGTTTCACCGTATGAGGTAGAGTAAGGGCTTGTGCTTAAAATCAATATAATTGCAATTTCAATGTGAGCATATAGTGATTTTAGTTGTATTGGTGATTACATGGAGTCTAACATCCATGAGATCTTTGTGTAAGTAGGTTATAGTGCATTGAAAAATGGTTATAACTCTATTCGTGCTCTTGGCTATTTTCTTGTGATATGTGAACACTTCTTGCATGATAGTGGTGATTAGATGAAATATTAAATGAAGTTAGCATCCCATTATTTCCAGATTATATTTATTCCATTTTTATTCTTATTTTTAGTTTGTATTCACAATTAGTTTAATTCAACACTTTTAGTCATTAGTCTAAGCATATAAATACGGTGAGTTAATTGATGCATGATAGTTTAAGTTTAACAACTTTCTCTGTGGGATCGATACTCTACTTACTCTGTATTACTTGTTGACACATGTATGCTTGCATGAGTTAGAGCTCTTTTATTAGAACTATAAAAGAGGCAACAAGTTTTTGGCGCCGTTACCAGGGAAAGGCGTCAGTTTAAAGCTATATTGTATGACTTAGACAAGTCTGATCATTTCTTATTTCTATTTTTGTTTCGTTTTTCGTTTCAGGTACTTGTAGATTTTTATGCACACGCAGTCATCCAACTCAGAACTAACACCAGCACAGGATAACATAAACGGAAGAGGTTGGAAAGCGAGTGTGCGGAGAAATTTGTAAGCACAGTTAGAGAGTACTACAGTCAGTATGGCAGAAGAACCGAGACTTGAGCAAAGAGAAGAGCATCGGGCTCTAAGGGAGTATTCCATGCCAAACATAAATGGACTACAATCGAGCATATTCAGACCGGCGATAGCAGCTAATACCTTTGAGAACAAACCGGGCACTATTCAGATGCTGCAGAACTCAGTATAGTTTGGGGGTGCTGCTACAGATGATCCAAATGAACACTTATTGAGCTTTATCGAGATCTGCGACACATTCAGATACAACGGTGTGACGGAGGACGTCATTGGACTACGACTATTCCCATTTTCACTGAGAGATAAGGCAAGGAGTTGGCTACATTCTTTGCCGTCAGGGTCAATAACCACATAGGAGGACTTAGCATAGAAATTCTTAGCTAAGTTCTTTCCAATGGCTAAGACTGCAAAGATGAGGATGGCTATCTCTCAGTTCAAGCAACAACAGGGCGAGTCCTTATATGAGGCATGTGAGCGTTACAAAGAGATGCTCAGAAAATGTCCGCATCACGGTATGCCAGATTGGATGGTGATCAACTCCTTTTATAATGGTTTGGGATGGCAGTCGAGACCAATTGTGGATGCAGCCGCAGGAGGAGCATTATGGGCAAAGAGTTATCGCTTGAGACACCTCCAGAGTTGGAGTTAAAACCACTCCCCGAACTTCTCAGGTATGTTTTTTTAAGCTCAGATTCGAAATTACCTGTGATTATTGCTTCTGCACTAACATCTTGTCAGGAACAAAAATTGCTACGAGTGCTTCGAGAGTTCAAATCAGCTGTTGGATGAACCATAGTAGATATCAAAGGGATCATCCCTTCATATTGCATGCACAAGATCCTGATGGAAGATGGTAGCAAGTCGACAGTTGAGCAACAAAGGAGGCTTAATCCGATAATGAAAGAAGTGGTTAAGAAAGAGGTACTGAAATGGTTAGATGCAGGAATAATTTATTCGATCTCAGACAGCTCATGGGTGAGCCCAGTACAATGTGTTTCAAAAAAGGGTGGCATGACAGTCGTGACTAATGAGAATAATGAGTTAATTCCAACATGAGCAGTAACGGGGTGGAGAGTTTGCATGGATTACCACAAGCTCAACAAAGCTACGAGGAAAGATCATTTCCCACTCCCATTCATTGATCAGATGTTGGATAGATTAGAAAGTCATGAGTACTATTGCCTTTTGGACGGATATTCGGGCTACAATCAAATTATGATAGCTCCAGAAGATCAGGAAAAAACTATATTTACATGTCCGTATGACACTTTTGCTTTCAAAAGGATGTCTTTCGGGTTGTGTAATGCTCTAGCCACGTTTTAGAGATACATGATGGCTATATTTTTAGACATGGTGGAACAAAATGTGGAGGTATTTATGGACGACTTCACAGTCTTCGGGGACTCATTTGATTTATGCCTTGAGAATCTAGTTATGGTTTTGAAGAGGTGCGTTAAAACGAATTAGCTGCCTTGTGGGTAACTCTGTGGCATACAAAGCATTTGATATGATGCATATTAGTATGTGTGTGAAAGTTCTTCCTCCACTTGGACTTTTATGGGTTATTGGTCATCCTCCTGCTAGGTTGATATTCCCTTTTCTATGTGTTTTCTTATTTCATTGATTGAGAGGAGTATATCTTACTTCTACTGTATCTTCCTGGTTGGTTCGTGGAGTTGATTTTATTAGACTCTACGATCCTTCGAGGTTGATGAGTATTAGCTAGATTACTTTTCTCTTTTCTGAAACCTAGACCAGCATGAGATTCCTTACTTCTGGGAATATGAATTGAATCAATCGGGAAGGGTTTGATAGGTTCATCATTTTGTGAGGATTTCACAAATATAATGCCTCTTCTGAAATCTAAGTCATTATTAGTGCAAATTTCCTTTGCTTTTTCCACATAAGACTCAAAGGCAGATTCCCCAAACCCTAACCCTGTTCTATTAGAGGCACTTCTCTGGTTAGAGATTAAGGAATCCATGGATGAAGAGGATTTGTTTCAGGTAGAGACTGTCTTTTCTAGATCCTCAATTTTGGAGCTTAGACTAGACTCTATTTGAGTACTGAGTTCATTTTCCTGTCTCAAAAGCTCATTCTCAGCTCCAAACTTGGAGAGAGAATCAGTACTGAGAAGGGTTGTTTCTAGTTCCTCTTGAACCTTTTCTTTCTCCTTTTGAAGAAGTGAATAGTCTTTAGACAGAACTCTAAACCACTTTATGTATTGATGCAGATTAGATGTTATGCCATGTAATGCAGTTCTAAGGTCATCAATATCTGCATTAGGAGAGTTGAAGTCAAATACCTCATCGATACTTACTTAATGTATATTGGAGTTCTGCTTGTCCCTTGCACTTTTGGCCATCAAGCAGAGATTTGCTATTTGAGGATCTTCATCATCCCCAGATTCAGGAGTTGAGTCATTGTTTGAGTCACTCCACGATCCTCCAGCTACAAGACCTTTGTCTTTCTTTACTGGTCTTTTGTTGCCTTTGTATTCCTTCTTTGCATGTGTCTTCTTTTTGAGTTCTTCTCTGAGAGGTTTGTTGCAGTTGGCAATGAAGTGACCAGGTTTCTTGCAGTTATAGCATAGGTCATTCATTTACTCATGAATCTTCTTAGTCTTTTAACCAGCATTGCAAAGTCCTCATCATCATCTTCATCGTAGTTAGAATCAGCTTCAGTGTTGATTTTGGAGGTGTTTTTAGTTACCTTAAGAGCAACACCTTTGTCATTCTTTCTTCCTTCAGATAACGTTTCAACTCGTTGTGTCAACTCCAGTTCGTACGTGAGGAGGTTGCCATATAACTGTTGAACAGTCATTTCATATAGATTCTTTGATTCTCTAATGGCAGTGGTTTTGGCATCCCATTTGCTTGGTAAAGCTCTCATGAACTTTATGATCAGATCTTTATTTGGATAGACCTTTCCATAGGCTCGTAGAGAATTGAACAGAATATTGAATCTCTCGTATGTAGCAGTGACGTTCTCTCCTTGAACATGGGCAAACATCTCATATTGTTGAGTCAAGAGAGATTGTTTGTTTTTTCAGACTTCTTTTGTTCCTTCATGCATAATTGTAGGGTTTTCGGCACAAAAACGCAGCGGAAATAGAAAATAAATCAAAGCAATTCCAAAACCCAAAACAGGATCTAAGCGAAACTAAAATTAATTCAGTGGTTTAGATATTATACCGATTATGGAAGAATTCTGAAATAGCTTCGAATCCTTTACGCAATCCAATTAGAACCGCGCCTCTACGGTATCCACACGAATGCCGCATGAACCGTTGAACGATTCTGCAATAAGAGGGACTTGCGGTACTAGGCACCAAAGGAACGATTATGAAACTATTTTCTCTCTAGTCTCTCTAAAAGCGGCTAGGGTTTTTCAATTATGATGTTACCCTAAATAGCTGCTATATATCATATATATAGTAGTTAAAAGGAATTAATCAAATCAAAACCTAATTTCATAAAATTCAAATTTTATATATATATATATATATATATATATATCTAAATTAAGTCTTACTTAATTAATATACATATATATATATATACAATTATCCTTTTAATTTAAATTAAATGATTTAAATAATATTAATCATATTAATATATTTAAATCCTTATAATTTAAATTAATTCCCTTTAATAACGTTACTATGTGTGTGACCCTATAGGTTATTATTACGTTGGTAATAATTTTAAAATCATATTATAAAATTATAAACAATGAGCGGCATCTAGTAATGCATCACTTTGCTACTAAGTAATAATAAGATCGATGATTCGATGCAACCTTTTGTGACCAATGTTTCAATGTAATTTAATCCTTTTAACCTTAATATCCTAGATTAAACTCGAGTCATGGAATGTGTCATACTCTTCATAATTTAATCGAGTTTTCTTGATCAATGAGTAGTATATGAAACAAATCACTATTTGAGCATGGTCATGCATTTCATAGTCCTACTCAATCAAGAGGCCTATGGATATCACCCCTAATAAATAGGAGGGTTAAATTCCATCTAGATCACTCATATTCCTCACACGATTCACGATGTACCCAATAATCACCTTTATAGTCCACCCTATTAAAGGTGACATTTGATGATATCAAAGTACATAAATTCTCGTGTAGTAATATAGTGATTTCAGGTCAGAGGATCATTACATCATTGTCACTATGAGAATTTCTAATGACACTTCGCATAATGCTCCACATAGAATTCTCATGGTGGGTCTGTCCAGTACATCGTTCTCTAACATATACCTATGCATTGACTTAATATCTCATATATTTATGACTAATGAGATTTGGTCATCAGTCAATCCACATACTAGTCTCAATGTATCATTGTTGTCCCATCAATAATGATACTCGACTAGGGACATTTAAGAACAATGATACTAATTGAAATTATATAATCTCATGTTCAAGTCACATACTTGAAACTATATAATTTGTATCACTATTCTAAGGATTTTTTATTATGTTAGCATTTATATAACGCAGAAAATAAAACCATAATAAAATCATTCATTTATTCAATCAAATATAATATCAAAACGTTAAACAATTATATCAAATAATTGGCCTCTAGGGCATAAACTCTAACAATAATGAGTAGTGCTTCCCAAACCTCCTTTGCTATTTTGTAGTTGACCACGTTTTTAAATAGATCATCTTCTAATGATTAAAATAAGATATTCTTGGCCTTTTTGTCAAGCTGGATATCTCTCTTCTCGTTCTATGTCCATTCTCCTTTGACTTTGATCTGTACTCTATTTGGATCATTTGTAGTTGGTGCAAGCTTTGTAGGAACGTAGGGCCCATTTTGAACAGTGTCAAAGAGATCTTCATCTATTGAATCCATGTAAGCTTGCATCCTAACCTTCTAGTTAGCAAATTTATCTTTGTTACACATGGGTGGCTTGCTGCCTCCTCTAGTCTTTGATTCGCTTGGTAAGTGTGCCATTGGATCTACTCAAGCTTTGTAGGCTGTATTATAGAACACCTTTGATTCCAATTGTTAGTTCCCAAAAGCACAATAGTTATCTAAAGGGGGGGGGGGGTTGAATAGATATTAAAAACTTTTCTTTGTTTAAAAAACTATTTTGATAAATCTTTTAAGCCACAAATGAACTATTGATTTTTGAAATCCCTTTTAGATAGCAGATTAAAGAGAAAAGACAATTATTGCGATTAGAGTAGTTATAGCAGTTATAAAGACACAGTTGTTTTTAAGTGGTTCGGAGCACTCAAAGCTCCTAGTCCACTCTTCTACTCCTTGAGTAGGAAATCCACTAAGGATGTCTTTTACACTTTCTGAATCTCATAGATTCCTTCTAGACCAGCAGTCTAGGAACTTCTAAGTTCACTTTTGAACTCTTCAAGTCAAGCAGGCTTGGTTCTTTACAGTTCACTTAGAACTCTTCAAGTCCTTCTGACTTGGAACTTCTTACTTCAGTAGATTGATGATTGTTAAGTTGTGATTGAGGCTACTCAGTTGCAGTTAAGCACTTGTTCGAAAGAACTGAGTAGCTGAGCAAGCTTTCCCTTTTTCTCTGATCGTAGAGTTCAGCATTTAGAGTTCTTGTGCGTTTTGTTCAATACTTGCTTAACTTTTTTCATCTGTCTTTGATCTGTATATATGTGATCTTGAAATCTATCCGTTGAAGTCATCTGATGAGCCATTAAATGCGTTTGACATTTCTGAGCTTTGATGGAGACTTTTCTGCACATCTTCTGAATTGCACTCTGGTCCACTGACACAACAGACTGCTTTCTCACCTAACACCTCAAAAGGTGTTTTCTTCTGCCCAATGGTCCTTTTCTTAGCTTCTTGAATACGTTTCTTTTAATCAATACTAAGGATATCTTTTGTACGTTGGGACTGGTGAGAGCTTCAATCTTCAAAACCCATTCCATATTTGTTGGAGTCTATCTTCAAATGAACGATAGGGCTTGATGTTTACGACCTGGCGCGATGTCACTCTACTATCAATATCGTAGTGTCTTGTCATATTGGTGCTTGTACTTAAGAGATCACTACGATTTCTCACTACGATCTGTTAACACTACGATCTTCACTTGCTCGTCTTGCAGACTCTGCGTTTTGAGAGCACCCTACGATCTCTGAGTTAGCTCGACAAACGTCCAGACCACTCTACGATTACTAGAGAGGCCCTTCAAGACAGATACTCTACGATTATCTCAGCTCTGCGATCCTGCCTTAGCTTCTTTATTCTGTTGATTAGACGAATAGACTACTAGCCTATCTATTTCTTTCTAGCCATAGATCAACTCCTTATCTATATAAGTAAACATTAAAAAGGCTTAGATCAACCTAACAACTTTGATCTATCACTAAGTCCTTGT
Source organism: Panax quinquefolius (assembly GCA_020205615.1). Lineage (NCBI taxonomy): Eukaryota > Viridiplantae > Streptophyta > Magnoliopsida > Apiales > Araliaceae > Panax > Panax quinquefolius. The sequence continues at coordinate 70,836,625 of CM035157.1, forward strand.
ACATATATTCTTTGAAGGACTTTACATAATCATGAGCTGTTTCATAAAACATCAAATCAAAATATGCATTCTTCCAACAGAAGGGAAATTCGTGGGTTTTAGTGAGAGAAAGTCTTGGTTGGGTGTTTGAGAAAAATAAGCTAGCAAATGATTTTCTCTCTTTTTTAATCTATAAATAGAAGTACATGATGCATGAATGGCTGATAAATGAGGCTTGTTGCTGTCAATTATGAGCTTGTGGAGTTGTTAGAGTTAGTCACCAACTCACCTAAATGTCAAAACCTATTAGTTAGCCAAAATAATGAAACTAGGGGCAAAATGGTCTTTTGGCTTGACAAATTAATGGTATTTTGTGTAATTGCCAAACCCTTAGGGTTTGACCCTTAGGGTTTAACCCTAAGGTTTTCCAAAATTTAAATTTCTAGGATTAAGCAAAAAGGGTTAGAAAATAAAATTTTTAGTTTCTAAATTTCTAAATTATGGTTTATTAATAAGATTAGGTTTTCTAATTATGTAACTTGAAAATTAGGTTTATGAAATCACTAATTATAATTAAGATCACTTAATTCGCAATTAGGGCTCCCATTTGATAATTAGGGTAAAAAAAATTGTAATTAGGGTTAGAAATTTGTAATTAGAGTTTACAAAATAATAATTAGGATTAACGGTTTGTAATTAGGGTTTCTAATTACACTAAACACAAATACTAGGGTTTAAAGCCTACTAATTAGCATTAACACCCTAAATTAGCAATTAGGGTTTCCCAACTTTACAGTTAGGGCTCCTAAATGTCGGTTAGGGTTTTAATTTCACCATTAGGGTTTCGAGACAAGAATTAGGGTTTACCTAATTAGCGTTTATATTTATAATACCAGACATTAATTACAGTATCACGATTACCCAATAATCTTGAACTCTAATTTTTATTTTAAATTAGGGTTTCACACAGTATTACTAGGGTTTGTCACATAACACCATACTTGACCAACCATTATCGGTTCACATATACAGTACATATTTATAGCACTAAAAAATCAAATATATTTAATATTATAATATTATTATCATTCCTTGATCAAAACCCAGAATTAGAGTTTGGATTCCATATCTGATTTATCTGCGATATATAAACTTAATAATTAAGTTAAAAATATTTAACTTAATAATCTAAACAAAATTCATATAATAAAATAATTATTATAATTATTCTAGAAAAACATCCTTTCATATATTATTTAAATAATATATGATTATATTTTCATGGAAAATAATTAATAAAAATATTTCTTCTATAAAATTAATTATTATAAGAATATAAATTATAATAATCAATATTTCTAAAATAAAATTATTTGTAATAATTATTGTAATAAATAAATTTTATTTATCACATAAATATATGTATACACATTACTTAACACATATTTTCACCTTTATAAATAAAAATAAATTTATACGCAAAATTTTTGATTTATTTATATAGAAAATATCGGGTTATTACATTCACCCTCCCTTATAAAGATTCCGTCCCCGGAATCACCATTTTAAAACCCATACATACCAGAGTACACAATCATTGCAAGTAGGTCTTGATCAAATTTGATCGAACTGATTCTTTAACTAATCACATAGAGCTTGTCTTTCTGATTAATCAGAAGTTTAATTTCTAAAAGAACTCAAATTCCTCCTTCAAAATTTCTTTATAAAACAATTTATTATTTATAAGAAAATCATATATAAGACAATAAAAGTTATACGAATAATACTTGGAGTTGCATTGCCAACTGCCACCGAATCCTAGACTGTCATGTTGAAGACCCGTGCAGTAAATTTTGTCGGCTTGCTAGATGATTTTGGTCCTGTGATTGCCAAAGTTCCGCCAATTTTTCCCATGTTCACGCTTTCTGCCTCTGTTCTCCTTTCCGGATAGTCCTTCACCTTATGCTCCTTCGATCCACACAGAAAACACCCACTAATCGTCCTAGGATTGGGGCAGTTGGGAGAGATATGGCCCTCCTGCCCGCACTTGAAACATGAAAATTTACCTTTCAGACATTCCCCCAAATGGTTCTTCCCACAATTCCCGCATTGCACCACCGACTTCTTCTTTGTAGCTTATTGCTTCACCTGCACACCCCCAAAGTTGTTCCCCTTCCTCTTTTCACTCCTATTCCCCTTGTTTGTTTCCACCTTCCCAGCTCCCTCAACTTTACCCTTGTTCCTTCTTTCCTTGTTGTAGAGGCTCATGGCCTCACTCCCCTCCTCAGCAATAATCGCATTCTCCATGAGTGCTGCAAATGTAGGGATCTGCAACACTGCCACCTTGTTGTAAAGCCAGGGTTTTAATCCTAGCTCAAACCTTCTCGCTTTTCTAGCCTCCGTATCAACTTGATACGGGGCAAACCTAGCCAACTCATTAAATTTTACGACATATTCCGCAACAGTCATATTCTCCTATTTTAATTCAAGAAATTTTACCTCCATCCTAGCTTGCATACTAGATGAAAAATAGTTTTCAAAAAATAGAGTTTTAAACCTTTCCCAAGCAACTACACCTGCTCCTGCCCTCGCCTGATTCGCTTCCCACCAAAAATTTGCCTAACCCTTTATCATGTAGGTGGCAAAAACGGTCTTTTACCCCTCAGCTACCCTAGCTAATACAAATGCCATCTCAATCTCCTTAACCCAAGTCTGCGCTTCTACAGGGTCAGTTGTCCCTTTGAATTCGGACGGACCTACAGCCTTGAAGTCCTTCAAGTTCGCCAAGCGGTTGTCCTGCTGGTTCCCTACGGCTGGCATTCCTTGTTGTATAGCCTGAGCTACCATGTTTGCAAATTGCTGCATTGGATCTGGTTGTTGTCCCCCAACGTTATTGACAGATTCTTCTGCCCTTTGATTTCTAGTTTGTCGTCTTGGCGGCATTATCTGATTAAATAAAATATAATTTAACTTACATTCTAAACCTTATCACATAAGTTTAATATATTAAACTTGTTTCATTACTTATACATATGTTCGTTTTCATTAATTCAAAGTAATTTACATAACATAGCCCATACTGCTATCCCTTTGTGACCACAAGAGTCGGGATTTACGACTTTGACCCATACAAAAGTTGAGAATATTACATTACACAAACATAATTATCACACATATTATATTAAACAGTCCTACACCACATAACCTATACTACCTATTCACTATGCCTTTTTCTTGATCTTGGACAACCTTTTGCCTGATGACCTTCTATCCCACAAATAAAATATACACATTGCTTTGGATTAGGACACTGAGGAGAGAAATGTCCCTCATGTCCGCAATTGTAGCAAACATTCTCCCCTTTTCTGCACACGCCTTTATGCTTCTTGTCACAATTTGTACACCTTTCTATTCGATTAAAGTTTCCATGGTTGATATCAGGATTTCCTATATCACGGTCTTTCATTTTTCTTTTTCCCTTCTTGTTCGAACCTGCACCCGACTTGTTGCTTTTAGCTCCCATTTGGTCAATTTGGATTTTAAGCTTATCATGTTCTTCCATTGTTTCTATTAATGATTTTCGCAGTTGTCTATTTAGTAATTTTTCTATTTCCCATAATTTTTCCAAAGAGGAAACCTGGTCCCGCAGATTCTGCACTTCGGTTGATGCTTGATCAGCTCCAACTTCAGTGTCTGAATCACTATCGGTTACTTCCACCATTTCTAGATCTGGTATAACATTTTCCACAATAACCACCTCATCGAGGTTGCTTTCACTTTGAGCCTCTATTTCAGCTATTGGCTTTGATATCGGTTCCTTCTTTACGATCCGAGGGTATCCTAATCCTTTTTCACCTGACATCTACACACATAATTTATCCTGATTAGCATATAATATATACACATAACAAACAATAATTTTTTTATAGGTTATCTTTTATTTGATTTGACGATGAACTTATCTAATTCATCTCTTTTTAAACTCTATATGAGTTATTTATATTTTTAACATTTTTCTCTATTCTAAGGTTATAGCCTAAGGTCTATCCCACCTAAGGTTTCTAACCCTATAGCTCTGATACCATGATGTGACGCCCCCAAATTCAGGTACTTAAAACCCGAACTCAGTGCTTCACGATACCATTTCTATAAGCAGAATAATACTAATAATAATAACAATAATATAGATTATCAAATTTAATTTACATATTATCAGAGTTTTCAATCCCAAGTACGAAACCTTTAAACATTCGTTACATGATAATAATAATAATATGTCATCATTATCCTAATAAAGTCTAGTTATTACATAAGATAGCAAAAACATTCATTCAGCAACTTTCCCTTTCCCCTTGTTCTTGGCAGAGCCTTCAGGTTGATCACATTTTGCTGAAAACATTTAAATTATGCAAGGATGAGCATTTGAGTGCCCAACAAGTAATAGAAAATAATAACAATTAGCTAAAAGGATTAAATGTTTTCTTTGAACAATATTTCTACAACGAATCAACAGTTGTGAAGTAAGCTGAACCATTAATAAACAACATGTCATTTCGATTTCAAATTTTTTGAAACTACATACTGACTATATATGAGGATCAGTTGACAGACTATGAACATTATTTTCTATTTTTGAAAAGGTTAAACAAAACTTCATCTGTAAACCGTCATAACTTACGGGCACGGGGGGTGATCAGCCCGTTATGCCCTATATTGATCAATACTACATTACAAGAACGATATTATCGTTCATCCTTTGTCCGCCTTAGCACATAAAAATTTCCCATATTTGGGATGTTCATAACAGTTTTGAATCCAAACCAAAACAATTCGGTTGGATAATAAATAAGTTTTATCTTGTTCAGCAATAAATTTTAAATTTATGTCTAGCCGGATCAAATAGCTTAGATGGCTTTTAATTCAACGTATACATATTGGACACTGAAAGTATGTATCAATGTGTGATAAAACATAATGATTATCCAAGTGAGGACACTTGTATAACCATGTTTAGAAATTAACGAACATAATATATATCTTGATCTACAATAACAGAATAAAGGAACTTGTAAAACAATTATAATTTAATAACTTACTTATACAGAATCATTACATAAGTATATACAAAGGTTGAAATATTTGAACAATTGAAAAGAATAATTCAGATATTATCTTACGCATGTCCATTGCATAAAGTAAATGCAAAGGGTTAGATACTTGCCTTGTCTGCTGCTTACACAACTTAGATTTATCTTTTATATCAAGCCATATCATTAAATAGATCATTTGTTTTATTAAAGTAACATATCATATCATATTGTACTGCTATTTGCAGTCAGCACATAACCTAAACATATTGTCATGTAAGTTTAACAACCATTGAATCACAAATAAACATTTATCAAATCAATCTATCTAAGTCCATATCAATTTTTAAAATATGTCGATGTATTGACAACTTTATCGGGTATTTATCGAGTCTAAGACTCTATACAGTAGTTTAATATCCATTTAGATAACTTAAACACCAGTCGCACTATTTTTCATGGCTTTATAATAATTTTAAAATAATTATTACCATTTATCATAATTTTTGAAATACCGAAATCATTATTAAATGATTTAAATATTAAAAAATTCTATTATCATTAATATTTAATTAATATTAAACTATTAATGAAACCATTTCCAAAATATTAAAGTTATTTATAATAAATCAAAATATTTTTAAAACATTTATATTACCCTTAAAATGATTTTTAAAACATTTAAAATAATTTTAGAAATAATTACCATTAATATTTAAATATTAATGTACTAATTATCCAAATATTAAAAGTCATTAAGTATAACTTAAAATATTTTAATTCATTTATATCCCTTTTAAATGATTTTAAATTAATAAAACCATTTTAAACTATTTATTTAATATAATTATTAAATAAATTAAATATCATTAGTGTTAAATTAATATCATTAATATTGAATTATTAATGAAATTATCCTTTAAATATTAAAAGTTATATTTTATAACTTAAAATATCTTTAAACACTTTATTTTTATTTAAAATGATTTTTATAATATTAAAATCATTTTTAACTAATTTATTTAATATAATTATTAAATATCTTTAATATCATTAATAATAATTAATTAATGAATTTTACCTTTAAATATTGAAAGTTATATTTTATAACTTAAAATATTTTAAATACCTTATTATTATTTTTAAAATAATTTTTAATATAATAAAATCATTTTAATTTATTTATTTAATTCATTTATTAAAAAACTATCTTAATTATCATTAATATTAATTTAATAATGAAATTTATCACAAAATATTAAAAGTCATTAAAAATAACTTAAAATATTTTCTTATATCATAATATAATTTTAAATGATTTTTCATATATTTAAATCATTTTAAATAATTTATTTAATATTATAATTAAATAAATTAAATACTTTTAATATCCAAAAATATTAAATATTTATGAAATATATTCAAAATAATTAAATACTAATTTTCGGACTTTAAAATAATTTTTAATAATTTATTTTGTATTTTTAATAATTTAAAATAATTTTCTTTAATTATTTAATAAAATCTAATTTTTAAATAAAAAGCGTCATAAAGACCACCTATAAGCGTGCGACGTAACCGTCATATAGTGTTTTTTCGCTTCTTGAGCAAACCCGTAAAATCAATGTCGAACTTCCGAGTTGGTATGTTTGACCACAAATCATACCTCACGAGAAGAATGTTTACATATTGTTGTTGATCAGATCATGTAGTACAAATGCACCACTACATGACCCAACAACAACCATGATCAAAACATACACCAATTGTAACAACCCCAAAATAGGTCCATTCCATCCAACCCATTCTGAGTCGCCAAATACATGGTACAAAAAGCAAACTACAACTTCAATAATACAAATGTCGTGTGAAATACGACAATATATATTAATGAGTTTAAATATAATATTGTCTTCTAGACAATATCCACATGCAAATAAATCCCCATCATAATTATTGATTCATTATTTTACAAAAATGGTGAGGACTACTAAACAACTCTCTCTAGAACCTTCATTCCATACCCACGACTAGTACTACACATTCTCGCCTCCTCACGAGAAAAAAATGGAACAACAAGGAAAAGGGTGAGCTCAACTAGCCCAAGAAAGAATATTATGACTAAGATAATATACAACAAATTATCGTTAGTCTCCAACAGGAAAAATCGATAGAATACAATAGACAAACAAGTTTCGGATCAATATTCGCAATGAAATAATAATTCATAGAAGAGTTACGTAGAGAATGAAATCTACTATAATCTATGAATTTAACAGTCCATCATCAATATTTTATCCTCAGTAACATCAATCAATATTCATCTCAAATCAAATATTCATCTTTGCACTACAGCCAAAGATATTCATCAATCGGTCATGTTCATCTCAACACACTGCTCATCTTTGCACTAAAGGCCAAAGATATTCATCGATCGGTCATGTTCATTTAAACACTGCTCATCTTTGCACTAAAGGCCAAAGATATTCATCGATCGGTCATGTTCATTTAAACACCGCTCATCTTTTTGCACTACAGTGCCAAAGATATTCTTCAAATCATTCATCTTTGCACTACAGGCCAAAGATATTCAATAATATCATCATTTAAGACTGAGGATGATGAAAAATATTTTTAAAGAACGAATCCAGTGAAACAAAATGACAAGGATTAAGGATTAAGGATTCGTACTTGGTTTTATCCACGTCCAAAAATACCTCAAAAATAATCATAGTGGTGTAAAATTCAAGAATGATCAAAACATGGATACAATCAAAGCTAGTATCCAGAATAGATATTTTGGACGAAAAGAAGAAATTTTATTTTCCGATGAATAGTGCCGTATACGTGAATAGTGCCGTATACGTGAATAGTGCCGTATACGTGAATAGTAACTCCGACACCAAAAGATAGAAATTCCACAAAAAAACATTTTCACGCTTCATGAATAGTACTCGTGAATAGTAACTCGTGAATAGTAACTCATGAATAGTAACTCGTGAATAGTAACTCATGAATAGTAACCCCGACATGAAAAAGTTCCAAATTTGATAAAACTTCGAGATCAACATTTCAAAGATAATGATATTGAAGAAATAATATCATTACGAAAAAAATAATATCCCTTACCTCAAAGAATCGATTATTTCTAAGGAAAGGCTCAAGTGATCTTTGAATGAAACTTGTTGACAATAAAGAACTCTCAAAGTATCTAAATACTCACAAAATACGCTCAATAATATAGAGAGAAAGAGAGAAAACTTTATTTACGGTGTGATTTTCAATTCTAACTTAGCCCTCTATTTATAGGAAAATGTTAGCCCGTAGAAGGCAGACTTGACTGCTACACGATGGCTTTACACCGCTACTATTGCCACCCACCACATTTGAAATAAAATTCAGCACATTTTTTCACCAACCACAAGTGGGGCCCACTCAATTCTAGAATTTTCCACCAAAATCAATTATAAACCTAATTTCCGAATCCGACACCTCTTAAAATTCACAACAAATCATTCGTGCATTTTTAACGGTTCAAAATTTGTGGACATATACTCAACTTATGTATGTATAACATACCCAAAAATTACCACAATCCAATCATTGGATTAAAAATTATAACCCCGCAATATATCTCAAAACCCCGATTTGATTTTAATACCTCCAACTGATAAAATATCGATAAAACACCTCAACAATAATTCCTTCATTAATAACCACATAAATAAATCCATCATTTATATTCATATAAAATAAATATTTCCTTATCATATGAATCAATAATTAATTATTCACAAATAATATTACGAGAATCACATTTATGATGACCAGTAGCTCCAGAAAGAGGGGCTTTCCAATAAGGATCTCTCTCATCTTGGCCCGCAATTAGGTGACCAAACCTCTCCTTAGATGTAACTTTCTAGACATTGCCAATAATGTTATCTAATAATATTATTCAAATAATATGAATTATTGATCCGATAATGGGAAATCATGTGCGGTGACAATTATTGAACAACAATAATATAAAATATCAACGCAGCAATTATTGAATCAATAAAATAAAATATTGAACAAGAATTCACGTGAAAATTATTGAGTAGTGCCATCTTACGTGCACGAATCAATAATTCAATAATTCAACAATACTGGTAATACTCTTGTGCAACCAACCACGCCAGACATCAGATATTAACCACCGGGGTATTCCAATGTCTTTAATTGGTAATAACTACGTGCGTTATTTATAACCACCCAAACTTTGTCATTTTCCTCATCCAATCGCTTTCAGTTATGGGGCCCACACATGGTCACTACTATCAGTCGTTAATATTCCCAAGACAATTTAATATTCCACGACCAAACGAATATTCCCAGACAAAAAATGAATATTTTATAACCACTTGCTTATTTTGAAATATTTGCGTATTTAACCCTTAACTATCCACATTAATCAAATCAACCCTTACTATTTCAAAATAATAAATAAAGGAAATTCCTTTTATTTAAAAAATTTCTGGGGTCTTACAACCTCCCCTCCTTATGAAATTTCGTCCTCGAAATTGACGTGACGTACTGGTGTTTTGAAAAGGTGAGGATACCTCGCTTTCATTTCCGCTTTCCAATTCCTGTGTCATTTCCTCTATAGCATGATTCCTCCACAAAACTTTAACTTGTGGTATGACCTTTCTTGCGTAGGACATGCTCCTTCCTATCCAAGATCTTGATAGGTACCTCCTCATCGTTAAGTCTTCTGCCATCTCGTCCGGTTCTAACTCTATAACGTGGTTCGGGTCTTTCACATATTTACGAAAGTACGAGATATGAAACACATTATGAACACGAGACATACTCGAGGTAACGCAGCGTCTATAGGCTACATTTCCTACTCGGGTCAAGAATTTGAAATGGACCAATAAATCGTGGATTGAGCTTTCCTCACTTCCCAAATCTTGTAACTCCCTTCCATGGAGCAACTCATAATAATAATACATGATACCCTACACTAAATTCCACGTCCTTTCGATGAAGATCCGCATAACTCTTTTGTCGATCTTGTGCCGCTTGATACGTTGTCGAATCATTTGGATCTTTTCTAGTGATACGTACGTTTTAACTTTCGGGTCCCAACAATGTTGCTTCACCCACCTCATCCCAACATATTGGAGAACGACATTTTTCGTCCATATAATACTTGAATGGAACCATGCCTATATTTGTTTAATAACTATTGTTGTATGAGAATTCCACCAATGGCAAGTACTTATCCCAACTTCCTTTGAAATCTAGGACACGAGTTTTAATATATCTTCAAGAGTTTGAGTAGTCCTTTCGATTGCCCATCCGCTTTGAGGATGGTATGCCAAAAATCAATAATCGTAAATTGCGTCCATAGCTTTCTAACCCAAAATCATGAAGTGAATCTTGGGTCACGATCCGAAACTATGGATACTGGCATGCCATGCAACCTCACGATCTCATTTACGTACATACTAGCAAGACGTTCAAGGGAATAAGTCTCCCGTATCGGCAAGAAATGAGCAGACTTGGTTAATCTATCAACAATAACCCAAATAGCATTGATGCCTTGAGAAACCGTAGGAAGACCCGTAACGAAATTCATAGTAATGTGTTCCCACTTCCATTCCTGAATCTCAAGTGGTTGCAACGGACCCTTAGGTACTAGATGCTCCGCCTTTACACGTTAGCAAGTTAAACACATCGAGATAAACTTTGCAATCTCTCTCTTCATATTATTCCACCAAAATGTATGTCAAGATCACGATACATTTTAGTACTTCCAGATGGATTGCAAATGGCGTATTGTGTGCCTCCATCATAATCTTGTACTTCAAATCTGAGTCGTTAGGAACACAAAGTCTAGAGTGGACTCAAGTATTCCTTCTTCATCAATTCTCGCTTAAATAGCTCTTTCTTGTACTTTCCTCTTCATACGCATCATTTCCGGCCTGGTGGCTTGAGCGACTTTTAACTAAAGTCGATTATACTCAGATATCATCACGTGGGTACCTAGAGTTTTCATCTCCATCTCTAATATTTGTAAGTTATACTGAAATGAGTCTTTGACAATATCGTTACTTCGTACTCAGATATCGATCTTCTACTCAATACGCCGCCTACCACGTTAAGCTTTTCCAAGATGGTATGGTTAGAATATGTGCCAAATGAGTCGCCTCTTGAGCTCTTGGAAAATCTTCTCGCATTCCTCGCTCCATACGAATTTTGTATCTTTTCGAGTCACTAAGTTAACGGAATAGCGATTCAAGAATATCCTTCAACGAATCTCCGATAATAACCAACTAAGCCTGAAAGCTACGTATTTCGATTCATCGACTTAGGTTGCTCTCAACGTGACTCATATCCCAATCTTGGATAGCACGTCACAATGACACCTATCGATTTACTATCGCATCGAATATGACGTCCCCTACAGAGTCTGGCTTAGGTGAATTCCACAAAGGAAGTCACAAGATAAAGGCTCAGGTACCAAATTCTATAGTTGAATTTTTAACTCCTGAAGTTCAATAGGAGCCATTCGATATGAGATTTTAGAAATGAGTTTTGTACCGGGTTCAAAGTCGATACAAAATTTAATATCAGTCTTTGGGAGTAAACCAAGAAATTCTTCAGGAAATACATCAGGAAAAATCAATAACAACAGGAATATTATTCAAATCTGACGTGTCTTTATTCAAATCCATAACATGGACTAAGAAAACTTGACATCCGTAATAAACGAATGACTTCATGGCTTGATATGAAAATTTTTGATTACAATGGTTTGATTGCTTGAATTCGAATAACAGGTTGCTTAGGAATATGAAGACTAACAACCTTACAAAAGCAATCAATTTGGCATGATGAGTAGTTAACCTTAAAATCACATCAAAAGCAAATATCTCTATAGAAATAAGGTTAACAGGTAATGTGATAGTGCCAACCTGAATCAAACAAGATTTCTAAACAACAGATGTAATGAAAGTTTCTCCTAACGGATTCTCCATAAATAGGTCAAAGTCTAATTTCTCCGTAGTCAAGTTCAAACGTTGAGCGCAAGCAAGAGAGATAAAAGAATGGGTAGAACCAATATCTAGTAAGGTATATACTTCGCAAGAATTTATAATTAACTAACCCGTGCTAACTTCGTTCGGGTTCCTCGAATTTTGACCAGTCACAACAAACGCTCTTCCCGAAATCGTTGACTTTGACTTTTCTGGGACAGTCTTTTGAGTCACCGTCCCCGCTGAACTAGGTTTCGCTACTGCACAATCTCGAGCGATATGTCCTTCCTTTCCACAATTATAGCATACCTTGGAAGGCTTTGAACAATTTGACCTTATATGTCCCTCCTCTCCACATCTGTAGCATCTAACTGGCGATCGTTCTCTTCCCCTAGAATTTGTTGATGGTGCTGATGTTGCTGCCGACGTCTTCCCGTCATCGTTAAATCTTCTCTTTTTAGATTGGACATCTCTTTCCATAATATCAACGCGTCGTGCAGCTTTTACCCATGCATCACTCATTCTCACTCGTTCAGTTATTTCTTCTTTCAGCTCAGATTCCAGCTTTATCATCTTATACTCTGCCAAAGAGTGCTTCTGTTCAAGCATCACGTATCGGGTAACACAAGCTTGAATCGTTGCATCCTTTTGCTCCACGACTGCCTGCAATTCTTTAGCCTGCTCTTCTAACTCATGAATACGATTTTGCAATTCTATATTTCGATCATAAAATACCTCTAATAAACTCTCTTCAGGTACCTCTTCTTCCTCTTCTTCCTCACTCTCAGCTGTTACCTCTGCGATTATCTCGGGTGCAACTATCAATTCTTCACTCACCACATGGATATCTCTAATTCCTTCTTCGCCTGACATCACATTATCCTGGTTGGCGATTAGAGGTGTCTCCACGATCTCATTCACTCCATTGTTAACGTTCTCAGCAGCCATTCTAAAAAAACTATCATAAAACAAGGGTTAATTAAATAAATTAACAAATCACATAATACCCCTATAATATGACCAACCAACAAATAAGCTTAGGTAGGACACACTAGCGAAGGATTTACTCGTCTCTCCCCTCCTAGTTTTATTCCCCGATCTCCGCCAGAGATCATATCCCTAAGCTCTGATACCAACTGTGACGACCCCAAAATAGGTCCATTCCATCCAACCCATTCTGAGTCGCCAAATACATGGTACAAAAAGCAAACTACAACTTCAATAATACAAATGTCGTGTGAAATACGACAATATATACTGTGAGTTTAAATATAATATTGTCTTCTAGACAATATCCACATGCAAATAAATCCCCATCATAATTATTGATTCATTATTTTACAAAAATGGTGAGGACTACTAAACAACTCTCTAGAACCTTCATTCCATACCCCGACTAGTACTGCGCTACATTCTCGCCTCCCGAGAAGAAAAATGGAACAACAAGGAAAAGGGTGAGCTCAACTAGCCCAAGAAAGAATATTATGACTAAGATAATATACAACAAATTATCGTTAGTCTCCAACAGGAAAAATCGATAGAATACAATAGACAACAAGTTTCGGATCAATATTCGCAATGAAATAATAATTCATAGAAGAGTTACGTAGAGAATGAAATCTACTATAATCTATGAATTTAACGGTCCATCATCAATATTTTATCCTGTAACATCAATCAATATTCATCTCAAATCAAATATTCATCTTTGCACTACAGCCAAAGATATTCATCAATCGGTCATGTTCATCTCAACACTGCTCATCTTTGCACTAAAGGCCAAAGATATTCATCGATCATCATGTTCATTTAAACACCGCTCATCTTTGCACTAAAGGCCAAAGATATTCATCGATCGGTCATGTTCATTTAAACACTGCTCATCTTTGCACTAAAGGCCAAAGATATTCATCGATCGGTCATGTTCATTTAAACACCGCTCATCTTTTGCACTACTGGGCCAAAGATATTCTTCAGAAATCATTCATCTTTGCACTACAGTGCCAAAGATATTCAATAATATCATCATTTAAGACCGAGGATGATGAAAATATTTTTAAAGAACGAATCCAAAGAAACAAAATGACAAGGATTAAGGATTAAGGATTCGTACTTGGTTTTATCCACGTCCAAAAATACCTCAAAAATAATCATAGTGGTGTAAAATTCAAGAATGATCAAAACATGGATACAATCAAAGCTAGTATCCGAATAGATATTTTGGACGAAAAAGAAGAAATTTTATTTTCCGATGAATAGTGCCAGATATCGTGAATAGTGTCAGATATCGTGAATAAAGTCCGTGATACGTGAATAGTAACTCAGACACCAAAAGATAGAAATTCCACAAAAAAACATTTTCACGCTTCATGAATAGTACTCGTGAATAAGAACTCGTGAATAGTAACTCATGAATAGTAACTCGTGAATAATAACTCATGAATAGTAACCCCGACATGAAAAAGTTCCAAATTTGATAAAACTTCAGATCAACATTTCAAAGATAATGATATTGAAGAAATAATATCATTACGAAAAAAATAATATCCCTTACCTCAAAGAATCAAGATTTCTTGGAAGGAAAGGCTCAAGTGATGTTGAATGAAACTTGTCTTGAACAAAGAACTCTCAAAGTATCTAAATACTCACAAAATACGCTCAATAATATAGAGAGAGAAAGAGAAAAACTTTGTTTTTCGGTGTGATTTTCAATTCTAACTTAGCCCTCTATTTATAGGAAAATGTTAGCCCCAAAGCGCACTTGACACCTGCTACTTCGATGGCTTTACACTCGCTACTATTGCCACCCACCACATTTGAAATAAAATTCAGCACATTTTTTTTCACCAACCACAAGTGGGGCCCACTCAATTCTAGAATTTTCCACCAAAATCAATTATAAACCTAATTTCCGAATCCGACACCTCTTAAAATTCACAACAAATCATTCGTGCATTTTAACGGTTCAAAATTTGTGGACATATACTCAACTTATGTATGTATAACATACCCAAAATTACCACAATCCAACGGTTGGATTAAAAATTATAACCCCGCAATATATCTCAAAACCCCGATTTGATTTTTAATACCTCCAACTCGATAAAACACCTCAACAATAATTCCTTCATTAATAACCACATAAATAAATCCATCATTTATATTCATATAAAATAAATATTTCCTTATCATATGAATCAATAATTAATTATTCACAAATAATATTACGAGAATCACATTTATGACAACCAGTGCCGCTCCTCAGAAAGAGGGGCTTTCCAATAAGGATCTCTCCTTCATCGCCAAGCAATTAGGTGACCAAACCTCTCCTTAGACGTAACTTTCTAGACATTGCCAATAATGTTATCTAATAATATTATTCAAATAATATGAATTATTGATCCGATAATGGGAAATATCATGCGTGCACAATTTATTGAACAACAATAATATAAAATATCAACGCAAAGAATTATTGAATCAATAAAATAAAATATTGAATAAAGAATTCATCGTGAAAATTATTGAGTAAAGGCCATCTTACGCATTTAATCAATAATTCAACAATACTGCAATCTAGGTGCTACTCTTTGGCAACCACGCCAGACATCAGTATATTAACCACCGGGTATTCCAACAGTCTTAATTCAGAATAACTACGCCGTTATTTATAACCACCCAAACTTTGTCATTTTCCTCATCCAATCGCTTTCATGGGGCCCACACATGGTCGCATACCAGTCGCATTTAATATTCCCCGACAAAGCATTTAAATATTCCACGACCAAACGAATATTCCCCGACAAAAAATGAATATTTTATAACCACTTGCTTATTTTGAAATATTTGCGTATTTAACCCTTAACTATCCACATTAATCAAATCAACCCTTACTATTTCAAAATAATAAATAAAGGAAATTCCTTTTTATTTAAAAAAATTTCGGGGTCTTACACCAATTGAAAGATTTAAGGGCCTAAAATAGCTGTCAGAGATGTTCTTCATATCTGGGTTTGCCCAGAAATGAAGAACAGTACGACCTGCCTACTTTGGGCTTCCACTACAAGAAATCCTCTTGATGTTTTTGTTATATAAAACCTTCAATGTATAACCAACATGTAATACTACATATCTAATACTTAACATCAACAAAACCAAAATAAAATAATGAGATATAGACCGGTCAAACCTTATCAGAAACCACGCCCATGAACTTTTTGGGTTTACCCAGAAAGCTCATTCGTGGTGCTTGGTTTGACCGTGTCCCAAATCCAGCATGTTCATGATATAAGAGATCTAAGAGAATTAAAATGTAGTATAACTACCATACTATAACTTAGATGCAACGATTATTACATAACATCATAAAACAGTCAGATCTGAGCCCATGAAAAACTTGTCAGAGCCTTCTGGGCTCGATCTGGGTTTTTCCAGAAATTGTAAGTCATGGTCGATCAATGAAGTTTGACCGCCCATAACTTTCATTCTGTGCATGATCTGAGCTAGCTAAAAGTTCCAGATCATAGAGCACATAACAGGCTACAAGATCAAAGCTTTAAACAACTAAAACACATAACAGAGAAAGATTAAAGAGGTCTGACATTTGCTTGTCAGACAATAATAAAAAAAATTCCAGATTTTTCAAAAACTCAAATTTGAAGACTTAGATGATATGGTTCTATATAATACCAACCCAGATCATCATAACAAACTATAAACAACATATTTTAACACCTAAATCTAACATCTAATAACAGATTTTTGGACAGATTCTTGAATAGGGTTTTATAACTTTCTTTGAAAATTTTTGATTCTGAGTTGCTGATTGGTTAATGAATTTCGTGGGGCTGGTTTTATGACTGATAAATGAAGGGAAATTCGTGGGTTTTAGTGAGAGAAAGTCTTGGTTGGGTGTTTGAGCAAAATAAGCTAGCAAATGATTTTCTCTCTCTTTCAATCTATAAATAGAAGTACATGATGCATGAATGGCTGATAAATGAGGCTTGTTGCTGTCAATTATGAGCATGTGGAGTTGTTAGAGTTAGTCACCAACTCACCTAAATGTCAAAACCTATTAGTTAGCCAAAATAATGCAACTAGGGGCAAAATGGTCTTTTGGCTTGACAAATTAATGGCATTTTGGGTAATTGCCAAACCTTAGGGTTTGACCCTTAGGGTTTAACCCTAAGGTTTTCCAAAAATTAAATTTCTAGGATTAAGCAAAAAGGGTTAGAAAATAAAATTTTTAGTTTCTAAATTTCTAAATTATGGTTTATTAATAAGATTAGGTCTTCTAATTATGTAACTTGAAAATTAGGTTTATGAAATCACTAATTATAATTAAGATCACTTAATTCGCAATTAGGACTCCCATTTGATAATTAGGGTAAAAAAAATTGTAATTAGGGTTAGAAATTTGTAATTAGAGTTTACAAAATAATAATTAGGATTAACGGTTTGTAATTAGGGTTTCTAATTACACTAAACACAAATACTAGGGTTTAAAGCCTACTAATTAGCATTAACACCCTAAATTAGCAATTAGGGTTTCCCAACTTTACAGTTAGGGCTCCTAAATGTCGGTTAGGGTTTTAATTTCACCATTAGGGTTTCGAGACAAGAATTAGGGTTTACCTAATTAGCGTTTATATTTATAATACCAGACATTAATTACAGTATCACGATTACCCAATAATCTTGAACTCTAATTTGTATTTTAAATTAGGGTTTCACACAGTATTACTAGAGTTTGTCACATAACACCATACTTGACCAACCATTATCGGTTCACATATACAGTACATATTTATAGCACTAAAAAAGCAAAATATATTTAATATTATAATATTATTATCATTCCTTGATCAAAACCCAAAATTAGGGTTTGGATTCCATATCTGATTTATCTGCTATATATAAACTTAATAATTAAGTTAAAAATATTTAACTTAATAATCTAAACAAAATTCATATAATAAAATAATTATTATAATTATTCTAAAAAATCCTTTCATATATTATTTAAATAATATATGATTATATTTTCATGGAAAATAATTAATAAAATATTTCTTCTATAAAATTAATTATTATAAGAATATAAATTATAATAATCAATATTTCTAAAATAAAATTATTTGTAATAATTATTGTAATAAATAAATTTTATTTATCACATAAATATATGTATACACATTACTTAACACGTATTTCCACCTTTATTTGTAATAATTATTGTAATAAATAAATTTCTGATTTATTTATATAGAAAATATCGGGTTATTACATTCACCCTCCCTTATAAAGATTCTGTCTCCGGAATCACTGTTTTAAAACCCATACATACCAGAGTACACAATCATTGCAAGTAGGTCTCGATCAAATTTGATCGAACTGATTCTTTAACTAATCACATAGAGCTTGTCTTTCTGATTAATCGGAAGATTGATTTCTAAAAGAACTCAAATTCCTCCTTCAAAATTTCTTTATAAAACAATTTATTATTTATAAGAAAATCATATATAAGACAATAAAATTTATACGAATAATACCTGGAGTTGCATTGCCAACTGCCACCAAATCCTAGACTGTCATGTTGAAGACCCGTGTAGTAGATTTTGTTGGCTTGCTGGATGAAGTTGGTCCTATGATTGCCAAAGTTCAACCGCTTTTCCCCATGTTCCGGTGGACTCCCTTTCTGTCTAGCTCGCATGAAGACCCCCCGCCCCGATGGGGGTATATAGTGTAATTTGGCCCACCCGTGAGTACCTTCTTCTAAGCGGAGATTGAGACCCCCACTGGTAGTGTGTATAAACTAATGATGCCCGCCCACAAGCGTGCTGTCTTCTGTCAAATGACTTTGATGACTTTTAAGCTGTACTCCATTTTTTTCCAATTATGCTACAATTGACTTCAATTCACACCGATATAGTGGTTTTATGTTATTTCATGTGTAGAATGGTGGTTGTAGCATTCAATGGACATTTGGAGCTATTCGGTGTGAATTGAAGTCAATTGGAGCATAATTAGAAAAAAATGGAGTACAACTTAAAAGTCAGCAAAGTCATTTGACAGAAGACAGGCCCGCCGAGGCGAACATCATTAGCCTATACACCCCCGTCGGGGCGGGGGGTCTCAATCTCCAGTTAGCAGGAAGGTAGCCTGACGGGGCGGACCAAATTACACTTCCGCCGAGGCGGGGGATCTTCACGCGAGCTAAACAGCAAAAAGAGAGCCACAAGGGCGCCTATATTATATATGAACCCCACGGGGCTAAATTATTTCTAGTGTCCTGTTATGTTTGTAATTCTTTTTGGGCACAAATTTTAGCTATTTGCATGGTATTGTAACTCTAATTGAAGGGAATTTTGTTTGAGACTTGTGTGTTGGACATGATATACTCGAGGAATAACAACTTCAATAATACACAAGACATATTATAGAGATCTAATTTCAGTTTTTGATAGCAAGCGTGGAGGAGTATTTCGAAGGGATTTTCGAGACGATTGCAATTCTAGGCTACGTGAAGGGTGTTTTTCAATATTCTTCGTCTTAAACTATTAGTTGTAATTTAAGACTGATTTCTATGATTTATTCAGTGTTTATTTCGCTGGATATGAACTAATTCACTTTTTAGGCTTATGATGGATCTTTGAGTGAATCGATGATTTTGTAAACTTTGATTTCTAATTTAGTAATCTATCTCCAGTTTATCTATATTGATTTGAGCTTGAATCTATGAATTTCCTGATCAAAAATTCTTTGTGGAATTAGATGGAATCGAGAGAGGATATTCAAATCTAGACCTAGTTGATATAACATGTGTTCATGATTTTGTGAATAGCTTAATCTTGATGAATGTTAAGGTAGAGATATGCTTGACATTGCATATAATCGGATAGAGAACTTATTCTTAAACCTTCTTCAATTGTAATTCACATAGAGATATAGTGGGTTAGTTGATTAAGGTGTTTAACAGATTTCTATCTTAATTGTGGATTGACGTTAATATGGTATCAGTGCATCGAGAGGTGGTTAATACTACGTTCGTGTTCTTGATTAATAAACTGGGATAGTGCATTGAATTGGAATAAAAGTGTTAAAATCAGAGTGAAGCTTAGGGTGAAATCATAAGTCTAATTCTCCATTAATTATTTGAAATTCCAGATTTTGATATTCGTGTTTATTTTTTGTTAGTTTAATTATTTTTAATTTAGATTCTTTAATTTTAATTATTGAGTTGATTTGTTTAATAAAATTAGGGTTAATAGAAATTGGTAATTGTAAGTTAAGGATATTTAGTTAGTCTCTGTGGGAACGATATTCTACTCATCACTTTATTACTTGTTGATTAACGTGTACTTGTGTGTTGTGCGTATATAGATTTTACCCAACAAGTTTTTGGCGCCGTTGTCGGGGACTATTTAGTATAATTCTTAATACTTTTACAATATCAGTTTAATTAATCCAGTTTTACTTACACATTTTTATTTTTGTTTTGTTTCTTATATTTCAGGTGTTGAAAGCAGTTTATGCAAAGTCGGTCCAAAAATCTAGACTTGCTTCCTTTAGAGGACGACATTGAGAAAAGGTTTCAGAGGTTGATTAAGTGGATTAAGGAAACGAGACAAGAATTTGAAATACCTGAGAAAGAAGAGGAAATGGCAGCCGAAGATCGGAAAACATTAAGGGACTTCGCCACACCCAAGGTGATTGAACTACAATCAAGCATCACCATGCCAGCAATAGCAGCGAATACATTTGAAATTAAGCCAGGGATGATACAAATGATTCAGAATTCAGTTCAGTTTGGGGGATTTGCAAATGACAATCCGAATGAGCATCTAGTCAGTTTTTTGGAATTGTGCGACACTTTTAGGTTTAATGTGGTTTCGGATGAGGCGGTGAGACTTTGATTGTTCCCATTCTCTTTATGGGACAAGGCGAAGAGTTGGTTGCATTCTTTACCATCCGGTTCGTTAACTACATGGTAGGATTTAGCTCAGAAATTCCTCGCCAAATTCTTTACACCGGCGAAAACCGCAAAGATGAGGAACGAGATAATGATGTTTTAACAGCAACATGGGGAGTCGTTATATGAGGCCTGGGAAAGATACACATAATTGTTCAGAAAATGCCCACATCATGGATTGCCCAAGTGGCTGCAAATGAACACCTTTTACAATGGACTACATGGGAATCTCAGGACAAGTATTGATGCAGCGTCGGGCGGAGCATTTATGGCTAAGAGTTACGAGGAAGCCTACGAGTTGATTGAAACCATGGCAAAAAATAACTACCAGTGGCCCACAGCAAGAATGACAAAGGCGAAGGCAGCTGGGGTGTTAGAAGTAGATGGTGTGACAGCTATACAAGCACAAATTTCTGTACTTTCAAAGAAGTTGGATTCGGTTATAACTGCACAAGCACAAGCACAACAAGTGACAATAATATGCGAGTTGTGCACGGAAGGGCACCCAATGGATCAATGCGCGATTAATCCAGCATCAGTACAGTTCGTCAGCAATTATAACAGAATTCCGCAGAACATATACTAGAACACATACAATCAAGGAAATAGGAATCATCCGAATTTCTCATGGAGAAACAACCAGCAAAATCAAGCTCCATGAGAATCATATCCCCTAGGTTTTCAGAACCATCAACAACCAGCTCAATATCAAGAAAGGAAATCAGATCTAGAGGAGTTGGTGACAAAATACATAACTAGAAATGATGTGGCTATGAAAAATTAAGCAATGGCTATGAAATCATACGAGATGGCTATGAAATCACAAGAGATGGTGATCAAGAATCTAGAGAATCACATATGACAAATTGCGTTGGCATTGAATAATAGACCACAAGGGACGTTACCAAGTGACACCGAGAGAAATCCTAAGGGTAATCACGAGCAGTGTCAAGCTATTATGTTGAGAAGTGGAAAACAGCTTGATGGTCAAGAGATATAAATTTTGGCTACAAAGGAGGTTGGAATAGAGATAGAAAATACAGAGGATGAGGTAAAGCAGGGGGACAAAAAACAAATGGAAAAGAACAAACCAGTTGTCTATCCTCCCCCACCATTTCAGCAAAGAGTTCAAAAACAAAATAGACAAGCAATTTGCAAAATTTTTGGAAGTTTTCAAGAAACTTTAAATCAACATACCATTTGCAGAGGCCCTAAAACAAATGCAGAGCTACACAAAATTTATGAAAGGGATTCTTTCAAGGAAGAAGAAATGGGAAGATTTCGAGATAGTTGCACTAACCGAGGAGTGTAGTGCGGTATTACAGCAAAAATTACCACCAAAACTCAAGGACACGGGGAGCTTCACTATTCCATGCACGATCGGGAATATGCATTTCAGCAAGTGTTTATGTGATTTGGGGGCGAGTGTAAACCTTATGCCATTGTCAGTATACTTAGAATTAGGTTTGCCAACGCCAAGGCCTACGAACATTACATTACAGTTGGTGGATAGGTCAGTCACATATCCGAGAGGCATAGTAGAGGACATCTTAGTGAAAGTGGATAAGTTTATATTCCCCGCGGACTTCATCATTCTAGACTTTGAGGAGGACAAGAACATCCCAATAATCCTAGGGAGACCATTTTTGGCCACGGGTAGGACACTCATAGATGTACAAAAAGGAGAACTCACTATGATGCTCTAAGATCAAGAAGTAAAATTCAATGTGTTTAAGGTCATGAAATTTCCTACGGATGAGGAAGAATGTTTTCGAATGGATTTAATTGAGCAAATCATTAGTGATGATATGAGCAAGAGTTTGGTAAACGATCCGTTAGAAACAACGTTATTGGGGGATGAAGAGGTCGACGATCCGGAATTGGTGGATTACCTACAAATGCTAGACTCATTGCCACGAGTTTCCAGATTTAGAACACCGTTTGAACCATTGAACACGGTGGAAGTAGCTGCCGAAAAACTGAAACCATCATTAGAAGAGCCACAAAAGCTGGAACTTAAGCCACTCCCTAAACACCTCAGGTATGCATATTTCGGCAACTCAAATTCTTTACCTGTTATTATTTCAGCTGCACTTAACGAAATGCAGGAAGAAAAATTGTTGAGGGTGCTGCAGGAACATAAATCAGCTATTGGGTGGACAATGGCGGATATAAAGGGAATTAGCCCTTCATTTTGCATGCACAAGATCTTGATGGAGGATGAAGCCAAACCAACGGTGGAGCAACAGCGACGACTTAACCCGATTATGAAGGAAGTTATGAAGAAGGAAATTTTAAAGTGGTTAGATGTCAAGATCATCATCTACCCATTTTCGAAAAGAAAAATGGGTTAGTCCAAAGGCAAAACAAGCGGTCGTCTTAAAAAAAGGAGGAATAATGGTGGTGCGTAATGAGGATAACGAATTAATACCAACTAGAAACGATGATGAAGTTGGAGGGTTTGCATGGATTACAGAAAATTGAACAAGGCAACCTGAAAAGACCATTTCCCGCTGCCTTTTATTGATCAAATGTTAGATAGATTGGCGGGACACTAATATTACTGTTTATTAGATGGGTACTCGGGCTACAACCAAATAGTCATCGCTCCGGAGGATCAAGAGAAGACCACATTCACGTGCCCTTACGGTACATTCGCATTCAGGAGGTTGTCATTTGGGCTATGCAATGCACCTATAACTTTCCAACGGTGTATGATGGCCATTTTTTTAGATATGGTGGAGAAAATTGTTAAAGTCTTCATGGATGACTTTTCGGTCTATGGGGACAGCTTTGATAGTTGCTTAAAGAATCTGGTCATGGTGTTGCAAAGATGTAAGGACACGAATCTCATACTAAATTGGGAAAAATGCCACTTCATGTTTGAAGAGGGAAAAATTTTGGGCCATAAGGTATCGGCTCAAGGATTGGAAGTTGACAAAGCAAAGTTGAAACTATCAAAAAACTGCCTCCACCGAGCTCGGTTAAGGGTATTAGCAGTTTTTTGGGACATGCTGGGTTCTACAGGAAGTTTATAAAAGACATCTCTAAAATTGTGAAACCACTATGCAGTCTTTTAGAGAAGGATACGACATTCAGCTTTGATGAAGAATGCAAGACATCCTTTGAATTATTAAAGAGAAAATTGACTACAGCCCCAGTTATAGTTGCACCGGATTGGAGCATGCCATTCGAGCTTATGTGTGATGTAAGCGACTTCGCGGTCGGGGCTGTTTTGGGCCAACGTCGAGACAAGGTGTTTCACGCCATATACTACGCAAGCAAAACACTTACAGAAACTCAAATGAACTACACAACCACAGAAAAGGAATTGCTTGTAGTGGTATATGCGTTTAACAAATTTCAGGCTTACTTGATTGGGACCAAGGTGATAGTCTATACAGACCATGCAGCGATTCGGTACTTGATAGCGAAAAAAGTTGCTAAGCCATGCCTTATCCGGTGGATTCTCCTACTTCAATAGTTTGACTTAGAAATAAAGGATAGAAAGGGGACTGAGAATCAAGTAATCGATCACTTGTCTAGGTTGGAAAACCACGGGAAAGCAAAAGATGATAGATGTGAGATTAATGAGTCATTCCCAGATGAGCAACTATTTTGGATTTCAGCATAGATTCCGTGGTAGGGTGATTATGCAAATTTCATTGTGAGCAACATTCTACCACTTGACCTCACAAGACAACAGAAAAAGAAATTTCTTCACGACGTGAAATGGTACATGTGGGATGAACCATGTTTGTTCAAGCAGTGTGCCGACAAAATGATTCGACGGTGCGTCCCATATAGTGAAGTGAAGAATATTCTGCATGAGTGTCACTCATCGGTGTGTGGCGGGCATTATGGGAGTGAGAGGACATCAGCGAAGGTGTTACAATCTAGTTTTTATTGGCCTACATTATTCAAAGATGCCCACCAATTTGTAAAATAATGCGATAGGTGTCAAAGGTTGGGCAACATTTCGAAACTGAATGAGATGCCCTTACAAACGATTCTGGAAGTGGAAATTTTTGACGTATGGGGTATCAATTTCATGGGGTCATTCCCTTCGTCGTTGAACAATCAATACATTCTACTCGTAGTGGACTACGTGTCAAAGTGGGTTGAAGCTGCAACATTACCATCAAACGATGCCAAAGTGGTCCTCAAATTCCTTTAAAAGAACATCTTCACGAGGTTTGGCACGCCAAGAGCAATTATCAGTGACGAAGGTAGTCACTTCTGCAATAAGTCATTTTCTGCTCTTTTGGCCAAATATGGGCTCAACCACAAGGTAGCTACAACATATCACCCTCAAACCAGTGGACAGTCTGAAGTGTCTAACAGAGAAGTTAAGAAGATACTAGAAAAAGTGGTGAATCCGAGTCAGAAAGATTGGTCGCTTCAATTGGACGATGCTCTATGGACCTACCAGATTGCATACAAGACGCCAATAGGGATGTCACCATATCAACTACTGTACGGGAAGGCATGTCACTTACCGGTCGAGCTACAGCATAAGGCATATTGGGCTGTGCAAAAACTAAATTTTGATCAAACAGCCGTAGGTGAAAAGAGACTACTTCAATTGAATGAACTTGATGAATTTTGCCTTCACGCCTATGAGAATGTTAAACTATACAAAGAAAAGGTCAAAAAGATGGCACGACCAGAAAATTTTGCATCGAACATTCGAGCCGGGTCAATCAGTACTCTTGTTCAATTCACGGTTGCGATTGTTCCCCGGAAAGCTTAAGTCGAGAAGGTCGGGACCATTCACAGTCAAGCGGGTATTCTCTCATGGTGCAGTCGAAATCTACAGTCGCAATCCACTTGAAACATTCAAAGTCAACGGACACCGTCTAAAGCATTATTGGGGGGAGAATCTAACACCGACGTGATCGCCATCACATTGACCGACACAACATAAACAAGAAGTAGTCAAGCTGAACGACTTAAAATCAAGCGCTAATTGGGAGGCAACCAAATCTTTAGTTCTTTATCACATTTTATATTCATAATTGCTTTATCATAGTTTTAATTTCATTATTAGGTAGACTAATAAAAGAAAATTCTTGTTAATCTCTCCACAATACAGCACGCGATAAACAACTCACTAATATTCAAGCTTTATGTCATGTAGGATTGAAAATGGAGCATTAAGTGAGCAAAACTGAAGCACAAGTGCACTACAGTGAAGCAAAAGATAGAGTCTGACAGTCAGCAAGCCCGCCGGGGCGGGCCATTTTAGTACTATAACCCCCGCCAGGGCGGGGGGTCATCAAACTTGTTAGACAGAACACATGCCCACCGGGGCGGGCCATTGTAACACTACAACCCCCGCCGGGGTGGGGGTCCCCGAATCCAGTTGACAGAATTGATGCCCGCTGGGGCGGGCCTTCCTAGTGCAATACCCCCCGCCGGGGCGGGGGTCCTGGGCAGCAACAGATGTTGGCAGTTACATAAACTTCTCCACTCCCCCATAACACACACCACTAACTCACTTTCTCCACTTCCCCATATCAGCTATTAAGTTCCATAACCACCACCTACTACCCACTACTACCACTCCAATTAATTGCTTAACTCCATCACTCCTCTCCACCTCTTCACTCCACCAATGATAGCCTTCCCTCTACCTCTATATATATCACTACCCTCATATCAAATATATCACACCAATTGACATAGAAAATTAATAGAGTATACTTAAGAGTTAGAGAGGAGCAAATTGAAAAGTTTGGGGGAAAGTCAAAGCAAGTCAAGCACTAGAACGAGATCGTGGCTTCACCATTATCTTCTAAATGCCAAAGGGGAGAAATTCACGGTCATCTCAACCAACCCGCACCTTCGATCGCCGAAAATTTGCAAGTGTCGCCGCCGCCGACCGGTATGACTACATGCTCACTAAAGTCTTTACACCAGAGCGGGGGTTGGAATCGGATGCTAACGATGGGGAGCTTATGCCGCAAATTTACCAAAAGGGATGGACCAAATTCACGGAAAAGCCGAAACCAGCCGTTATTAACATCGTCAAATAATTTTACGCAAATATAGAGGACAAAAATCCATTCCACGCATTTGTGTGAGGTCGGTTGGTTCCATTCAGTGCGGACGCAATCAACACTTACTACCAACTGAGGGCGCCTCGCCACTGCCAGTATGCTCATCTCTGTAATTTTGACCCAGATTTTGATGTTATAATCACGAAGATGACAAAGCCGGGAACATCTTGGATTAAGGGTCGAAAGGGAGGCACCGTGTTTCATTGCAAAGACCTTAGCCGGTATGGCAAAATTTGGTATGCCTTCCTATGTGCAAAATTGCTTCCATCCCAACATACCTCAGACGTCACCAAAGAGAAGGCGTTACTGTTGTCGCCATTGTGCAAGATTTTATCATTGACATCGGGGCAATAATCTGTTCCTCCATCCGCTGGTGCCTACGTGGAAATTTTTTTGGAGGCTTAACACACCCATCACTCGTATGTGGGTTATGCCGTCAAGTAGGGGTAAGATGGTCCGATGACGAGCCCACACAATTTCTGCTCGTGTTGCTTGATTCGAGAATGATAGTGCGGTATTCTGTATGGGCAGGAGGCGAGTCACATTCACGTGGTCTGGGTTTTATTTTTCCATCGGATTCGGATGATGACGTGGATGTTACGGAGACATCGGGGGAGGATGATGAACCAATGGCCGATCAAGGGACTGAGCAAGTACCGCAGGACGAGGCCATATCCAGTTCTCAATTCCTTATTTTTCAAAATCAATGTAATGCACACAACAACGCAACGCATCGGGAAATGAGGCGATTGGAAATGAGGCAAGATCATATGTTTGATGCTATGAACGCATCTTTCACCTCACTCAACACAACTCTGCAAAGCTTCAATCCGGCAACCCAATTCCTATATCAACAACCAATGCCAATGCCAAGGTTCCCACCAAGCGATTCCGATGAAGAAGAACAACAACCACCTCCTCAGACTTAAGCGATAGCAGGGAAGTCCTCACGTACTTATTTTGACTATTCATCCAATGAGGACATTGTATTACTTAAGTTTGAGGGATTTAAATACATGTTTGCATGCATTTAACATTTAGGTTGCATTTTGAATTGTTGTCATTTAAATTTCAGTATTGCATTTTTTATTTAAGTATAGCATGATAGCTTAGGTGTATTCATAGTAACTTAGGTTAATGTTTTTCATTGCATAGTAGATAATCTTGTAATGCATATTGTTATCCTTATATAAAAAAAAATTAGTTAGTAAATATTGTGTTCGCGTAAGTCCATCAATGTTGTGGTTTATATTATTTGTGGGCCTATGATGTTATTAACAATAAGTTAACAAATACAGTATTGAGTATTAGAACTACGATATAATTTATGCTATTAATCGAATCTTGAGCTTGTTTGAAACTGGTATAAAAGGATAGCACGATTAACAAACATCTGTGTTGATTGGTCAGTTCAAATTGGTACCTAAATGGTCTCTAAAGGATAATGCTAGAGTGAATGACAAAATGACAAGGATGGACAGTAAAGGTTAAAGTTAGGAAAGAACCTAATTTTGGGGGATGTTATGTGGGGGTATATAAGCTTTATTTATCTAAAAAAAAGAGAGATAAAAAGAGAATAAACACCGTGGCGTGCTTGTCTAGTTTTGTGGCCTTTGTTACTTGAGTAAATAAGCCCGAGGGGATTGTCTTTACACATAGCGCCCTAAGGTCTTAATGGTCTGGGAGTCGTTGGTCAAAAGCTCGTTAAGGTAGCATTGAAAAGCCTAAGAGAATAAGACATTGCATAGCTATGTGTATAATAATAAAAAAAATTAAACGGGAAATAAGAGTAAAAAGCCCTCGTATATATATATAAAATAATATATATATATATATATATATATGAATAAAGTATAAGTACCACGCTTGAACCCCCGAGTTAGTGATTGTTTGATTTTAGTTGAAGTTGTCTATTTTTGAAATTTTTAAGTTTGTGCTGCATGATTCCTTCTAAGAGATTGGTTATATATTGAAATTTGAGTCACTATCGGTGATCATGGATGTTGCACACACACACACTATACCAGTGATGATGGCTTGAGATTCGTGGATTTAAACGGAATTATAGATTGGTGTTTGGTAATTGGTATTGTATAGTTGTTTATTTTCGTTAAGGCCGTTAAGATAATCTTGATTCTGTGATATTGATGGGTTTGAAAGCATATAAGTTAGGTTGTATTCATTTCATCTCATTGCATTACATATAGTGTTTTGTGCTCGAGGACTAGCACGGTTTAAGTTTGGGGGATTTTGATAAGTGGATTTTATATACGCGATTTAATATCCATTTCATGCTTATTTGTTGCTAAATCTTTGTGATCATGTTCATTTTTATGTGTTTTATGTTATTTCATGTGTAGAATGGTGGCTGTAGCATTCAATGTACATTTGGAGCTATTCGGTGTGAATTGAAGTCAATTGGAGCATAATTGGAAAAAAATGGAGTATAACTTAAAAGTCAGCAAAGTCATTTGACAAAGGCAGGTACCAGGCGTAAAAGCATCATTAGCTTTACACACCCCCACGTAAGGGTGGGGTCTCTCAATCTCTAGTTAGCAGGAAGGTAGCCCGGCCAAAATGGGGGTCATCTTCAGCTGAGCTAGGGTCTTCAATAAGCCAGAGAAGGAAATGGCTATATATATATATATGAACCCCGCCGTAGGGGTGAAGGGTGTTGTTTCTGAAGTGTCCTGTTATGTTTGTAATTCTTATTGGGCACGAATTTTAGCTATTTGCATGGTATTGTAACTCTAATTGAAGGGAATTTCGGATGAGACTTATTTGTTGGACATGATATACTCGAGGAATAACAACTTCAACAATACAGAAGACATATTACAGAGATCTAATTTCAATTTTTGATAGCAAGCGTGGAGGAGTATTTCGAAGTGATTTTCGAGACGATTGCAATTCTTGGCTACGTGAAGGGTGTTTTTCAATATTCTTCGTCTTAGACTATTAGTTGTAATTTAAGAATGATTTCTATGATTTATTTAGTGTTTATTTCGTTGGATATGAACTAAATCACTTTTTAGGCTTAAGATGGATCTTTGAGTGAATCGATGATTTTGTAAACTTTGATTTCTAATTTAATAATCTATCTCTAGTTTATCTATATTAATTTGAGCTTGAATCTATGAATTGCCTGATCAACAATTCTTTGTGGAATTGAATGGAATCGAGAGAGGATATTCAAATCTAGACCTAGTTGATATAGCATGTGTTCATGATTTTGTGAATAACTTAATCTTGATGAATGTTAAGGTAGAGATATGCTTGACATCACATGTAATCGGTTAGAGAACTTATTCTTAAACCTTCTTCAATTGTAATTCACATAGAGATATAGTGGGTTAGTTGATTAAGGTGTTTAACAGATTTCTATCTTAATTGTGGATTGACGTTAATATGGTATTAGTGCATCGAGAGGTGGTTAATACTACGTTCGTGTTCTTGATTAATAAACTGGGATAGTGCATTGAATTGGAATAAAAGTGTTAAAATCAGAGTGAAGCTTAGGGTGAAATCATAAGTCTAATTCTCCATTAATTGTTTGAAATTCCAGATTTTGATATTCGTGTTTGTTCTGTGTTAGTTTAATTATTCTTAATTTTAGTTTCTTTAATTTCAATTATTGAGTTGATTTGTTTAATAAAATTAGGGTTAATAGGAAATTGTTAATTGTAAGTTAAGGTTATTGCTAGTTAGTCTCTGTGGGAACGATACTTTACTCATCACTCTATTACTTGTTGACCACGTATACTTGCGTGTTGTGCGTATATAGATTTTACCCACCCAATCAAGAAATCTATCCACTATCACCCATATCCATCGTATCCTTTCTGAGTCGTTGGAAAACCTACTACAAAATCTATTGTGATATGCTCCCATTTCCATTCCAGTATCTCTAACGGTTGAAGTAATCCGCTTGGCCTTTGATGTTCTGTCTTTGCTCTCTGACATGTCAAGCACTTTGCAACGCATTCTGCAACGTCTCTTTTTATATTTGGCCACCAAAAATATTGTCGCAAATCTTGATACATCTTCGTACTTCCCAGATGAATCGAATATCTTGAGCTACAAGCTTCTATTAAGATGTCTTCTTTAATATCCTGTAATGCTGGAACCCAAATTCGTCCCTTGAATCTAAGTAACCCTTTAGTATCGATCTTGTATTTCACTTCACAACTCTCAATCATTTTCTCTTTGATCTTTCCACATTCTTCATCTTGTAGTTGAGCATTCTTCACCTTGTCAACCAAAGTTGAACTAGCTTCCATCTGGAACAATCTTTCATTAGTTTCTTTTGGAAATTTGATTTCCAACTCTAGTCTTGTCATTGCTGAAATGAGCTCCTCCTGGTTGGTTAACAACATCAACTTCTCCCAACCTTTCTTGCTTAAAGCATCTGCAACCACATTTGCTTTGCCAAGATGATAAAAGATCTCACAATCGTAATCTTTTATCAATTCCATCTATCTCCTTTGACGCATGTTCAGGTCCTTTTGAGTGAAAATATACTTTAGACTCTTATGGTCTGTGTATATCTCATATTTTTCTCCATAGAGATAGTGCCTCCATATCTTTAGAGCAAATACCACTGCAGCCAATTCCAAATCATGAGTCAGATATCCTTTCTCATAGTCCTTCAATTGTCTTGATGCATAAGCAATAACATTATCGTTCTGCATAAGACCACAACCCAATCCTTTGTGTGAGGCATCACTATACACCACAAAGTTTCCTGTATTATCTGGTAATGATAACACAGGTGCCACACTTAACTTCTTTTTCAATTATTGAAAACTTTCTTCACACTTCTTCGTCCAAACAAATTTTACAGCTTTCTTTGTCAAATTTGTTAACGGAGTGGCAATCTTGGAAAAATCCTGGATAAACCGTCTATAATACCTTGCCAATCCCAAGAAACTTCTTACTTCTGATGGAGTTCTAGGTTGTTTCCAATTTATCATAGCTTCGACTTTTGATGGATCCACTGAAATTCCATCCTTGTCAATTACATGCCCAAGAAATTGTACACGTTCCAGCCAAAATTCACATTTAGAAAATTTTGCGTACAAATTTTCCTTTCTTAACGTCTCCAACGTCAGACGTAAGTGTTCTAGGTGTTCTTCTTGAGTTTTGGAGTACACCAAAATATCATCGATAAATACCACCACAAACTTGTCTAAAAATTGTTTAAACACCTTGTTCATTAAATCCATGAACGCTGCAGGGGCGTTTGTTAAACCAAAAGGCATCACCAAAAATTCCTAATGTCCATACGGAGTTCGGAATGCCGTCTTCGGCACATCCTCCTTCCTCACTTGCAGTTGGTGATTCCCACTCCTCAAATCTATTTTTGAGAAATATCTCGCACCTTTCAATTAATCAAACAAGTCATCTATTCTTGGCAATGGATACTTGTTTTTAATAGTGACTTTGTTTAATTCCCTATAATTAATGCAAAGACGCATTGACCCATCCTTCTTCTTCACGAATAACACTGGGGCCTTCGATATTGGAGCGGTTCCTAACGCTAAGTCAATCACGAACTCGATTTCTCTATCAGGCGTAAGTCCTGAGAAATCCTCTGGAAACATATCCAAGAATTCCTTAACCACTGGTATTTCCTCCTATTTCACACCCTTCTCCTTTTGAGTATCGACTATGTATGCTAAGTACCCTACACAACCTTTACTCAATAACTTCTTGGCCTGCATCATCGTCAGACATTTCATTTTTCTAGGCGATTTGCTACCATGAAAAACTACCTTTGACGGAGTCGTAAGGTTTACACACTTCTTTTGGCAGTCAATTATCGCTCCATAATTGAATAGCCAATCCATTCCCAATATCACGTCAAACTCTCTAAGTTTTATCGGGATTAAATCTACTTTCATAACATTCCCCTTTATATTCACCCTACAGTTCTTGTATACGGATCTAACAAGAATTACCTCCCTATTCGCAATTTCTATGTTTAAAGGGAAATTGACCTCTTCACTAGGTATTTCTAATCTCTTAGCAAATTCATCAGATATAAACGAGCAAGTAGCACCCGAATCAAATAATACATATGCATTTATATCATTGATTGGGATAATGCTTGACACGACATCTTTTGATTTTACAGCATCTTGCATAGTCATGTTGAAGGTCCTGGCTATGGGTTTGTTTGATGTCGTTAGTCCAACAATGGCCCACGTACCTCCACTGCTACCTCCATTATTTCTTGTTGTCTCTCCAGCCTTCTTCTTAGGGCATTCACGAGCGAAGTGATCCTTGGACCCGCACGTTGTTAGGTTGGTAATATTCAAGAACGCAATCAAATTGCATAAATTAGCGGAAACGTGTAAAAATCAGATTTTAAAATTTTTCACAAACCAATTACCCGGATCATCCTTTATGCATATTATTAATTAAAACGAAGAATAAGATATTATGAAATCATACCCTTGTAGAAACAAGCTTCCTCGGTGCGTTCACCTCCTACTTCTCATGATCTCCTCAAATCTCCTGGGTAGATTCCTTCCTTTGATCAATGTAAGCCACCCAAGTGTATGGCCTCTATAGGTGATCCACCAAAGAAAAAGAATTTTCAAGAAGAAGGGATATTGGCTCAAACCCTAGTTTTTTCCTATCTGTATAAGAAAAGGGAGGCGTACTCTCCAACTCTAGGAATTACGTATATTAGATATCTGATATAAGACTCCTCTTATAAAGATATCATGTAACCCTATTTTAATTAAAATAAGGTATTATTTATTTAATTAAACTCTTTTAATTAAATGGGCTCCTTAATCCTATTTGGGTAGTTAATTAAACTCCTTTAACTAATTTTCTTTCCTAATCCAATTAGGAATAAATGAAAGTACTTATATTAAATTAATTCCTAAACCTTTTTAGAAATTAAAATAATAATAATTGTAATAATATTAATAAGACTCCTCTTATTAATTTATATTTAATATTTCTAAAATATTAAATAATAAATATTAAGCTATTTAATTTATTCTATCACCATAGATTAAATTATATATACTTAACATATTATTACAATTATGACATTAACTTCTTAAATAATTATTCTTCCTTTTATGGTGTAACCCTTTAGGTTATCCATATTAAACCTGTTAGAATAAATCAATTAGAACAATTCTAATCTCATTTAAAAAATAAATTAAACAAATAATTTATTTAAATAAATAATATTTATTCTACAATAGGATAAGCCTCCCTAGCGATCAACGACTTTCCGTATAATATAGATTTCAACATTGATCATAAAAGAACCTTTGAGTAAATAGTTACTGTCTAATTCAATCCTTCCACCATACAATGTCCCAATTAAATATAAGACATGGAATTCTTGTCAAGTCTTATTTTATTTAATTATATGTATTTCGATTCCTAAATGAACAACTCCTAATGAATGCAAATTAGAAACTACTTTCTAATTTCATTCCACCTTAACCAAGGATTCTCGGGTTGTCATTTATCGAATCACATAGGACATTTCTCCTTTTACTAGAAGTGGTAGATTCTTTATTGATCATTCATTATCTTCATATATAACTTATTACACCCAAGCATACCCTTTGATATACTCTAAGAGTCTTAAGGAATAAGTCAAAGTGTAATTCATTATATATAAGATACTACGATGATCTCAAGTCTAAGGATCATTTGTACTACTATCACTATAGGAATTCCTATTGACAGGTAAGTAAAACTCCATTAGGTATTCCTTAGCGAGTCACGCTCAAAGGAACTTATTCTCTAATAAGCACCTACATACTTGCTTTAGTGTCTCCACACAAATGATCATGAGATCAATCATCCTCATCCAATGAGCAAGCAACGTATGTACCAATCTATCCGGATTCACTAATCCCTAATTTAGTAATCCAATGATTGGGAACTATTTTAGTTTTAAGCTTTCTAAGAATTTAGATCTCATTAGAATGATCATCATCATTATTCTAAAAGCATTGCTTAAAACAATGGGTTTATCACATATTATTAAAACAACACCATGTAGATAATAAATGCCTTTAATAAATAATTCTTTTATTAATAAATTAATAAGATTGATTACACAGTATATGCTTTATCATCATACATGATTGGCTTGTATGCATAATACTTTCAATCTCCCACTTGCACTAAAGCCAATCGCCAAGGTATCTCATACCCATCTTCTCTAAGTGACGATCAAACTGCCATTGTGTTAATGCTTTAGTAAATGGATCTCGCAATATTGTCTTGAGAGTCCACACGCCCGTGGTGACGCGTCTCCTTTTCAATGATCTCTCGATCAAATGAAATCACCGCAAAGACGTGTTTGGATTTATGAGAGACCTGGTTTCTTTAGCTTAATGCACTCGGTTGTCACGTATAGAGAGGCACCGGTCCTTTAATGCTAGAAACCACACCAAGTTCGGTAATGAACTTCTTCATCCAAACAACTTCCTTTGCAGCTTCACTTGCAGCTATGTACTCATCTATCACCGAATCGAAGAATCGTTTTCGCTTGGAACTTTTCCAACTCATCGCGCCACCGCTTAAGGTAAACACATACCCCAAAACGGATTTACTTTCATCTTGGTCTGTTTGAAAACTTGAGTCTATGAAGCCCTCTAGTTTTAATTTAGACCCACCGTAGACAAGAAATACATCCTTAGTTCTTCTTAAGTACTTTAGGATATTTTTCACTTTGCCTTCAGTGTTCTTCTCCGGATTCGACCGATATCTCGCTTGTTACACTAAATGCATGAGTGACATCTGGTCTAGTACATATCATACTGTATATGATAGATCCTATTCTTTGAAGCATAAGGAATCTTACTCATACGGTTTCTCTCCTCGTGTGTCTTTGGGGCTTGTTTCTTGGAGAGATGTATTCCATGGCTCATCCAAGCGTGAGGCCTCTTTTGGAATCTTCCATGCTAAACCTTTTTAGCATCAAGTTAATGTCGTTCCTTGGGACAAGCTAAGCATCCTATTAGATCTATCTTTATAGATCTGTATCTCCAAAATATAGGATGCTTCTCCCAAGTCCTTCATGGAGAAGTGTTTAGATAACCGATTTTAATTGTTTTGCGACATAGGAATATCATTCCCTATCGGTAATATATCATCAACATATAATACAAGAAATGAAACAAATATCCCCACTAACCTTCTTGTACACACATGGTTCATCCTCATTTTGATAAAATCAAACTTTTTGATTGTCTCATCAAACGGATGTTCCACCCACGAGAAGCTTGCTTTAATCCATAAATGGATCGTTGTAGCTTACAGACTTGATTTGTTCCAACCTTTGAAACAAATCCTCTTGTTGTGTCATATACACATCCTCCTCAAGTTTCCCATTGAGGAAGGCCGTTTTCACGTCCATCTCGCCAGATTTACGTAGTCATGGTAAGTCTGCAATCGTAAGCAAAATCCGAATGGACTTGAGCATTGCTCTCGGTGAGAAGGTTTCGTCATAGTCAACTCCTTGTCTTTGTTTGAAACCTTTTGCAACCAAATGGGCCTTTATAGGTCTCTACCTTGCCAGTCCGCTCCATCTTTCTTTTAAAGACCCATTTACACCCAATAGGCTTAATGCCTTGGTGGTGAGACCAAAGTCCATACTTGGTTCTCATGCATGGAGTCCATTTCGGATTTCATGGCTTCTTGCCACTTCTCTCGAGTCTTTACTACTCATAGCTTTGTCAAATTCAATGGATCATCATCATCTATAATGCGTACCTCATTGTCATCTTCTATGACAAGTCCATACCGTCTGGTATCTTTGGTACTCTTCAGTTTTACGAATAGGGTGTGGTATGTAAGAATCTCTACTTGGTTAGGTACCTCACTTTGATCTCAGAGTATTTTGTGGTTCTTGAACCTCTTCAAGATATATCTTACTCCCAATCGACCCCTTCAAGGATAAACTCCTTTTCCAAGAAGGCGGACATGTTTCGCAACAAAACACCTTTTGATCGGTTGGATGATAGAAATAATACCCCGATGTTTCTTTAGGATATCCCACAAATCTACATTTGTCGATCTAGTCTGCAGACTTATTGTTTTCAAACTTTTTGACATAAGTCGGACAACCCCAAGTCTTAACATGCTTAAGATTTGGTTTCCTCCCCGTCCATAACTCATATAGGGGTCTTGGGGGATGGATTTTGTAGGTACCTTGTTAAGTAGGTATGCAAATTGATTCTAGGGCATATCCCGAATGAAACCGGAAGGTCGGTAAAACTCATCATAGATCGAACCATGTCCAACAATGTTCGATTTCTCCTTCGAATACACCATTCATTTGTGGCGTCCCCGGTGGAGTCCATTGTGAGATTATACCATTTTCTTTGAGACAATTGAGAAACTCACCACTTAAGTATTCTCCTCCTCGATCAGATCGAAGAATCTTAATACTCTTACCAGTTTGCTTCTCAACTTCACTTCTGAACTCATTGAACTTTTCAAATGATTCAGATTTGTATTTCATTAAATACACATATCCAAATCTTGAGTGGTCGTCAGTGAATGTAATAAAATAAGAATACCTCTCGTAAATGCGATCGTTGTCATAGGTCCACATACATCTGTGTGTACCAACGCTAACAACTCTGTAATTCTTTCTCCTTTTCCACTAAAAGGAGATTTAGTCATTTTACCCATGAGACAAGATTCACAGGTTGGATATGATTCATAATCGAGATAGCTCTAGGAGCCCATCTTTATGTATCTTGGATAATCTTGTTTCATTAATATGGCCGAGTCTACAATTGCCACACATGAAGTATAATAATTAACATCATCTCTTTCCTTTTCTTAGTTTGTTCAATTTGAAATATATTTTCATGCAAGTCAAGTATATAAAGTCCATTTCGCAAATTACCAACACCATATAAAACATTATCATTATAAATGGAACATCTGTTGTTCTTTATTATAATATTAAAACCATCCATATCCAATACGTAGATAGAAATAATGTTTCTAATGATATTTGGAACAAAATAACAATTATTTAAATTAATGAACTTGCCTCGTAAGCGGTGCTTAAACAATAAGTCCCTACAACTAATGCAAACCTTTGCTCCATTTCCCACTCGTAGGGCGACTTCATCCTTGCTCGACTTTCTACTTCTCGACCCGGTCCCTCGCATATTATTACATATGTGAGAACCACATCCCAGATCCAATACCCAAGTAGAAGATTGACTTTCGGAAAAATTAATTTCAATCATAAA
Organism: Panax quinquefolius; assembly: GCA_020205615.1. Classification (NCBI taxonomy): domain Eukaryota; kingdom Viridiplantae; phylum Streptophyta; class Magnoliopsida; order Apiales; family Araliaceae; genus Panax; species Panax quinquefolius. Next base: position 70,875,007 of record CM035157.1, read on the forward strand.
CAAACCTTGATTAGGATTCAAAGCTTCTCCAAGCTTCTTCCGCTTTTGTTCTCATGAGATAATCCTTGCGCTTCCTCTTCTAGTGACCGACGTATATTGCAATGGAAGCAAATTCCTTTGCTAGTGGATCAGTTTCTTTTGATCCTTCACTTTCGCCTTTCCTTAGCCTTCTTGGATTTCTTCTTTTCATGAGATACCTTGGGCCTTTTCCTTTTCTTGGAAGAATCATCCACCGAAGAAGACATGGTTCTTCTTGGATGGGAAGTGACCTTCAGCAGCTTTCAACATGTTAAGTAATTCGAGCAAGTGACATCCAACTTATTCATGTGAAAATTCACAACAAATTGTGAGAAGGTGTCCGGGAGTGACTGCAAGACTAAATCTTGACTCAACTCCCCATCCACGACGAACCCAAGTCATCCAAGACGCTCAATCGATTGATCATCTTTAGGACATGAGTCTCAACGATAGTGCCCTCGGTTATCCGAGATCGGAAGAGCTCCTTAGATATTTCATATCTAGCGATCCCTACTTTGCTCACCATACAACTCTCCAAGGTGCAAGTAGCATAGTAGGAGCATCCATGTTTTCATCTTGACACCAAGCTCGTTACTCATGGATGCGAGCATGATGCATTGAGCCACAGATGCATCATCTTGCCACGCTTAAAAGTGGCAATCTCTTCCTCGAGAGGTCGTCATTTAACTTTTGCAGTGCATCGCGGCGAATTTAGGACATAAGAAATCTTTTCAAAGAAGGAGAACAATTCTCGATTCCTTAACCAAATCAGTAGTTCTGGGTCCAAATGATTGTTAGCATCAAGTATGTTTCAGCGTTGAAATTAGTGAATGTGACATTTTCAAAATTCGCATGTAAAAAAGACAATATTTTAGCAAACATTCATTTATTAATTACCAAAATAAATTAGGTCTTATTTTATATTGGTATCTCCCACTATTTTCTTCAAACTATATTACCCTCATTTATATAGTTCTAAGAAAATCTAATTAAAGTTTTTGCTAGTGAGAATAAGGATCTCATTTCAAATAAATATAGCCTTGTGGTGACACACACAAACTATATATAAATAAATAGGTACACAACTCCTTGTCAATTACATCAACATGTAACTCCTTATGTTTTGCCTCTTAGATTATTTTGATCAAGTGGTGGCACATCCGAATCAAAATTATCTAAGTTAAGTCCAACCTAGCACTTCCATATATTCAAAAAGAAAATATCGCCTTTGTGGTGACACAACAAAACAATATTGTTCAATTTTCTTTATGAGCATCAAATGTGATAATTAACATCTTAAATACTTAATACTTGCCTTGTGGTGACACAACAAACTCATATTAAATATTTAATACTCTATTAATTTTATCATGCTAGAAAGCGGCGTTCGATATTCTAAATATCTTTGAACGCTTAAGACTTAATATAAAAAACATTGAGGATTTGTTATTATTTGTCTCATCTTGTTTTAGCGCATGCAAATATATATATAAAATACGCGTCATATTATTAAACCTGCGAAGCATGTTTGCATAATATATAATATATATAATATATGCACATATAGAATACTATATTCTACCCGGATTGATTATGGACTTTTATATTCTAGTTTGGTTCACTAGAGCCACCAAGTGAACCAAAAGGTCAAACCCTAGGGTGCAAAGAATAAACATTTAAATATAACTATTAGATTTAAACCCGGGCTCCATTACAAATGGGTCTTTTAGCGCTCCTTGCTCCTTGATCTTCGGTTCTTCTAAAAATTCTAACTAGTCCTATTACATAAACTATTTAATTTAAATAGAAACCTTGATCAGCAGTCAAGGGGAAGTACATAGGAGAGAGATAGAATTTACATCAAGAAGAAAACCAGAAAAGACGAGGTACGCAGACCCCATTTAATAAAACTCATTCATTCAAAAATCCAACTAAAATAAATCCAATCACATTTGTCAATTATCCATAATCAATCCCATTTATTATCATACATATCATCATATGTATCAATAAATTAAATCATTCCATATATATATGAATATCATTTAATGGGCAATTTTATGTTGCATGAAATCCATTTCAAGATTAAAATAAACTCTTTTATTTTAATTATAAAATTATTAAGGTAAGTATATATATATAACTATTATATATATATATATATATATATATATATATATATATATATATATATAATAAGTCATGCTACTACCTACACGCTAATTCTTTCAAAAGGTCCAAGAACCTCCCAAGAAGTAATACTTGTATCCGTTATAATATATATATATATATATATATATATATATATAAATCAAAACACACTAATTCAATAAAAAAATATAATAATATATATATATATATATATATATATATATATATATATATATAAACCGTCTCAAAGAACTCAAAGAAGAAAAAAAAATAGCGGTATTACGGTTTTTTTTTTTTTTTTCTTTCACGATCATGCCCCTTAAAAAAATTGATTACCCACGAAATCAAAAAAAAAAAAATTCAAAAGCAGCTTTTTCTAAGAAATAAATTTTTTTTTTTCATAAAATAATAATTTTATACAACAAATTATGCCCAATAAATTATTCTAAATACATACCCATACATATATGGAATCAAAATAATTAATAATTCGCATAAAGTTTGGCTCTGATACCACTGTTAGGTTTGTAATATTCAAGAACGCAATCAAATTGCATAAATTAGCGGAAACGTGTAAAAATCAGATTTTAAAATTTTTCACAAACCAATTACCTGGATCATCCTTTATGCATATTATTAATTAAAACGAAGAATAAGAAATTATGAAATCATACCCTTGTAGAAACGAGCTTCCTCAGGTACGAGTTCACCTCCTACTTCTCCGCGATCTCCTTGAATCTCTGGGTAGATTCTTTCCTTTGATCAATGTAAGCCACCCAAGTGTATGGCCTCTATAGGTGATCCACCAAAGAAAAAGAATTTTCAAGAAGAAGGGATATTGGCTCAAACCCTAGTTTTTTCCTATCTCAGATAAGAAAAGGGAGGCGTCTTTCTCAACTCTAGGAATTACGATATATTAGATATCCGATATAAGACTCTCTTATAAAGATATCATGTAACCCTATTTTAATTAAAATAAGGTATTATTTATTTAATTAAACTCTTTTAATTAAATGGGCTCCCTAATCCTATTAGGGTAATTAATTAAACTCCTTTAACTAATTTTCTTTCCTAATCCAATTTAATAAATGAGAGTACTTATATTAAATTAATTCCTAAACCTTTTAGAAATTAAAATAATAATAATTGTAATAATATTAATAAGACTCTCTTATTAATTTATATTTAATATTTCTAAAATATTATATAATAAATATTAAGCTATTTAATTTATTCTATCACCATAGATTAAATTAAATATACTTAACATATTATTACAATTATGCCATTAACTTCTTGAATAATTATTCTTCCTTTTATGGTGTGACCCTTTAGGTTCTCCATATTAAACCTATTGTGAATAAATCAATTAGAACAATTCTAATCTCATTTAAATAAATAAATTAAACAAATAATTTATTTAAATAAATAATATTTATTCTACAATAGGATAAGCCTCCCTAGCGATCAACGACTTTCCAGATAATATAGATTTCAACATTAATCATAAAAGAACCTTTGAGTAAATAGTTACTGCATAATTCAATCCTTCCACCATACAATGTCCCAATTAAATATAAGACATGGAATTACTTGTCAAGTCTTATTTTATTTAATTATATGTATTTCGATTCCTAAATGAATAACTCCTAATGAATGCAAATTAGAAACTACTTTCTAATTTCATTCCACCTCGCCAAGGATTCCTCAGGTTATCATTTATCGAATCACATAGGACATTTCTCCTTTTACTTAGAAGTGGTAGATTCTTTATTGATCATTCATTATCTTCATATATAACTTATTATACCCAAGCATACCCTTTGATATACTCTAAGAGTCTTAAGGAATAAGTCAAAGTGTAATTCATTATATATAAGATACTATGATGATCTCAAGTCTAAGGATCATTTGTACTTTACTATCACTATAGGAATTCCTATTGACGGTGTAAGTAAAACTCCATTAGGTATTCCTTAGCGAGTCACGTTCAAAGAACTTATTCTCTAATAAGCACCTACATACTTGCTTTAGTGTCTCCACACAAATGATCATGAGATCAATCATCCTCATCCAATGAGCAAGCAACTTATGTACCAATCTATCCGGATTCACTAATCCCCAATTTAGTAATCCAATGATTGGGAACTATTTTAGTTTTAAGCTTTCTAAGAATTTAGATCTCATTAGAATGATCATCATCATTATTCTAAAAGCATTGCTTAAAACTATGGGTTTATCACATATTATTAAAATAACACCATGTAGATAATAAATGCCTTTAATAAATAATTCTTTTATTAATAAATAAATAAGATTGATTACACAGTATATGCTTTATCATCATACATGATTGGCTTGTATGCATAATACTTTCACACGTGAAGCAAACGTTCTTCTTAGATTGAGTGCAATTTGGGGCGATGTGACCCTTCTGGCCACAGTTGAAGCATACTCGCTTCCCCATCAAACACACACCCTTGTGAAACTTCCCGCATGTATCACATGCTTCGAACTTCTTATTTTTCTAGTTACCCTGCTGGCTTCCAACACTCACATTTCCAGTCCATTTCCTCTTTAGATTGTTGTTGTTGTTTCCACCGTTACTACCTCCACCATTTTTAGCTTCACCTTCATGTTTCTTCTTCCTCTGCTCTTGGTTGAACTTAGTTACAACCTCGCCCCCACCTTCAGTGAGAATTGCCTTCTCCATTACTGTTGTAAACTTCTTTAGCTGGAACAGGGAGACCCTATTGTACAACCAGGGCTTCACTCCCTGTTCAAACCTCTTCGCCATGCGTTCGTCTGTGCTGACTTGATATGGCGCAAACCTCGCCAACTCATTGAATCTTGCGGCATACTCAGACACTAACATCGTTCCCTGTTTTAGTTCCAAAAACTGCACTTCTAGCTGACTCTTCGAACTTTCGGGAAAATAGGTCTCGAAGAATATCTCCTTAAACCTTTCCCAAGTCATAATCCCTTGACCTCCTCGGGTTATATTATCCTGCCACCAATAACTAGCCTCTGCTTTTAACATGAATGTTGCAAAAGCAGTCTTCTGATCCTCCCCTACTCTGGTAACATCGAACACTTTCTCTATCTCCGTGACCTAGGTCTATGCCTGAACTAGATTCATGCACCCACGAAATTTTGGTGGTCGAACCGCCTTGAAATCCTTAAACGTTGTACCTTGATTCCGAGGTTGATTCTGCAATGCTCTTGTTAGTAATGTCGCTAGTTGTTGAATGGGGTTAAATTCAACATTATTGTTATTTGTTCCTTCAGTGGTTCTCTGTCGGGGTGGTTGACGTCTTAGAGGCATTTTCTGTTAAAAAAAATACACTCATTAGATTATTACTCAACTCTTTTAAGTAATTTCTACTTAACTTGCCCCCGTAAAAGGAATAATCACATATCACATAACACTCTGGAATTAAATAAAATAATAACTTTTATTCATTCATAATCTTTTTGAAAACATAAGAACAATAGAATCACTGCTATTTACATTACTTTCCTGAACTACAAAAGTTGCAAGATTACTTCATCATCATCTATCCCATTAGTTATATAATACCCGGGATTTACATTTTATTTATTATATCATTAACCACATATTATGTACATTCCTTACAATGTCCTACTAAGATACTGCGTAGCCTTATGACGCTCTTCCTCTATAATTCGGCTCATTGTTCGGCGATCTAAAATGTATGATGGCAGCATCTCGAACTATATAGGATAACACATGACCCGATCTTGAGCTCGATTGATCACGGTGTTGAATACGTTATTCATCTCTTCCATCTTCATCCTCTTTGATTGTGTGTCTCTCTCTGCTATTTCGGCTCGTTGATAAGCTTCCTCGTACGCATCTTCGACTCTTACCCTCTTCATAGCTTCTTCTTTCAACTTGTTCTTCAACTTTGCAATCTCTACTATCATTCGCTCATTCTCTCCTTCAGTGTGAACCAGTTTCTCTTCAATGTTATTCAAATGTTCCTCTCGATCCTGGATTTTGTCGTCCTTCTTTGCCATCGAGGTCTGTTGTTCAACTATTATCTCTTGTAACTCCTCGACGGTATCCTGAAGTTCCACATTACGGTTATACACCTCGTCGTACATACGGGCGGCAATCGAATTAAGTGGAATCTCTTCCTCCTCGTCCTCCTCATCCGACTGTGGTAGCTCAACAGGGTCTTCCTCATCCGTCTCTATCTCATCATCCTCATCAGGTATTCTCTCCTGCTCAACTACTATAACCAACATAGTTACTTCCCGTGGCAGTAGTTGTTCCCACACCACATGAATATCTCGAGGCTCCTCCTCTCTAGGCATCTGGGATCTTTCCTCCCTAGCCTGACTAGATCCTCCTACATTAGCCATCCTGTCAACCAAATTTTAAGTTTTTAATTATTAATCATTACTACTCAACACTCACGAGCACATAAGTTGCAATCACATAAGCACATAAGTGTTTTATTACTTCTTCCTTAAAACTCGATAAGAGTTTATCACCACTATCTTTTCAAAGGTTACTTCCTAAGACTTTTCCCTACCTAAGGTTCATAACCTAAGGCTTTGATACCAACCTGAGACACCCCCAAATCTAGGTACTTCATTACCACAAGATTCGGTGTTCACTATCCATTCATTCATATCTATCTACCCAAGTATAATAAAATTAAATCATAAATCCTCCCTTTAAATAGGGTTAAGAAACTTGCACAAAGAAAGCTTAAAGTTAGAAAATTTGCTCAAAGAAAGTTTAAGCACTTGAACAATTATAAAAGTAAAGTCAGAGAACTTGCCTCGTGCGTAGGTTAAATAATCACTACTCACATTCAGCACAAGTCCTACACATACCATATGTATTGACAATACACATTAGTTACACTAACATTAGCTTCACGAGTTGCTTTCTCACTTTTAGTATAGCTACTAACTAAGTTTAGGTTTAAACAACATCACATCTTTTCATGAACATTACTTTTTAGCTTTATTACAACTACTTAAGTGATCAAGTCATTGCATCACATACACATTAACAACTTGATACAAAATCTTATTACATGTCCAACATATTATCATTAGGTTATACAAATACACAAAGGATTGCACTTGCATTCGCGCATCCCGACGCCCTTCGATTGCCTCCAAATACACAATAGTCCTAAAGATGGCCATTTTGACCCTTCATAACGATTTCAAATTGAAAAACTTAAAGTATAAAAGTTATAGGCCTATTCGTCCTCGTTCCGAATCATCATGAATCGCATCATTCGGAGTTGTTATGAAAATGTTATGCTCATTTTAGAAAAACATGTTCTGTTAGTTTTTTTCCAAAATTTGGCTTAGCAGACTACCCCCCCCCCCCCGCCACCAGGGTGGGGGTTTTTCCACTAGGGGGCCCACCGGGGCGGGGGTCCCTTCTACGTTTTGCGATTTTATGCTTTATAATTCTACAAAAAGCCAAATTAGGCCTCCAAACTCCTTTTTAACAACTATACCAACCTATATAAGGTGTAATAGGTTTACAGAAACATAATCTAATGTTTTCTAACGCGTGTGTAGCCATCTAAAAAACATAAACATCCAAATTACAACCATTAATTTTCACTATTTTTGCTAAAACTTTACTTTTTGAAAGTTTTAGTGAAAGTCATCACTGTGATTTTGTTTTTCAACCAAAACAGTTAATTCAACATACTATGCTTATGTTTATTCATCCTCTTTCGAATTTAATAGTCAATTTATATATTATACAACTAATTAAATCTTAATTTTACTTTAAACTAAGCCATATTTGTGAGACCCCAAATTTTACGAATAAAGATTTAAATTTCTCAAAAATTTTTTTTTGAATATTATGGTATGGATTTGATATAATGTTATAGTTGTGGGTAGTATTTATAAATTTTGCAAAGTATGCAAGTTGTTATAAAATATTCATTTGGTCGGGAAATATTCTTTTTGTCGGAAATATTCGTACGATGACACAATCATTGGTGAACCCACAACGGAAGTATTGTCGTAGTAATAAAACGACAGAATTATTTTTATGAAAATAACGGCAGAAGTTTACCGTTAAAACTGTTGAACTACTCAGTAGTAAAAGTACAGTAATACGCGTAGTTGCATAGTAGCACACGGTATTGGTTATTGATGCTTACGTGATAAGTCATTCAGTTATACTCAATTATTATTATAGTAATTGCTGCATCATATCTCTCATATTATTGATTCAATTATTGTCACAGTATCATCTGCATTATATGATATATTATTAAATCAATAATTGAGATGACAAAGTTATTCATATTATTAAATTTCAATATTTACAATGTCCAGAAGTTCTGCCAAGGAGAGGTTTGGTCACCTAATTGCGCGCCAATAGGGAGAAATCCTTATTGGAAAGCCTCCTCTTTCCTGGGAATGACCTGGTTGTTAAATATTATGAGTTATGATATTAATGATGAATAAGTTCGTGGTTATTAAAGATGAATTTGATAGTTCTATTGTGTTGGGATTATTTGTGTTAGTAGAAATCGACATTTATTTCGATAATAATTGATGTCTGGAGATTATATTATTCAATCGCGTATTCAGAGCACTTTTCATGTCGGAGTACTATTCATGAGTTACTATTCATGAGTTACGATTGAGTCACATTCACTTACTATTAGGGGAGTTGGTGCAAGATTGATGATACTTGCATGACTAAGTTAAAAATGGAGGTATAGATGGAGGTACTATACTGTAGTTAATTTTTTCACATGTTTAGAACTATTGAGTCACATGATTTACTATTGATTCACATGATTTACTATTAGGGGAGGTGGTGCAAGTTTGATAATACTTGGATGACTGAATTATAAATGAAAGAAAAGTTGGAGGTATTGTACTGTAATTTTTTGAGCCCCAAAATGTGTAATTATCGAAACTATGTTTTCCTATAAATAGAATCTCATTCTTCCTTCAATTCTCACAATTCACTAAAGCTTTAGAGCCATTATTATAGAGAGAAATCTATAGAGAGAAATAAAAAGAGAAGACTGCTTTCTCACTATTCCAGTATCCAATCTTCTTTTGAGGTAAGAGATATTATTTGTTTGTGTCTGTAGGGGTATTATTTCTTTCATATTCATGAAGAGAGCTATTGTTATTCCATTCCTTATTATTCCGTTGGAATAACCTATCTATACGAAGTACCACATACATGGTGAAATTCTTCTGTTATTCCATTCTTTATTATTATGTTGGATTAACCTGCATATGCAAAGTACCGCATACATGGTGAAATTCTTCTATTATTCCGTTCTTTATTATTACTCGTCAGATATCATGTCTGCGTGCGTTACGCCGCACACAGTTTCCATTATTTATTATTTTGTCGTAATATCCTATCTGCATGCGATTACACCGACTGGTTCCATTATTTATTATTCTGTTGAATATCCTCGCGGTTGCAATTTCGCTTTGACTGGTTCCGCTTCTTTATTATTCATTGGAATATCCTCGCTTGCAAGTGCAGATCACGCCGACCTCGCCCGCTTATTTATTATTCATTGGGAATAGCACGTGCATGCGGTCTCTATCGCATGCATGGTGAATCCTTCTGTTATTCCATTCTTTATTATTCTGTTGGAATAACCTGTCTATGTGGATTACCACATGCATGGTGAATGATCATTTATATTCATTCCTTATTGAATTGTGAAAATGATCTGGTTGCGTTGATTATGATGAGAGTCATAATAAAAGCTTTGGACTGATGAAAATCATGGGTATATGAAGTATTAGTAAGTGTTATGATGAGTTATGTTGGTTATTATGTGAAAACATGAAAGTTTCTTAGAAATCACAAAGAGTTGAAAATCAGATTTTAGTGAAAATGGGACATGAAATTCAATTGACCATATCTCCTATTATATTTGGAATTTTTGAGTGTGGTCAAGTTCTAGAGTTAGATCTATGAGTTTTGTAGCATCTCCAAGTGGAATCACTGGAAAAGGTGTTGTAGATTTTCGTATGGACTGATTTTAGCAAAGGAGTCAAAAGCTAGAAATTACCGAAATGCTACTTTGCTAGATTTTAGAAGAAAACATTTTTACCACTTAAATTGTGAGAAAAATTCTGGCCTTTTGGGACATGAAAGTATATGGTATAAAGAACATCCTGTCCAAAAATCCCAGAAAAGAAATATTTTTGGGACTGATTTGGTATTTTTCATGAAAATAGTTTAGTTACAAACATATGAGTTAAATATGTTATGTGAAGTAACAAAGTTGGAAAATAGGATTTTATGGCTTGGGAATCCTATATAAGGTATATGCAGATTTTTGATAAGGGATTTAATCATTGGTGATGAAATCTTATGAGTATGGCAATTGAAATATGTTATGTGAAGTAAACAATTGAAATAAATTGTTTATAAGTTTAAGAGGTTATTAAAATATTGTTATAATATTAACCATATTAGATTATGAGTTATTTAAGTGATGGATAATATTTGGATAAAATTAAAGTCTTTAATATTTATCCTTGTTTTAGTTTGATTAATGCTTATATCATTATCATCATCCTCATGCTTATATAGTGATGAAAGATATCTTTAGCTTACGTGCAAAGATGGATTGTTGAATATTGGTTTTATTGTTGTATATCTTTGGCTTACGTGCAAAGATGGATTGTTGATTATTGGTTTTATTGTTGTATATCTTTGGCTTACGTGCAGAGATGGACTTGGTATGATTATGACCAGGGATTATTCGGTATAGTCATGACCATTGATGATTTAAAGATATCCTTGGCCCGTAGTGTAGGGATGGTTCGATGATGTGGTTTATTTATTAAGCTGAGTCTCAGCGATAAAAATTGATGAAAACAATTATTTTAAAACATAGAAGATAGTATATATCATGCTCTACTTGACTCTTCTATTGGATTGCTTATTCTGCTGCAGTTAAACTTGATGTCTATTGTATTTTATCAGTTTAACATTGTTGAAGACTAATGATAATTTATTCTGCATTATCTTAGTCATAATATTTCTTACTGGGCTAGTTGAGCTCACCCTTTCTTTCACTGTTCTCTTCAGGAAATGAGAATATAGCTAGGACGAGTCGGGGAACGGAGTGACGGTCCAGATGATAGCATTAGTAGTCCTCACTATTCTGTTAAATAGTGTGACAATAAATGTAATGAGGACTCCATTGAGAGTGGATATTGTCTTGAAGGCAATATTCTTGTTTAAACTCTCAGCTTATGTTTTGTCGTATGTTACATGACAGTTGTATTATTAAGTTGTATTTTGTATTTTGTACCATGTATTTGGCGACTCAAGATGGGTGATGTATACCTATTTTGGGGGCGTCACAGTTGGTATCAAAGCTTAGGGATATGATCCCTGGCTGAGATGTGAGACAAGAACTAGGAGGGGAGAGACGGGGAATTCCTTCGCTAGTATGACCTACCTATGTTTTTTTGGTATTTAATTGGTCGATCAGAGTATAGGGATAATATGTAATATGTTAATTAACCCTTGTTTTGTGACAGTGTTTGAAAATGGCATCTAGAAATGTTGAGATAAGCAATGGAGCAAAATAATATGACCGTATCGTAGTACGAGGCTAAGTTTGCGAAGTTATCCCGGTTGGCATCCCATTTGGTCGATAATGAGAAGCGAATGACGCAAATGTTTCTAATAGGTTTGAAACCCGATATACGTAAATACCTCATTTCTCATAAACTTTGTTTATATTCAGATGCTGTGAATAAGGCTCAGTTATTGGAGCGTGATAATGAGTCAGCACAACCAAAAGGCAACGACCAACAACACGATAATAATCGTACCGGTGGCAACGACCATCGGAACAATGATAACCATCGTGGGGAAAATTATCATGCCAAGAATGGTAACCACTTCGGTGGTAATCATGGCCAAGATAATAGAAGTGGAAATTTCAAGAAGAGAAGATCACCTAGCCCGATTTTGTCGTGCACCAAAGTTAAGTTCAGCTGGGACGATGGCACCAAAGGCGGATACGGACAAAACAAAGTCGGTGATTTCAGGAAGAGCATTTTTCATGACTTCTCAAAAAGCGAGTAACCCAAATGAAGTTAGTACGGGTTAGTTAATTATAAATTCTTGCGAAGTTTATACCTTATTAGATACCGGTTCTACCCATTCTTTTATCTCTCTTGCTTGCGCTCAACGTTTAAATTTAACTCCGGAGAAATTAGACTTTGACTTATTGGTTGAAACTCCATTAGGAGAAACCTTTATTACATGTGCTATCCAAGTCTTGGATGAGAGTCACAGTTTTGAATGATATTTCTATTGTTAATAAATTTCCTAGCGTATTCTTGAAGACTTCTTAGCTTACCCCGTAGCGTGAAATTGAATTTTATATTGACCCCAGTACAAAACCCATTTCTTCAACCCTTAAATATTTCTTCAACCAAAACGAATGTATAATGTGCCAAAGACGTTGGCTCGAGCTGTTGAAGATTACGATCATACCATTCTGTACCGTCATGGGAAAGCGAACGTGGTAGCTGACGTGTTGAGTAGAAGATCGTATGCATTTACGAGTGCGATGTTGTTAAACACAAAAACCTATTTCGTATAACTTACAAATGATGAAGATAGAGTTAAAGACTCTAGGGACCCACGTGAAGATAACGAATATACGAGTAGAATCAACTCTAATCGATAAAGTTAAAGCCGCTCAAACTACACACCTGGAGCTGAGGAATGTGAAGAAGAAGGTTCAAGAAGTCGTTATCTCAACCCTCGATATTATTGGCCCATTTGAAATCCTTGATTGTAGCCTATAGACTCATTTTACCGCTAAATATGTTGTGTGTTCATAACGTACCGATGTTATATAAATATGTGGACAACCCGAACCACATTATTGAATTAGAACTAGACGAGATAACGGAAGATTTAAAGTATGAGGAAATACGTGTTAAAATCTTGAATAAGAAGGATCATATTCAACACTCAAAGGTTATATCTCAAGAGTTAGAATCTGAAATGAAGCCAAGGTATCCTCACCTCTTCGGCATACCAGGTACGTACGTAAATTTTGAGGGCGAAATTTCATAAGGAGGGGAGATTGTGAGACCCCAAATTTTATGAATAAAGATTTAAATTTCTTGAAATATTTTTTTGAATATTATGGTATGGATTTGATATAATGTTATAGTTGTGGGTAGTATTTATAAATTGTGCAAAAAGTATATGCAAGTTGTTATAAAGTATTCATTTGGTGGGGAATATTCTTTTTGTTTGAATATCCGATGCACGGCACAATCATTAGGTGAACCCACAATGGAAGTATTATCATAGTAATAAAACGGCGAAATTATTTTTATGAAAATAATGGCGAATTTTACCGTTAAAACTATTGAACTACTTTCATTAGTAAAAAATACGATGTCTGCTGTGGTTGCATAGTAGCTTTACGGTATTGGTTATTGATGCTTACGTGATAAGTCATTCAGTTATACTCAATTATTGTTATAGTAATTGCTGCATAATATCTCTCATATTATTGATTCGATTATTGTCACAGTATCATCTGTATTATATGATATATTATTAAATCAATAATTGAGACGACAATGTTATTCATATTATTAAATTGCAATATTTACAATGTCTATAAGCTCTGCCAAGGAGAGGTTTGTTCAGCTAATTGCGCACCAATAGGGAGAAATCCTTATTAAAAAACCCCCTCTTTCTTGAGAATGACCTGGTTGTTAAATATTGTGAGTTATGATATTAATGATGAATAAGTTCGTGTTGATTAAAGATAAATTTGATAGTTCCATTATGTTGGGATTATTTGTGTTAGTAGAAATCGACATTTATTTCGATAATAATTGATGTCTAGAGATTATATTGTTCAATCGGGTATTCAGGGCACTTTTTGTGTCAGAGTACTATTCATAAGTTACTATTCTCGAGTTACTATTCATGAGTTACTATTTAGTCACATTCACTTACTATTAGGGGAGTTGGTGCAAAATTGATGATACTTGCATGACTAAGTTAAAAATAGAGGTATAGATGGAGGTACTATACTAAAATTAATTTTTTCACATGTTTAGAACTATTGAGTCACATGATTTACTATTGATTCACATGATTTACTATTAGGGGAGGTGGTGCAAGTTTGATAATACTTGGATGACTGAATTATAAATGAAAGAAAAGTTGGAGGTATTGTACTGTAATTTTTTGAGCCCCAAAATGTGTAATTATCGAAACTATGTTTTCCTATAAATAGAATCTCATTCTTCCTTCAATTCTCACAATTCACTAAAGCTTTAGAGCCATTATTATAGAGAGAAATCTATAGAGAGAAATAAAAAGAGAAGACTGCTTTCTCACTATTCCAGTATCCAATCTTCTTTTGAGGTAAGAGATATTATTTGTTGTACCCGTAAGGGGTATTATTTCTTTCATATTCATGAAGAGAGCTATTGTTATTCCATTCCTTATTATTCCGTTGGAATAACCTATCTATGCGAAGTACCGCATACATGGTGAAATTCTTCTATTATTCCATTCTTTATTATTATGTTGGAATAACCTGTATATGCAAAGTACCGCATAAATGGTAAAATTCTTCTACTATTCCGTTCTTTATTATACTCTCAGAATATCCTGTCTGTATGTTTACGCCGGACCTGGTTCCATTATTTATTATTACGTCGAATATCCTCGTCTGCAAAGATGCGATTCTGTGGGGACTGGTTCCATTATTTATTATTACATTTGGAATATCCTATCGGTCTTGAATTTAAACTTGACTTTGGTTTGTTCTTTATTATTCTATTAGAATATCGTATACCGGTCTTGGATCACGCTTTGACCTCGTTCCCGTTTCTTTATTATTACATTGGGAATAACTTTTTTTGTGCGGTCTCTATCACATGCATGGTGAATCCTTCTATTATTCCATTCTTTATTATTACATTTGGAATAACTTTTTCTATGTGGATTACCACATGCATGGTGAATGATCCTTTATATTCATTCCTTATTAAATTATGGAAATGATCTGGTTACATTGATTATGATGAGAGTCATAATAAAAGCTTTGGACTGATGAAAATCATGGGTATATGAAGTATTAGTAAGTGTTATGATGAGTTATGTTGGTTATTATGTGAAAACATGAAAGTTTCTTAGAAATCACAAAGGGTTGAAAATCAGATTTTGGTGAAAATGGTACATGAAATTCAATTGACCATATCTCCTATTATATTTGGAATTTTTGAGTGTTGTCAAGTTCTAGAGTTAGATCTATGAGTTTTGTAGCATCTCCAAGTGGAATCACTGCAAAAGGTGTTGTAGATTTTCGTGTGAACTGATTTTAGAAAAGGAGTCAAAAGTTGGAAATTACCAAAATGCTACTGTCCAGATTTTAGAAGGGCTGTTTCGGTCACTTAAATTATGAGAAAAATTTTGGCCTTTTGGGACATGAAAGTATATGGTATAAAGAACATCCTGTCCAAAAATAAAATCATTCCGACTTAAAATGAGCAATTTTTGACCATTTTAATATTTAGGTTTTTCTGACAAAAAACGTTATAACCGGAGTTCTATAACTCCGATGACCATGAAATTTAAATTGGAAGATCACATTAACATGTGTAAGATCCTGCCAAGATTTGTGAATTTCTGGAGTTAAACTTGAGGTAGCTAATTTTTTAAGGAATTAATTAGAAATTGATTTTTGAAAAATAGTAAATGAATTTTAAAAATTCCGAGAAAAATATATGTTCATTATGGGACTATATTCTGCTAAATCCCAGAAAAGAAATATTTTTGGGTCTTATTTGGTATTTTTCATGAAAATAGTTTAGTTACGAACATATGAGTTAAATATGTTATGTGAAGTAACAAAGTTGGAAAATATGATTTTATGGCTTGGGAATCCTATATAAGGTATATGCAAATTTTTGATAAGGGATTTAATCATTGGTGATGAAATCTTATGAGTATGGCATTTTTGAATGATTAAATGCATTATTTGATAAAATGTAAACAATTGAAATAAATTATTTATAAGTTTAAGAGGTGATTAAAATATTGTTATAATATTAACCATATTAGATTATGAGTTATTTAAGTGATGGATAATATTTGGATAAAATTAAAGTCTTTAATATTTATCCTTGTTTTAGTTTGATTAATGCTTATATCATTATCATCATCCTCATGCTTATATAGTGATGAAAGATATCTTTGGCTTACGTGCAAAGATGGATTGTTGATTATTGATTTTATTGTTGTATATCTTTGGCTTATGTGCAAAGATGACTTGTTGATTATTGGTTTTATTGTTGTATATCGTTGGCTTACGTGCAGAGATGGACTTGATATGATTATGACCAGGGATTATTCGGTATAGTCATGACCATTGATGATTTAAAGAATATCCTTGGCCCGTAGTGCAGGGATGATTCGATGATGTGGTTTATTTTTTAAGCTGAGTCTCAGCGATAAAAATTGATGAAAATAATTATTTTAAAACATAGAAGATAGTATATATCATGCTCTACTTGAATCTTTTATTGGATTGCTTATTCCGCTGCAGTTAAACTTGATGTCTATTGTATTTTATCAGCTTAACATTGTTGAAGACTAATGATAATTTATTATGAATTATCTTAGTCATAATATTTCTTACTGGGCTAGTTGAGCTCACCCTTTCTTTCACTGTTCTCTTCAGGAAATGAGAATATAGCTGGGACGAGTCGGGGAACGGAGTGACGGTCCAGATGATAGCATTAGTAGTCCTCACTATTCTGTTAAATAGTGTGACAATAAATGTAATGAGGACTCCATTGAGAGTGGATATTGTCTTGAAGGCAATATTCTTGTTTAAACTCTCAGCTTATGTTTTGTCGTATGTTACACGACAGTTGTATTATTAAGTTATATTTTGTATTTTGTACCATGTATTTGGCGACTCAAGATGGGTGATGTATACCTATTTTGGGGGCGTCACAATATTCATATATGTTCATACCAATTAACTCTAATATGATTTCCTTCACAAAATACATACTTAACATGAATTCATTCAATATACTCATATATAAACTTATGAAAACAATTTTATAACAAACAATTTATCCTATAAAGCTATATACAACAAACAATTCAACCTTCACAAAGTTTTTACAGAGAATTTTAGAAGAGAATATAACCACAAGTTTTTGAAAAAAATACAAGCAAGAGGATACCTTAATTTTAGAAGATTATGGCTATTCTTTTGATTATGAAAATTTCTTTTTCCTCAATTCCTCTCTCTAGACTTCTCCCAATTCTCTTTTACTTTTCTCTATAGTTTTCTGCTTCTCTTCTTTTTCTTCCTCTTAGTCATTCTCCCTATTCTAAACTCTAACTTACGTACTAAACCAAATATAACGTATAAGATATAATATATGTATTAAGTATATAATATAATTATAACTTTAACTGACATCGGGTTTTTTTAAAACTCCTAAGCCATACTACTTGTTTTGCTAACTAAATAAAAATTAACCCATTAAATCTTACACCTTAATTGGTAAAACAGATTTAAATTAAAGACTTAACATTCATTAAGCCTTGTTTGGCAAAAACTGAATTAACCTCCCTTGACTTATTTTAATAACTCCTTTATAATATAGTTTATGGTCACACTTTAATTAATTAAAATTTAATATTCAATTTAATTAATTCTAATAACAATTTATTAAATTAATTCACCACATAAATCAATACGACATAATTATAATTTTCTTTATAATTATAATTTCATTTAATCAACTAAATATTAAAATATTATCTCATGATGATCAATTTCCTTAACTCGTTAATTATTTATTCAACAAATAAATAATCAAATCAAATCAAATTAAGCAAATATTTATTCTACAATAAATACATTAATTAAATATTTATATAATTCCTTAAGTATTTAAAATTACAATTCAAATTTTTGGATTGTTACACGATCGATGATTTTAAATGGACCAATAAATTGAGGGTTTAAGCTTTCCTCACTTGGTCGATTCTCGCTTTTGGAATAACTACTTCTTGCATCTTCTTCTTCATATTCATCAGCTCTAGGTCTGTAGCTTGAGCAACTTTAAATTTATCGATTAAAGTCGATTCTAATCGTATATTTGACATCATCACGTAAGTCCTTGGACTCTTTAACTTTATTTCCATCCTTTGTAAATCATACAAAATGAGTCTTTGTGTTCGACAATATCGCACTCGTACCCGTATACGATCTTCTACTCAACGTGTCAGCTACCACGTTCACTTTTCTGGATGGTATTGAATGGTATGGTCATAATCTTTCAACAGCTCGAGTCAACGTCTTTGGCGCATTATACGTTTGTTTTGGTTGAAGAAATATTTGAGGGTTTTGTATCGGGTTCAAGATCAATACAAATTTTGATTTCACGCTCTGGGGGTAGGCCAGAAAGTTCTTCGGGGAACACATCAGGAAATTTATTAACAATAGAACTATCATTCAAATCTGACGTATTTTTGTTTAAAATCCATGACATGGGCTAACAAAGCTTGACATCCGTTTTTTAATAAACGAATGACTTTATGGCTTGATATGACAGTGATTGACTTTAGTGGTTTGGTTGCTTAAATTCATATAATAGGTTGGTTAGGAATATGAAAATTAATAACCTTATGAAAATAATTAATTTTACCATGATGAGTAGTTAACCAATCAATCCCTAAAATCACATCAACTACAAGTATTTTCAAAGAGATAAGATCGACAGGTAACGTTAGGGTGTCGATTTGAATCAAACAAGATTTATAAATAGTGGATGTAATGAAGGTTTCTCCTAATAGAGTTTCAATAGATAAGTTAAAGTCTAATTTCTCTAAAGTCAAATTTAAACGTTGAGCAAAACTAGGTGAAATAAAAGAGTGGGTGGAACCGGTATCTAACAAGGTAAAGACTTCGCAAGAGTTTATGATTAGCTTACCCGTGATAACTTCATTCGGGTTCCTCGTCAAAAAAATGCTCTCCCTTAAACTACCGACTTTGAATTATCTGGGACAACCTTTGGTGTCATCATTACCGCTGGAATTGACTTTTACTATAGGGCAAATTGCACCCTCAACTGCTTCGTCGTACTCCTGATCCATGATCTGAATCATTAATCTTCGATCCATATCGAATTGGGGTTGACCGCAATGTACAGGGTAATTCAAAACTCGATGATGGGTTCTCCCAATTGCTGTCCAAAAAGAGAAATACATATCATCTATTATAGCCTTCTTGGATCGGACTTCTCTTTCTACAATATCTGTAATGACCCCAAAATTCATACAATTTAACTATCGACTTCAGTTGTTAATAATGCGTCTAACTTCTGATTTTACATCATTATTCGATGTTAAACTTAATAAAATACGGAATAATTAAAACTTTTCTGTCTTCTTACTTTAATTCCCTGAATCAAAACCTTTATCATTTACACATCTCTGAATAACTTTTATTTTATGATTCGCTTCATCAAAGTTATTATATAAAATCATACATTTCAATCTGATAACCTTTACATATCAGATAACTCAAACTTTACAGTTTATTATTACATAATTATTATGATTTATCAAGTACATTTCTCAAAACCTTTATCTTAACCTACCTTTGAACCATACTTATCTTATTACTAACCTTATCAGAGTTAATAAATAAATCTTACATCCAGGTTCAATACTCTTTCATACAACAAACAAAACTTAAACTTTATAACTCAACATCTATTAAACAGCATACATTATTTGGAACGTTAAACATGGTTCAAGTAATAATAACTTAGCCAAAGTGTATAAATCTTCAAGTACCACATCTGATTCATGTCTTTTAAGTAGCACATAACTTTACCTTGAATCTTTAACTGCAAAAGTGGTTATTTGCAAGGTTGAGCTCGACAGCCCAACAGAATCTAACAGTTTTTATGCATCACATAAAACATAATAACATGCTCAACAAACATCTCATAAACATTGGATTAATATAACATACATATTGCAGTTCATATAACAAGTATAAAGATTGAGTTCTTTACTCGATTAACATTCATTATTCAATCAATGTAGTCATAAGTTGTGACGCCCCCAAATTCGGGTATCTTCCAACCCGACATATGGTGCTCCACTGTACTAACATCCATACAATCATTCCATTGAAATACAACAAAATGAATGTAATTACTATCTTCTTATTACAATCAAAGTATAATCCTTCACAGGTTCATAAACCGGTTACATCGTTTATTGTTCATAATGTATAATACATACAAACTTACTAAACTATTACAAAATGCCTAAGCATCCATCTTAACTTTTCCCTTATCTCTCTTGGCATTCACAGTACGTTCATCTTTAATTGCAGTTATATAATTCAAGCAAGAAGTGAGCATGACAGCTCAGCAAGTTTAATCAAGGATAACAGTAATACCACATTCGTGAATTATATAATAATTCCGACGTAACTGAACAATAGTTATGAAGTATTATGAATCAATAATACTTTAACAGTTCATAACAATAATTCCCAAGTATAGAATAGATTAGGAATTCTGAACCGGTCGATAGACCATAAATAGTAACTTTCAGTTTTCATACTTGAAAAGGAGTCCACAGCACTAAGGTCGTTCATCCGCATAACTTACGAGCACTTATAGGTGATCAGCCTATAGTACTCTATGTTGATCAACACTCATTCATTAAACGTATTTACGTTTAATATTTTTGGCAAACTCGCTTGCCCATCGAATAATCGATGAAAAATACTCTTGTTTGTTCATAGACAAACCTTACCTTCACGTCCGTACCAATTACTTGGCATAGGATAGCATTAACATTTCTATATAGAATGATATGAATAATAATCAATCTATATATTACGAATAGTCTAGCCGAGTTAAAATTTTGCATCGACCCTTTCTTTAAAACAAGTCTTGCAATTCAATTCAACGAATCACATAAAACTTGGCTAACTTGAAAGTTAGACAAGCGTTAAGAAAACTTGCCTTTTCGCGTCTTCAAATAACTTACTCGACTGACCACAGCCTTTACAGAATCTATATGATATATTCACATAGCACACTGTAATTAGCTAACAAACAAATATTCACATTATTTTACCAACTTCTTTCTCTTCTATGTTTTAGTTAACTTAATAACTTTATTAAAGTCAACATGACTTATTACCCTTCGTCTCGGTTTATTACTCAACTGACGTTATTAACCTGACTCGAACATTTTTGACAAAGTACCAACTTCGTTCATCATTCATAACTCATTAACATGCATTCAATTCCTAAGTTCAATACCATATACCTTAGTATAGGTAGTATAGGAATAGCTTTAATACACTTATGAAGTGTACAAACATTACCCCTATAGGTCCCTGAACAATTGAAGTTCAAAACCTAAGTCAATATCCAAAGCCTAACACTCGCGTTGCATGCGACCATCCTAATACTAGGCTCGGCCATTTGGGCGCCATTAGCGATGTCGAGGCTTCGGTCTCAAGTCTTTGCGGTAGCGAAGCGATGGCGCACTGCAGTGCCATTTAGCAGTACTCAACTTTACTATGTCGATGCTGCGGCGCGACATTTAACACTACGTCTGGCGCTGCGGCGCCAGACCTCAGTACCAGAATCTCAACAGTTTTGAAAATTTTTATGAAATTCCCAAGGCCGTAACTTCTTCGTTATAAGCCCGATTTGGTCCGTTCAAAAGCCTACAAGTCATAAATGACATACTCTACGCGTTCATATAAGAATTCGACACTTTTGAATCCAATAACTCAAAATTCACTATTGAGTTCATTTTTTAGACGTTCGTAAACGTAAATGAGCGTTCAATGCTCGTTTTCTTCGTTTTAAGTCAGAATCTGACGATTCTCGAACCCACAACTCTTAATTACCTTATCTCACATGTTGACATTGAAAAACAACGTTTTCAAGTCTCATGGAAACTTTCGACCTCCCATGCAGAATTTCAACGTTTTCGACGTTTAACGTCTAATTATGTAAAATTCGCCATAACTTCGTTACTCTGGTTCTCTAAGCCAAATCACATGGAATACTCAATGGATTTCATATCTACATTCTAACCAAACAAGATGCATATATTAACGTATTGATGGAGTTCAATCGTTTAAAAACAATCGATCTCAACAAACAATATTTTCATGGTTTGAAACTATATCGAACCTTATGATCCTTATAATCTCATAACTTGTAGAGATTGAATCTATGGTAAGTCATCTTTAATCCCTCATACAAGACATATACTACCCATTCTATGATTCTCTAAGATAAAAGAAAATCTAAAAGAGATGGAATGAGAAGTAAGGAATATTACCTTAAAAATTCTTAGTGTTCTTGATAAACTTTTAATGAAAAAGCTTCAAAGTAGAAGAATGATTTAAGTCTAGCTCTTTTCTCTCTCAAATATATTTTTTGAGTAATTGAAAAACTCTCAAATGGCCAACCTTGCCTTCTTATTTATAGGAAAACAAGAGGAAGGGCTTTTTGGTCCAATGTCCCACCTCCTTACTATTCAACACTTTGTGACCAAGTAAAATACTTGGTGACCAAGTGATTTTCTTGACTTGCACACCAAGTGGCCGGCCCACCACCCCATGGGTTTTACCCATTCGGTGACCCACCAGTTCGATCCACGGTTAGGTTTTCTTGCATTGGGCTTAACCAATCTAATATTGGGCCTTAACTTGGGCTTAACCCATGAATCTCTTTAGGCTTGGTCATTCAATTGATTGGGCTTATTCTAATCCAACACAATTGAATTAGTCATTAAGTCTTAACTTAATTCTATAATACGAATCGTATCCCATACGTACAATTCACGTATTTTCTCCGTATACTACTCGTACAATAATAGTATTGTACTTCATATTTACTCAACGTATTATACATAGATAATAAATAGTATCATAAATATATAACACTCGCATTAACCCTAACGCCATTCCTTCTACACATATTATTTCCTTCTCGGAAATCAATATACTCAACCCTTAGGTTTTAAGTCCGCAGGTGAAAACCGCGTTAGCCATAAATGAAATATTATCAGATATTCCATCTAATCTCAATATTCTATCATCACGCGTTTCTCAGAATTTCAAAATAATTCCTCGAACGGAAACGGATAAATAGTGTTTTTTTACGAAAATTTCTCAAAAAATAATTATTTTCGTCTTGGAAATTCCAAACAAATAATTCTAGCACGTAGCCAGAATACGAACCACGTTAGCACATTCTAGGTCATAGAACGACCTTCACATAACTTACTCACATAATAATCAATTAAATTCATTTAATTCACATAATTAAATAAAAATTTAATTGTCATAAAAATCCGATTTTTCTCAGGCGTTACATAAGTTGACTATAACGTTTCATAATTTCAATATATACATATATATATATATATATATATATATATATATTGTGATGCCCCCAAAATAGGTCCAATCCATCCAACCTATTCTGAGTCACCAAATATATGGTACAGAAAGCAACTACAACTTTATTACTACAATTGTCGTGCAAAATATAACAACACATATATGTTGAGTTTTAATACCAACTGGAACTCATGTCCCAACTATGGACAGCACCTCACATTGATACATTACACAAAGGTACAGTCAATAACTGTTTTAGAAATTAAAATATTTGGGAAGTGCTCAAGGAAACCTTCGTACATAGGAGTCCATGAATCTATGTTATGATAGATATCATATGTCCAGAGAATTATCCTTGGTTGATCCAATAGACCCCAAAGAAAAACGAGAAGATTACTATCATGTTCCTTCCAATGGTGAGCCTTCTCTTGACATATAACTATCTCAATCGTCTGCAATTGAATATTATGTTTCAACCAAACTCCAAGATCATATAGTTAGTGCTCGTAGATATACTCAGAAAGTGGATGTGCACAACCCTGTCTTATTATAACACGAGGTTGTATGTCATTAGACATCTTGTATGATAGTGACAAAACACCCTTCCAAAATTGGGTTCGCCTCACCCTATTCGGTTCACAAAAATTAAATATCAAATGACGTATACAATACTACACACTTATCTAAAGTTCTCAATAAAATTATTTCCATACTATTTAGGGAGAACCTCAATAGCTATAGACCACCGTTCTATTCCCCTATTATCCCCGCTTGACCCGGCAACACTCTTATTACCTGAAAGGAATTGTGAAGCAAAAGGGTGAGCACAACTAGCTCAGTAAAGAATATCATGACTAAAGATAATTAAATTATCAATAGCCTTCATCAATAATAAATTAGAGATTTAGAACATATGCTAGATGATAAAACTTTTCAACCATAGTTGTAGCGGAACGAGCAATCCATTAGAAGAGTCAAATAGACCATAAAGTCTATTATTCTCCATGTTAAAAGTCCACCAACAATGTTTTAACCCTATAAAATAAATCAACAGATCCTGTTCACAGTCATGTGAATAACTCATATTCATAATTGTAGTTCTAATTTCCTCTTCTCATCCAAGACGAAGATAATTTTCATCACATGCCTTTACCTGAAACATCAAAGATCATGGTTATACCAAATCACAGTTCCTATTCATAATCATACTAATAAATTCATCTTTGCACCATGGGCCAAAGATATTCAGCAACAGTTCATCTTTGTACTACATGCCAAAGATATTCAACATCAGGTCATCTTTGCACTACGGGCCAAAGATATTCATCAACAGTTCATCTTTGCACTACAGGCCAAAGATATTCAACAATAGGTCATCTTTGCACTACAGGCCAAAGATATTCATAATAATTGATCTTTGCACTACAGGCCAAAGATATTCATATCTCAAAGAAACATACAATCATTTCAGAATTTATATAAACCATAATTATAATCGCGTTGATCAATTCACCTTTGCACTTAAGCTAAAAATATTCAATTGTAAATTCAATGGTCATGATCATACCAGTCAACGATTCAACTTTGCACTACTAGCCAAAGAGAATTAACCCATAGTCACGATCATACTAATAATCTACCCATCTTTACACTTAAGTCAAAGAGAAATTTCATCACCGGGATTATAAAAATGTCATATATGATAATAAAAACAATATGATCAACAACTGCATTTAATTTCAAAAGTAAGATTCAAAAATCAATGATTTCATAACACCTTAATCCAAATGTTATAAATCACTTAATAATCTCATAATCTAATATTATTAATATTACCACAATATCTTAATCATTTCTTAAACTTATAAACAATTTATTTTAATTGTTTATACTTTACTAATTAATGCATTTAATCATCCTAAAATGCCAAACTCATAAAATTTCATCACCAATAACCAAAACCCTCATCAAAAATCTGCATATACCTTATATAGGATTCCCAAGCCATAAAATCCTATTTTCCAATTTTGTTACTTCACATAACATATTTAATTAATTTACTCATAACTAGTCCATTTTCATGAAAAATACCAAATCAGTACAAACAAATTTTTTTTTCTGGGATTTAGCAGAACATAGTCCCATATTGAACATATATTTTTCTCGAAATTTTTTAAAATTCATTTACTATTTTTCATATGGCCAAAACTGCCGAATATTTAGACATTTATCATAAATTGTACATTTGTCCAAATATTCTGAAATTTATAGAGTATACTTCTGTTATATACACGTACTCCCAAATAAAAATTTTACCAATTTTGGAGTTAACCACAAGGAGTTATAAGGGTTTACTTTTAAAATAGTCTTTTCTCATAAAATTCATAACTCCTAATCTATACATCCAAAAATCGCAATTTTTGGACACCATCTAGAAAACTCATCAAATTATCATTTTAAATTTTTCCAGAATTTTTGAAGGTTAGAAAAATTACGAAACATGAAAAACATAATAACCCTTAAAATCCCTTACCATAATAATGACAATATCCCTTACCTCAAAAGAGCAGTACTTCTAACTGGAATATCGGATATAATGCTAAATGAAACTTGTACTGAATAGCAACTCTTATAGTATCTAAATACTCACAAAATACACTCGATAATAAAGAGAGAGAAAGAGAGAAAGCTTATGTTTCTGGTGTGATTTTCAATTCTAACTCAGCACCCTATTTATAGGAAAATGCTAAAGACGTAGAAAGCAGACTTGACCACTTACTGATGACTTTACCTGCTACTATTGCCACCCACCACATTTGAAATAAAATTCAGCACATTTCTTCACCAACCACAAGTGGGGCCCACTCATTCTAGAATTTTTCACCCAAAATCATTTATAAACCTAATTTCTGAATCAGTCACCTCTTAAAATTCATAACAAATCATACGTTCATTTTTAACGGTTCAAAATTTGTGGACATATACTCAATTTATATATGTATAACATATCCAAAAATTACAACGATCCAACGGTCGAATTAAAAATTATAACTCACGCAATGGAGTTTAAGAACACCGATTTGATCTTTTAATACCTCCAATTCGACAAAATACTGATAAAACACCTCAACATTAATTCCTTCATTTATAACCACATAAATAAATCCATCATTTATATCCGCATCAAATAAATATTTCCTTATCATATACATTAATAATTAATTATTAACAAATAATATTATAGAATCACAATAATGACAACCAGGCAGTTCCCAGGAAAGATGGGGCTTTTCGATAAGGATTTCTCCTTACTAGCGCGCAATTAGGTGACCAAAACTCTCTTTGACAGAACTTTCTAGACATTGCCAATAATGCTATCTAATAATATTATTCAAATAATATGAATTATTGATCTGGTAATGGTAAATACTGTGCCGTGATAATTATTGAAACAACAATAATATAAAATATCAACGCAACAATTATTGAATCAATAAAATAAAATATTGAACAGTAATTACTATAACAATTATTGAGTAGTGTCTTCTTACGTAAGAATCAATAATTCCAAAATCTTGTGTAATACTGGTAATACTTCTTTGTGCAACCACGTGTATTCTTGTATTTTAACCAAGGGTATTCTAACTAAGGTTAATTAGCATAATAACAACTTCTGTAGTTATTTATAAAAACTCAAACTTGTCGTTTTCTTCATCCGACGCTTATTACATTATGGGGCCCACAAATGGTCACGGCCGTTGTCGCATTTAATATTCCCCCGACAACAAGAATATTCCATGACTAAATGAATATTCCCCAACAGAAATAAGTATTTTATAACCATTTGCGTATTTTGAAAATTTTATATATATCACCCTTAACTTTAACCTTTTATCAATTTAACCATTTACTGAATAGTAATTTTAAGAAAAATTGAATACTTTTATTTCATAAAATTCGGGGTCTTACAATCTCGCCTCCTTATGAAATTTCATCCCCGAAATTTACGTACCTGGTATTTCGAAGAGTTGAGAATACCTTGCTTTCATTTCAGATTCTATCTCCCCGGTCATCATGATTTCTCCATTTCTCATCTCCTGTATTTCAGATATCATTCTAGAATACAGCTTCAAAACAAAGGTTAATTGACATATCACAATTTGTCAACTTAAGTAAAAAAATTCAGCTTAGGTAGGACACACACTAGCGAAGGATATTACTCGTCTCTCCCTTTCTTGTTCTAATCTCGGATCTCCGCCAGAGATCATATCCCTAAGCTCTGATACCAAATGTGATGCCCCCAAAATAGGTCCAATCCATCCAACCTATTATGAGTCGCCAAATACATGGTACAGAAAGCAACTACAACTTTATTACTACAATTGTCGTGCAAAATACAACAACACATATACGGTGAGTTTTAATACCAACTGTGACTCATGTCCCAACTATGGACAACACCTCACATTGATACATTACATAAAGGTACAGTCAATAACTATTTTAGAAATTAAAATCTTTGGGAAGTGCTCAAGGAAACCTTCGTACATAGGAGTCCATGAATCTAAGTTATGATAGATATCATATGTCCAAAGAATTATCCTTGGTTGATCCAATAGACCCCAAAGAAAAACAAGAAGATTACTATCATGTTCCTTCCAATGGTGAGTCTTTTCTTGACATATAACTATCTCCACCGTCTGCAACTGAACATTATGTTTCAACCAAACTCCAAGATCATATAGGTAGTGCTCGTAGATATACTTAGAAAGTGGATGGGCACAACCCTGTCTTATGATAAAACGAGGTTGTATGTCATTAGACATCTTGTATGATAGTGACAAAACACCCTTCCAAAGTTGGGTTCGCCTCACCCTATTCGGTTCACCAAAAT
Source organism: Panax quinquefolius (assembly GCA_020205615.1). Classification (NCBI taxonomy): domain Eukaryota; kingdom Viridiplantae; phylum Streptophyta; class Magnoliopsida; order Apiales; family Araliaceae; genus Panax; species Panax quinquefolius. Next base: position 70,903,573 of record CM035157.1, read on the forward strand.
TAAATATCAAATGACGTATACAATATGACACACTTATCTAAAGTTCTCAATAAAATTATTTCCATACTATTTAGGGAGAACCTCAATAGCTATAGTTCACCGTTCTATTCCCCTGTTATCCTCGCTCGACCCGACAACACTCTTATTACCTGAAAGGAATTGTGAAGCAAAAGGGTGAGCACAACTAGCTTAGTAAAGAATATCATGACTAAAGATAATTAAATTATCAATAACCTTCATCAGTAATAAATCAGAGATTTAGAACATATGCTAGATGATAAAACTTTTCAACCATAGTTGCAACGGAACGAGCAATCCATTAGAAGAGTCAAATAGACCATAAAGTTTATTATCATCTCCATGTTAAAAGTCCAGCAACAATGTTTTAACCCTGTAACATAAATCAGCAGATCATGTTCACAGTCATGTTAATAACTCATATTCATAATTGTAGTTTTAATTTCCTCTTCTCATCCAAGACGAAGATAATTTTCATCACATGCCTTTACCTGAAACATCAAAGATCATGGTTATACCATGTAAGACCCCAACTTTTATGAATAGAGAAAATTTTTCTATAATTATTATTTATGAATTTTATGGAATGAATTTGTTATAATGTTATAGTTGTGGATAGTATTTTTAAATTCTGCAAAGTATGCAAGTTGTTATATTATATTCGATTGGTCGGAGAATATTCATTTTAGATGGGAATATTCGTACAACGACGTAATCATCGGTGGACCCCACAACAGAATTATTATCGGATTGAGAAAACGACAAAAATATTTTTATGAAAATGACGGCGGAAGTTTTACCGTTAATACTGTTGAACTACTCCGTAGTAAAAGTACAGTAATACACGTGGTTAAATAGTAGCACAAGGTATTGATTATTGATGCTTACGTGAGAAGTCACTCAGTTATACTCAATTACTGCTACAGTAATTGTTGCATCATATCTCTCATATTATTGATTCGATTATTGTCACAGTATCATCTGCATTATATGATATATTATTAAATCAATAATTGAGACGACAAAGTTATTCATATTATTAAATTGCAATATTTACAATTGTTAGAAGTTAATGCCAGGAGAGGTTTGGTCACCTAATTACGCGCCAATAGGGAGAAATCCTTATTGGAAAGCCCCCTCTTTCCTGGGAACGACCTGGTTGTTAAATATTGTGAGTTATGATATTAATAATGAATAAGTTCGTGTTGATTAAAGATGAATTTAATAGTTCCATTATGTTGGGATTATTGGTGTTAGTTGAAATCGACATATATTCCGATGATAATTGATGTCTGGGGGTTATATTGATAAATTGGGTAATTTATCGGATAAATGAGCAATTAATTGCTACTAATTCACATGCTTATATAACTATTTATTCACATGTGTGTACTATTGAGTCACATTCACTTACTATTAGGGGAGTTGGTGCAAGATTGATAATAATTGCATGCCTAAGTTAAAAAGGGAGGTATAGATGGAGGTTCTATAATGTATTTCATATTTTCACATGATTATAACTATTGATTCACATGATTGAACTAATGATTCACATTATTTACTATTAGGGGATGTGGTGGAAGTTTGATAATACTTGCAGGACTAAATTAAAAATGAAAGAAAAGTTGGAGGTATTGTACTGTAATTTTTCGAGCCCCAAAACGTGCAATTATCGAAACTATATTTTTTTAAAATAGAAGCTCATTCTTCCTTCATTTCTCACCAATTCACCAAAGCTATAGAGCATTTATTATAGAGAGAAATTATAGAGAGAAAGAAGAAGAGAAGTCTGCTACATTTCTATTCTAGTATCCAGCTTTATTATAAGGTAAGGAGTATTATTTCTTTTGTATTCATGAAGAGAAATTCTGTTATTCCATTCTTTATTATTCTGTTGGAATAAACTGTATACGCGAGCTAACCTATACTTGGTGAAATTCTTCTGTTATTCCATTCTTTATTATTCTGTTGGAATATCCTGTCTATGCATTTTACGGCGAACCTGGTTTCGTCTTTATTATTCCGTTGGAATATCATGTCTATGCATTTTACGTCGGACCTGGTTCCGTCTTTATTATTCTGTTGGAATATCATGTCTATCGTTTTTACGCTTTGACACGTTCGCTTTTATTATTACATTGGAACATCCCGCTTATGGTAATTTTGCGACTGGTTCCATTATTTAGTATTCTATTGGAATAACCTATCTGTGCAAAGTACCGCATGCATGGTGATTTTTGTTGTTATTCCATTCTTTTTTATTCTGTTGGAACATCCTGTCGGTGCGAATTTTGCCTGACCTGGTTCCGTTATTTATTATTACATTGGAATAACTTTTGTCTATCGCGATAATCGCATGCATGGTGATTTCTTTTGTTATTCCATTCTTTATTATACTCAGTTGGTTAAAGTTTTGACTTCTATACTCCATGAAATTAGTGGAATATCCTTGATATTTGCACTTCATCCAGTATCTTTTCATGGAAGTATTCTTCTGAGCATTCTTAAATTTTACTCTACAAAGAAGTATCATGTTGACAATTTGGATTTATTAGTTCCTAAATAAATTAATTCTTGAACTTGTTTTATTGAATTCTTATATCATTGTCATCATCCTCATGTTTATATTTTTTGAAAGTCATCCGTGGCCTGTAGTGCATAGATGGACTTGGTATGATTATGACCAAGGATTATTCCAGTGTAATCATGACCGTAATGTTACAAATAATGTGGTAAAAGTCCTCATTGGCCCGTAGTGCATTGATGGACAGTTGTTGGCATGATCATGACCATTGATGAATACACGAATATGCTTGGCCTGTAGTGCATGGATAATTTGTGGTCGTGACCCTAATGAATATCCTTGGCCGTAGTGCAGGGATGATGTGGATTATTTATTAAGCTGAGTCTCAGCGATAAAAAGTGATGAAAAACCTTTTTAAATCATACAAGATTGTTGATTTTATTCTCTACTTGACTCTTTTAATGGATTGCTTGTTCCCCTGCAGTTAAACTTGATGTCTATTGTATTTTATCAGTTTAACATTATTGAAGGCTAATGATAATTTATTCTGCATTATCTTAGTCATAATATTTTTTACTGGGCTAGTTGAGCTAACCCTTTCTTTCACTGTTCTCTTCAGGAAATGAGAACGTAGCCGGGACTAGTCGGGGAACGGAGTGACGGTCCAGGATGGTGTCTTAGTAGTCCTCACTATTCTATAAAATAGTGTGATAATAAATGTAATGAGGACTAATTCTAAGAGTGGATATTGTCTAGAAGACAATATTTATATTAAAACTCACAGCTCTTGTTGTATATTTAAGATTGTATTTATATTCTGTACCATGTATTTGGCGACTCATAATAGGTGATGTATACCTGTTTTGGGGGCATCACATACCAAATCATAGTTCCTGTTCATAATCATACTAATAAATTTATCTATGCACCACGGGCCAAAGATATTCATCAACAGTTCATCTAAGACCCCAACTTTTATGAATAAAAGTGAATTTTCTATAAATATCATTTTTGAATATTATGGAATAAATTTGATATAATGTTATAGTTGTGGGTAATATTTATAAATTTTGCAAAATCATGAAGTTGTTATATAATATTCGATTGGTGGGGAATATTAAATGCAACGGCACAATCATTAGTGAACCCCACAACGAAATTATTGTCCGGATTGAGAAAACGACAAAAATATTTTATGAAAATAATAGCGGAAGTTTTACCAATTAATCTTGTTGAACTACTCGATAGTAAAAAAGTCTGATGTCTGGCGTGGTTTGCGCATAGTAGCACACGGTATTGATTATTAATGCTTATGTGAGAAGTCACTTTCGATTTGATTCAATTATTATCGATATTTTATATGTTATTAAATCAATAATTGAGATGATGAAGTTGTTAATATTATTATTTACATTATTAACGATGTCTAGAAGTTACGCGAGGAGAGGTTTGGTCACCTAATTGCTGCGCCTGATAGGGAGAAATCCTTATTGAAAGCCCCTCTTTCACAGGAGCGACACAGTCGATTAATAGTGTGAATAATAATAATGATGATGACGTTTTGTTTTATTAGTATTATTAACGTAATAAAAGCGAAAAAACTTTTTTTATATAAAAGCAGAATACTTTTATAAAGTTATTACGTTTTATTAGGCTAATAGTAAAATCTTTTATATAAAACATAATACTTTTATAAAGTTATACATTTTATTAGACAATAATTAGAATATATTATATTTTATTATGCATAGTGTTTGCATAGTGCTGCATAGTGTTTGCATAGTAAATTTTTTTAAAAGTTATTAGTTTTATTAGATTATAAATAGAATATATTATATTTTATTTAAAAGATTTTTTGCTTTAAATATGGACCGTCAGATTAAAATAAATCAATCTGGATCGTTCATGGATTGGTTACTATTCATTCCATTCTTCTATAAATAGAAGCTCACTCCTTCATTATTTCTTACGAATTCAAACTTGAAACTCTAGAGAGAGAAACTATAGAGAGAAAGAAAAAAGTATTCTGCTACTTCACTTTACTCGATATCAAGTTTCTTTTTACGATAAGGGTATTATTTCTTTTGTATTCATGAAGAGAACTTCTATTATTCCATCTTTATTATTTTATTGGAATAACTTTTGTATCTGTGAGCTACCTATACTTGGTAAAATTCTTACGTATTCCATTCTTTATTATTACATTGGAATATCACATAGTTAAAATCTTTATTATTACATTGGAATATCTTTACACTTCTGTGGGACTGGTTCCGCTCTTTATTATTTTGTTGGAACATCCTGTTGGTGTGAATTTCACCTGACCTAGTACCGTCATTTAGTATTTTGTTGGAATAACATGTCTATGCGAAGTACCGCATGCATGGTGATTTCTGTTGTATTCCATTCTTTATTATTCTATTGGAATATCCTTTCGGTGCGTATTACGCCTGACCTGGTTCCGTTATTTATTATTCTAATGGAATAACCTGTCTATGCGAAGTACCGCATGCATGGTGATTTCTTTTGTTATTCCATTCTTTATTATACTCAGTTGGTTAAAGTTTTGACTTCTACACTCCATGAAATTAGTGGAATATTCTTGATATTTGCGCTTCATCCAGTATCTTTTCATGGAAATATTCTTCTAAGCATTCTTGAATTTTACTTTATAAAGAAGTATCATGTTGACAATTTGGACGTTATTAGTTCCTGAATAAATTAATTCTTGAACTTGTTTTATTGAATTCTTATATCATTGTCATCATCCTCATGTTTATATTATTTTTGAAAGTCATATGCATGCACGTAGTGCATATATGGACTTGGTATGATTATGACCGAGGATTATTGGTGTAATCATGGTAGTAATATTACAAATGATGTGGTAAAAGTCCTCATTGGCCCGAAGTGCATTGATGGACGAGTTGTTGGCATGATCATGACCATTGATGAATACACAATATCCTTGGCCCGTGGTAGTGCATGGATAATTTGTGGTCGTGACCTAATGAATATCATTGGCGTAGTAGTGCGGGGATGATGTGGATTATTTATTAAAATGAGTCTCGGCGATAAAAGTGATGAAAACCTTTTTAAATCATAAAAGATAGTAGATTTTATTCTCTACTTGACTCTTTTAATGGATTGCATGTTCATTGCAGATTAAACTTGATGTACATTGTATTTTATCGGTTTAACTTTGTTGAGGACTAATGATAATTTATTCTACATTATCTTGGTCATAATATTTCTTCTTTGGGCTAGTTGAGCTCACCCTTTCTTTCACTTTTTCTCTTGAGAAATGAGAGAATGTAGGGGACTAGTCGGGGAGCGGGTGATGGTCCGAGATGGTGTCTTAGTAGTCCTCACTATTACATTAAATAGTGTGATAATAAATGTAATGAGGACTAAATTGAGTGTGGATATTGTCTAGATAACAATATTTGTATTAAAACTCACAACATGTATTTTATTAAGTATTTTACACGATTGTTGTATAATCAAGTTGTATTTGAATTTAGTTCCATGTATTTGGCAACTTCAAGATGGGTGATGTATACCTATTTTGGGGGCGTCACGATTAGTATCAAAGCTTAGGGATATGATCCTGGTAAGATGTGAGATAAGAACTAGGAGGGAGAGGCGGGGAATTCCTTCGCTAGTATGATGACTACCTAAGTTTATTTGGTATTTAATTGGTCGGTCGGAGTATAGGGATAATATGTGATATGTTAATTAACCCTTGTTTTGTGGCGGTGTTTGAAAATGGCATCAGGAATGTTGAGAACATCAATGGAGCACGAGGAGACCATTGAGTCTCCACGGATCAATAATCGGGATAATGTGTGCATCGAAGGCGACAATCCTAATGCAAACAATAACAACGACCAAATGATGAGCGATGGAATGTTAGAGAGGCTTCATGTAATTCATGCGACATCGGTGAGGCGGCTCTGTCCAAAATGTAGGTGGAAACACTTGGTAACTCTCGGACGAGTCCACCGCCAAAGCAGTTCAAGGAGGCTGGGACCACCGGAGTTTTTGGAGAGCCAAAACCACTTAAAAGGCGAAGCGTGGATAAAGCGATCAACAAGATATTTGATGTCTTGGGTTGCTCAGGAAGCAAAGGTTCCTTTGCCACTTTCATGTTGCGGTGAAAGGAGATTCTTGGTGGGAATCATAAAAGCGTACTCAACTGCCGCTTGAAGATGTCTTGGGAGAAGTTCGAAAACTTTTCAACGAAAAGTACTTTCCGAAAGTATTCGTCACATGAAAGAGGTAGAGTTCATTAAACTGGAACAAAACAACATGGCCAGGTGTTCCGCGATCTGAAGCCAAGTTTGCTGAAAGCTATCCGGTTTGCGTCCCATTTGGTTGATAATGAGGAGAGAATAACGCGAATGTTTCTAAGAGGTTTAAAACCGGAGATACGTCGATATCTTATCTCTCATAAACTGTGTTTGTATTCGGATGTTATTAATAGGGCTCGATTATTGGAGCGCGATAATGAGTCAACCCAACCAAAAGAGAGCGGTGGCAAAATGATAATACCGGTGATAGCGATCATCGAGCGGTGACAATAAGCGTGGAGGAATCAACATGCGAAAATGGTAACCACTTGATTGGTAATCATGGCCAAAACAATAAGAATGGACATTTCAAGAAAAGAAGATTCAACAATGATGGAAAGGCGTCGACGCCATTTTTGTCGTTAAAGAAGGAGAACGACCACCTATCATATGCTTCAAATGTGGAGGGAGGGACACATCGGTCAAAATGTGCGATGCCCTCAAAGCGTGTTACAATTGTGGAAGAAAGGACACTGGCCCAATTTTATCATGCAACGAAGACAAGTCCAATTGGGGGATGGAGGCGTGAAAAGGTAGTCCCAGACAAGACAAAATCCGGTTGTTTAAGGAGAGCGTTTGTCGTGACCTCCCGAAAGCAAGGAACCCGAACGAGGTCATCACGGGTAAGCTTATCATAAATTCTAGTGAAGTATATACCTTATTTGATACCGGTTCTACCCATTCTTTTATTTCTCTTACTTTGCGCTCAACGTTTAAATTTGACTCCGGAGAAATTAGACTTTGACTTATCTGTTGAAACTCCGTTGGGAGAAACCTTCATTACATCCACTATTTATAAGTCTTGTTTGGTTCAAATCTGTACCATCACATTACTTGTCGACCTTGTTTCATTGAAAATACTTGCATTTGACTAAATTCTAGGGATTGATTGGTTAACTACTCATCATGCAAAAATTGATTATTTTCGTAAGGTTGTTAGCTTTCATATTCCTAATCAACCTATTATGCGAATTCAAGCAACCAAACCATTAAAATCAATCACTATCATCTCAAGCCATAAAGCTATTCGTTTATTGAAAAACGGATGTCAAGCTTTCTTAGCTCATGTCACGGATCTAAACAAAAATACGTCAGTTTTGAATGATATTTCTATTGTTAATGAATTTCTGACGTATTCCACGAAGAACTTCTTAGCCTACCCCGAGGCGTGAAATTGAATTTTGTATCGACCTTGAACACGGTACAAAACCTATTTCCAAAACCCCATATCGAATGGCTCTATTGAACTTGAGGAGTTAAAGACCCAATGCGAGAATTGTTAGACATTGGCTTTATTCATCCTAGTACTTCTCCTTGGGGTGCTCTGTTCTATTACGTGAAGAAGAAGAATGATGGGAGTATCGCGACTTTGTATTGATTATCGGGAGTTGAATCATGTCACCATCAAAAATAGGTACCCATTGCCCGCGTATTGATGACTGTTTGACCCGATTACAAAGCGCCAAATTCTTTTCAAAGATTGATCTTAGTTAGGATATCACCAATTGAAGATTAGAACAGATGACATTCAAAAGGCGGCTTTCGAAACTTCGGTATGGGCATTATGAATTCCTAGTCATGTCTTTTGGATTGACTAATGCTCTGCTACCTTCATGGATATGATGAGCCAGAGTATTGAAGGAATATTTGGATCACTTTGTGGTCGTCTTTATTGATGACATCCTTATTTATTCAAAAGCCGTGAAGATCATGAAAGCAACACTTGAGGTGATACTCCAAAAGCTTCGTGAATATAAGCTTTATGCCAAGTTGAAGAAATGCGAGTTACGGCGAGAGAAAGTAGCATTCCTTGGGCACGTGGTATCAAGTCATGGAATATCTGACGGACCCGAAAAGATTGAAGCCATTCAAAGTTGGGAGCAACCTAAATCGATGGCCAAAAATCGTAGCTTTCTCGAACTTATTTGGTTATTATCGGAGATTAAGTAAAGGGTTTTCTCGAATCGCTACTCCCTTAACTCAGCTGACTCGAAAAGATACAAAATTCGGTTGGAACGAAGAATATGAGAAGAGTTTTCAAGAACTCAAAAGAAGACTCATTTATTTTGTTACGACAATACCATCGGCTCGGAGGGATTTGTCATCTCTGATGATGCTTGAGCAAGGGTTAGGATGTGTTCTCATGCAACATGGGAAATTCATAGCATATGCCTCTCAACAACTCAAAGAATATGAGAGGAATTATCCTACTCATGATCTAGAGTTGGCAACTATTGTCTTCGCACTTAAAATTTGGAGGCATTACTTGTATGGGGAGAAAGTGGAGATCTTTACGGATCATAAAAGCCTCAAATATTTCTTCACTCAAAAGGAACTCAACATGCGACAATGACGTTGGCTTGAACTGTTGAAAGATTATGATCATACCATCTAATACCATCTGGAAAAGCAAGCGTGGTAGTGGCCGCGTTGAGTAGAAAGATCATATCTTGGTGCAAGTGAGATATTGTCAATCTGAAAGGCCCATCTTGTATGACTTGCAAAGGATGGAGATAGAATTAAAGACTCGAGGGACCCATGTGATGATGGCGAATATCTGAGTAGAACCAACTTTAATCGATAAAGTTAAAGTTGCTCAAGCTCTGAGACACGGAGGTGATGCATATGAGGAAGAAAAATACAAGAAGGTGCTATCTTAGGAAGCAAGAATCGATGAAGAAGGAATACTTGAGTCAACTCCGGACTTTGTGTTCTAACAACCCTAATTTAAAGTATAAAATCATGATGGGCGCACAACACACCGCATTTGCAATCCATCTTGGGAGTACCAAAATGTATCGTGATCTTAAATCATACATTTTGGTGGAAGCAATATGAAGAGAGAGATAGCGTTGTTTATCTCAAGGTGTCTAACTTGTCAATGAGTCAAAGCGGAGCATCAAGTACCAAAAGGTCCATTGCAACCACTTGAAATTCCAGAATGGAAGTGGGAGCATATTACTATGGATTTCGTTACTGGGCTTCCCAAGGTTTCTCAAGGCATATATGCAATTTGGGTCATTGTTGATAGATTGACCAAGTCTGCTCATTTCTTACCAATCTGAGAAACTTATACACTTGAGCGTCTTGCTCGTATGTACATAAAACGCGAGATTGTAAGACTGCATGGTATGCCAGTATCCATAGTTTCTGATCGAGACCCAAGATTTACTTCACAATTTTGGGTTAGTTTGCAAAAAGCTATGGGCATAGATTTACGATTTGGTTCGGCTTATCATCCTCAGACGGACGGACAATCAGAGAGGACTATTCAAACTCTTGAAGATTTATTAAGACTCTGTGTCCTTGACTTCAAGGGAAGTTGGGACAAGTTCTTACCATTGATAGAGTTTTCCTACAACAACAGTTATCAAGCAAGTATTGGCATGGCTCCATTAGAGCGTTGTATGGAAGAAAGTGTCATTTCTCGATTATCTTTGGGATGAGGTGGGTGAAGCAACGTTGTTGGGGCCGGGAGTTGAGTACGTATGACTACGGAAAAGATTGAAATGATCCGAAACAACGTATAAAAACCTCACAAGGCCAAATAAAAGAGTTATGCTGATCTTCATCGAAAGGGCGTGGAATTTGATATTGGAGATCATGTGTTGTTACGTGTTGCTCCATGGAAAGGAATTACGAGATTTGGAAGAGAGGAAAGCTCGATCCTCGATTCATTGGCCCATTTTAATCCTCGATCGAGTAGGGGATGTAGCTTTATAGACTTGCTTTACCACCAAGTATGTCTCGTGTTTATAACATTTTTATATATCCATATTACGTAAATATGTGAAAGACCGAACCATATTATTGAGTTAGAACCCAGGACGAAATAGCGGAAGATTTAACGTATGAAGAGGTTCTTGTTCAAATCTTGGATTAGAAGGAACATATTCTACGCTCGAGGTTATACCTCAAGTCAAAGTGTTATGGAGGAACCACGATGTTGAGGAAATGACACGGAGTTAGAATCTGAAAATAAATCAAGTATCCTTACCTCTTGACATACCAGTCGTACCCTAATTTCGAGGCGAAATTTCATAAGAAGGGAGATTGTAAGACCCCAACTTTTATGAATAAAATGAATTTTCTATAAATATCATTTTTGAATATTATAGAATAAATTTGATATAATGTTATAGTTGTGGGTAATATTTATAAATTTTGCAAAATAAGAAGTTGTTATATAATATTCGATTGGTGGGGAATATTATTAAATGCGATGCCACAATCATTGGTGGACCCCACAGCGAAATTATTGTCGGATTGAAAAATGACAAAAATATTTTATGAAAATAATGGCGGAAGTTTTACTGGTTGATCTTTGTTGAACTACTTGGTAGTAAAAATACGATGTCTGGCGTGGTTTGCATAGTAGCATATGGTATTGATTATTAATGCTTATGTGAGAAGTCACTCGTTTTGATTCAATTATTGTCGATATTTTATATGTTATTAAATCAATAATTGAGATGATGAAGTTATTAATATTATTATTTGCATTATTAATGATGTCTAGAAGTTACTGCGAGGAGAGGTTTGGTCACCTAATTGCGCGCCATATAGGAGAAATCCTTATTGGAAAGCCCCTCTTTCTTGGGAGCGACACAGTCGATTAATAGTGTGAATAATAATAATGATGATGACGTTTTGTTTTATTAATATTATTAACGTAATAAAAGCGAGAAAACTTTTATATAAAAGCAGAATACTTTTATAAAGTTATTAGTTTTATTAGGCTAATAGTAAAATCTTTTTATATAAAATGAATACTTTTATAAAGTTATACATTTTATTAGACAATAATTAGAATATATTATATTTTATTATGCATAGTATTTGCATAGTACTTGCATAGTGTTTGTATAGTAAAATCTTTTTAAAAGTTATTCGTTTTATTAGATTATAAATAGAATATATTATATTTTATTTAAAAGATTTTGCTTTAAATATGGACCGTCCGATTAAAATAAATCAATCTGGACCGTTCATGGATTGGTTACTATTCATTCCATTCTTCTATAAATAGAAGCTCATTCCTTCATTATTTCTTACGAATTCACTGAAACTCTAGAGAGAAACTATAGAGAGAGAAACTATAGAGAGAAAAGAAAAGTATTACGCTACTTCACTACTCCTATATCAAGTTTCTTTTACGGTAAGGGTATTATTTCTTTTGTATTCATGAAGAGAACTTCTATTATTCCATCTTTATTATTACATTGGAATATCACATGTATCTGTTTACCTACCACATACTTGGTGAAATTCTTACATCTTCCATTCTTTATTAATCTATTGGAATATCATGTATGCATAGCTTTCTGGGGACACAGTTCCATCTTTATTATTCTTTGGAACATCCTGTTGGTGTGAATTTCACGACTTTGGTTCGTTCATTTAGTATTAACATTGGAATAACATTTGTCTCATGCAAAGTACCGCATGCATGGTGATTTACATTGTTATTCCATTCTTTTTATTCATTTTGGAATATCCTTACATTGGAATATCATATTACGTATTCGCTTTGACTTTTCGTTATTTATTATTACGATGGAATAACTTACATCTGCAAATCTGCCGCATGCATGGTGATTTCTTTTGTTATTCCATTCTTTATTATACTCGGTTGGTTAAAGTTTTGACTTCTATACTCCATGAAATTAGTTGAATATTCTTGATATTTAAGCTTCATCCAATATCTTTTCATGGAAATATTCTTCTAAGCATTCTTGAATTTTACTTTACAAAAAGTATCATGTTGACAATTTGGGCGTTATTAGTTCTGAATAAATTAATTCTTGAACTTGTTTTATTGAATTCTTATATCATTGTCATCATCCTCATGTTTATATTATTTTTGAAAGTCATCATGTGGCACAGTAGTGCATAGATGGACTTGGTATGATTATGACCGAGGATTATTGATTGTAATCATGGCCGTAATAATACAAATGATTTGGTAAAAGTCCTCGTTGGCCAAAGTGCATTGATGGGCGATTGTTGGCATGATCATGACCATTGATGAATACACAAATATCCTTGGCCCGTAGTGCATGGATAATTTGTGGTCGTGACCCTAATGAATATCCTTGGCCGTAGTGCAGGGATGATGTGGATTATTTATTAAGTTGAGTCTCAGCGATAAAAGTGATGAAAAACCTTTTTAAATCATAAAAGATAGTAGATTTTATTCTCTACTTGACTCTTTTAATGGATTGCATGTTCCACTGCAGTTAAACTTGATGTCTATTGTATTTTATCAGTTTAACACTGTTAAGGACTAATGATAATTTATTCTGAATTATCTTAGTCATAATATTTCTTATTGGGCTAGTTGAGCTCACCCTTTCTTTCACTGTTCTCTTCAGGAAATGAGAACGTAGCCGGGACTAGTCGGGGAGCGGAGTGATGGTCCGAGATGGTGTCTTAGTAGTTCTAACTATTCTATTAAATAGTGTGATAATAAATATAATGAGGACTAAATTAAGTGTGGATATTGTCTAGATGACAATATTTGTATTAAAACTCACAAAGACATATATTTTTTATCGTATTTTACCACATTTGTTGTATAATCAAGTTATATTTGAATTTAGTACCATGTATTTGGCGAATCAAGATGGCTGATGTATACCTATTTTGGGGGCGTCACAGTTCATCTTTTCACTATATGCCAAAGATATTCAACAACAGGTCATCTTTGTACTACGGGCCAAAGATATTCATCAACAGTTCATCTTTGCACTACAGGCCAAAGATATTTAATAATAGGTCATCTTTGCACTACGGGCCAAAGATATTCATCAATAATTGATCTTTGCAGTACAGGCCAAAGATATTCATATCTCAAAGAAACATACAATCATTTCAGAATTTATATAAATCATAATTATAATCACGTTGATCAATTCACCTTTGCACTTAAGCTAAAAATATTCAATTGTAAATTCAATGATCATGATCATACCAGTCAACGATTCAACTTTGCACTACTGGCCAAAGAGAATCAACCCATAGTCACGATCATACAAATAATCTACCCATCTTTACACTTAAGTCAAAGAGAAATTTCATCATCGGGATTATAAAAATGTTATATATGATAATAAAAACAATATGATCAACAACTACATTTAATTTCAAAAGTAAGATTCATAAATCAATGATTTCATAACACCTTAATCCAAATGTTATAAATTACTTAATAATCTCATAATCTAATATTATTAATATTACCACAATATCTTAATCGTTTCTCAAACTTATAAATAATTTATTTTAATTGTTTATACTTTACTAATTAATGCATTTAATCATCCTAAAATGCCAAACTCATAAAATTTCATCACCAATAACCAAAACCCTCATTAAAAATCTGCATATATCTTATATAGGATTCTCAAGCCATAAAATCCTATTTTCCAATTTTGTTACTTCACATAACATATTTAATTCATTTACTCATAACTATTCCATTTTCATTAAAAATACCAAATCAAGTCTGATTAATTTTTTTTCTAGGATTTAGTAGAACATAGTCCCATATTGAACATATATTTTTCTTAAAATTTTTTAAAATTCATTTACTATTTTTCATATGGCCAAAACTGCCAAATATTTAGACATTTATCATAAATTGTACTTTTGTCCAAAAATTCAAATTTCTGAGTATATACATTATATACATGTACTCCCAATAAAAATTTCACCAATTTTGGAGTTAACCACAAGGAGTTATAAGGGTTTACTTTTAAAATAGTCTTTTCTCATAAAATTCATAACTCCTAATCTATACATCCAAAAATTGCCATTTTTGGACACCATCTAGAAAACTCATCAAATTATCATTTCAAATATTTCCAGAATTTTTGAAGGTCAGAAAAATTACGAAACATGAAAAACATAATAACCATTAAAATCCCTTACCATAATAATGAAAATATCCCTTACCTCAAAAGACCAGTACTTCTAACTGGAATATCGGATATAATGCTGAATGAAACTTGTACTGAATAGAAACTCTTAAAATATCTAAATACTCACAAAATATGCTCGATAATATAGAGAGAGAAAGAGAGAAAGCTTATGTTTTTGGTGTGATTTTCAATTCTAACTCAACACCCTATTTATAGGAAAATGCTAGCACGCCGTAGCAGACTTGACCTGCTACCTGATGGCTTTACCTACTACTATTGCCACCCACCGCATTTGAAATAAAATTCAGCACATTTCTTCAACAACCACAAGTGGGCCCACTCATTCTAGAATTTTCCACCAAAAATCATTTATAAACCTAATTTCCAAATCAGTCACCTCTTAAAATTCATAACAAATCATACGTTCATTTTTAACGGTTCAAAATTTGTGGACATATACTCAATTTATATATGTATAACATATCCAAAAATTACAACGATCCAACGGTCGAATTAAAAATTATAACTCACGCAATGGATTTTAAGAACACCGATTTGATCTTTTAATACCTCCAATTCGACAAAATACTGATAAAACACCTCAACATTAATTCCTTCATTTATAACCACATAAATTAATCCATCATTTATATCTGCATCAAATAAATATTTCCTTATCATATACATTAATAATTAATTATTAACAAATAATATTATAGAATCACAATAATGACAACCAGGCAGTTCCCAGGAAAGATGGGGCTTTTCGATAAGGATTTCTCCTTACTAGCGCACAATTAGGTGACCAAACCTCTCCTTGACAGAACTTTCTAGACATTGCCAATAATGCTATCTAATAATATTATTCAAATAATATGAATTATTGATCTGGTAATGGTAAATACTGTGCCGTGATAATTATTGAAACAACAATAATATAAAATATCAACGCAGCAATTATTAAATAAATAAAATAAAATATTGAATAGTAATTACTATAACAATTATTGAGTAGTGTCTTCTTACGTAAGAATCAATAATTCCAAAATACTGTGTAATACCGTGTGCTACTGTGCATACACGCGTATTACTATATTTTAACCACCGGGTATTCCAACTGTGTTAACGGTAACAACTACGCCGTTATTTATAAAAACTCAAACTTGTCGTTTTCTTCATTCGACAGTTATTCTATTATGGGGTCCACAAATGGCTACGCCTTCGTACAAATATTCCCCGACAACAAGAATATTCCACGACCAAACGAATATTCCCCAACAGAAATGAGTATTTTATAACCACTTGCGTATTTTGAAAATTTTATATATATCACCCTTAACTTTAACCATTTATCAATTTAACCATTTACTGAATAGTAATTATAAGAAAAATTGAATCCTTTTATTTCATAAAATTTGGGGTCTTACATATATATATAACACATCATGCTCTTTGCAACAAAGATTTAAAATAGTTCATGATCAAGTTCACATAGAAAATAAGAACTGAAAGACTTGCCTTGATCATTGTTTTCCAATAACAGTTTAACAGCTTACAGCTATCGCACTTTACGTGCCCTACACAATTATATAATCATTCACATTAAATATTAGTCACATAGCAACACATAGTATTTGTAATGTAAACTGTCTCATAACCCTTTTTATTACCAGTACGCAATGTTCAATTTGAGTGTGTTAACTTTCAACTTATATCTCACTATATTTCTTCTTAATAATACTCCAAATTTATTTAAGTATTTCAGTCTTGCTAGGAATCATTTTTGGTTTTATATTAAACCTGTGACGCCCCCAAAATAGGTATACATCACCCATCTTGTGTCGCCAAATACATGGTACAAAATATAATTAAAAACTTAATTATACAACTATCGTGTAAAATACGACAAAACATATGTTGTGAGTTTTAATACAAATATTGTCATCTAGACAATATCCACACTCAATGGAGTTCTCATTACATTTATTATCACACTATTTTATAGAATAGTGAGGACTACTATGACACCATCTCGGACCATCACTCCGTTCCCCAACTAGTCCCGGCTACGTTCTCATTTCTTGAAGAGAACAATGAAAGCAAAAGGGTGAGCTCAACTAGCCCAGTAAGAAATATTATGACTAAGATAATGCAGGATAAATTATCATTATTCTTCAATAATGTTAAACTGATAAAATATAATAGACATCAAGTTTAACTGCAGCGGAATAAGCAATCCATTAGAAGAGTCGAGTAGAGCATGATATCTATTATCTTTTATAATTTAAAATGTTTTCATCAATTTTTGTCGCTGAGACTCAGATAAATAAATAAACCACATCATCGAATCATCCCTGCACTACGGGCCGAGGATATTCATTAAATCATCAATGGTCTTGACTATACCGAATAATCTCTAGTCATAATCATATCAAAAACTGTCAATCAATGCACTACAGGCCACTGAGGACTTTTACCTCATCGTTTATATCATTACAGGTCATGATTATACCGAATGATCCTTGATCATAATCATACCAAGTCCATCTCTGCACGTAAGCCAAAGATATACAACTATAAAACCAATAATCAACAGTCCATCTTTGCACATAAGCCAAAGATATACAATTCAATAATCAACAGTCCATCTTTGCACGTAAGCCAAAGATAACTTTCATCACCATGTAAACATGAGGATGATGATAATGATATAAGCATTAATAAAACGGAAACAAGGATAAATATTAAAGACTTTAAATTTATCCAAATATTATCAACCACTTAATAAACTCATAATCTAATATTATTAATATTATAACAATATTTTAATCACTTCTTAAACTTATAAACAATTTATTTCAATTATTTATACTTTACCAAATAATGTATTTAATCATTCAAAAATGCCATACTCATAAGATTTCATCACCAATGATCAAATCCCTTATCAAAAATCTGCATATACCCTATATAGGATTCCCAAGCCATAAAATCCTATTTTCCAATTTTGTTGCTTCACATAACATATTTAATTCATTTACTCATAACTAGTTCATTTTCATGAAAAATACCAAATTAGTACCAAAAATATTTCTTTTCTGGGATTTAGCATAATATAGTCCCATATTGAACATATATATTTTTCTCAAAATTTTTAAAATTCATTTACTCTTTTTCATATGGCCAAAACTGTCGAGTATTTAGACATTTATCATAAATTGTACTGTTGTCCAAAATTTCCGAAATTTACAGGGTATACTCCTGTTAGATACATGTACTCCCAATAAAAATTTCACCAATTTTGGAGTTAACCATAAAGAGTTATAATGGTTTACTTTTAAAATAGTTTGTTCCCATAAAATCCATAACTCTTAATCTATACATCTAAAAATCGCCATCTTTGGACACAATATAGAAAACTCATCAAATTATCATTTCAATTCTTTTCAGAATTTTTGAGGGTCAGAAAAATTACGAAACTACATATGGATTTTCACTCGCCATGTGGTAATCCACGTAAACAGATCATTTCCACAATTTAATAAGGAATGAATACAAAAGATCATTCACCATGCATGTGGTAATCCACATTGTGAGACCCCAAATTTTATGAATAAAGATTTAAATTTCTCGAAATATTTATTTGAATATTATGGTGTGGATTTGATATAATGTTATAGTTGTGGGTAATATTTATAAATTTTGCAAAGTAAGCAAGTTGTTATATAATATTCGATTGGTAGGGGAATATTCGTTTTAATAGGGAATATTTGTACAACGACACAATTATTGGTGGACCCCGTAATGGAATTATTGTCGGATTGAGAAAACGACAAAAATATTTTTATGAAAATAACGGCGGAAGTTTTACCGTTAATTGTTGAAACACCTAGGTGTAAAAAATGCGATGTCTGGCGTTAGTTGCATAGTAGCACACGGTATTGATTATTGATGTTTACATGAGAAGTCACTAGGTTTTGTTCAATTATTGCTACAATAATTGTTGCATAGTATCTCACGTTATTTGATTCAATTATTGTCGATATTTTATATATTATTAATTCAATAATTGAGATGACAGAGTTATTAATATTTTTATTTGCAATATTAACGATGTCTAGAAGTTCTGCCAAGGAGAGATTTGGTCACCTAATTGCGCTTCAATAGGGAGGAATCCTTATTGGAAAGTTCCCTCTTTCCTGGGAACGACCTGGTCAATTAATATTGTGAATTATAATAATAATGATAAATGTTGTTAAATATATTGAGGTGTCTTTTTATAAAGTCATAGATGTTTATATATATATATATATAAATTTTGTTTTATTAGTATTATTAATGTAATAAAACAGAAAAGCTTTTTATATAAAATAGAATACTTTTATAAAGTTATTTGTTTTATTAGACTATAAATAGAATATATTATATTCTATTATATAAATATATATATATATATATATATATATATATATTATATTTTATTGCATAGTATCCTTTCTATTTTCCTATAAATAGGATGCTTAGTTAGAATTGAAATCACACCAGAAGTTCAGAGAATTTTCTTCTATAATCTTGAGCGTATTTCTTTAGAGTTTTAAGAAGCTTTTAGCGTAGTGCAAGTTTTCTTCAAGAATATCATCGCCCTTCCAGTCAGAATACTCATCTTTTACGGTAAGGGATATTATTTGTTATACTCGTAAGGGGAATTATTTCTTTCCTATTCATGAAGAGAACTTCTGTTATTCCATTTTTTATTATTATGTTGGAATAACTTTGTATATAAGTGAAATTCTACGCATACATGGTGAAATTCTTCTATTATTCCATTCTTTATTATTATGTTGGAATAACTTTTGTATATCTGAAGTACCGCATACATGGTGAAATTCTTCTATTATTCCATTCTTTATTATTATGTTGGAATAACTTTGTATATATACAAGTCTGTGTACTGAGGTGAAATTCTTACATTTTTCCATTCCTTATTATTTTGTTGAAATAACTCATTGTATGTCTGAAGTACTGCATACATGGTGAAATTCTCCTATTATTCCATTCTTTATTATTACATTTGGAATATCACATGCGTGCGTATTCATGCATGACACAGTTCCATTATTTATTATTCTAATGGAATAACATGCATGCGGTCTATCGCATGCATGGTGAATCTGTTGTTATTCCATTCTTTATTATTACATTGGAATATCACATGCGTAGCGTTTACGCATGACACAGTTCCATTATTTATTATTACATTGGAATATCGTATCGATCACGGATTCTGGCGTGACACAGTTCCATTCTTTATTATTATGTTGGGAATAACACATGCATGCGGCGATCTATCGCGATATGGTGAATCCTTCTGTTATTCCATTCTTTATTATTCTTTTGGAATAACTTGTTTATGTTGATTACCACAAGCATGGTGAATGATCCTTTGTATTCATTCCTTATTAAATTGGGAAAATGATCTGTATACGTGGATTACCGCATGGCGGGCGAAAATCTATTTGCAGTTTCATATATTCTATTATACTCAGTTGGTTAAAGTTTTGGCTTCTATACTCCATGAAATTAGTGGAATATCCTTGATATTTGCGCTTCATCCAGTATCTTTTCATGGAAATATTCTTCTGAGCATTCTTGAATTTTACTCTACAAAGAAGTATCATGTTGACAATTTGGACATTTTTGAGTTTAGGATAAATTAATTTATAAATCTTTAAAATTTATTCTTGAACTTGTTTTATTGAATTATTATGTCATTGTCATCATCCTCATGCTTATATTATGATTAAAGTCATCTTTAGCTTACGTGCATAGATGAACTTGGTATGATTATGACCAGAGATTATTCGGTGTAATCATGACCGTAATGTTACAAATGATGTGGAAAAAGTCATCATTGGCCCGTAGTGCATTGATGGACAATTTTTGGTATGATTATGGCTATGGATTCTCTTCGGCCCAGGGTGCAAACATGAATTGTTTTATGGCATGATCAGGACCGTTGATGAAAATACGATTATCCTTGGCCTGTAGTGCAGGGATGATGTGGATTATTTATTGAGCTGAGTCTCAACGATAAAAGTGATGAAAAAACCTTTTAAATCATAGAAGATAGTAGATTTTATTCTCTACTTGACTCTTCTAATGGATTACTTGTTCCACTGCAGTTAAACTTGATGTCTATTATATTTTATCAGTTTAACATTGTTGAAACTAATGATAATTTATTCTGCATTATCTTAGTCATAATATTTCTTCTTTGGGCTAGTTTAGCTCACCCTTTCTTTCTTTCATTGTTCTCTTGAGAAAATGAGAACGTGGCAAGGGACTAGTCGTGGAATGGAGTGATGGTCCAGATGATAGTATTAGTAGTCCTCACTATTCTGTTAAATAGAGTGAGAATAAATGTAATGAGGACTCCTTTGAGTGTAGATATTGTCTAGATGACAATATTCTTATTAAAACTCTCAGTTTATGTTTTGTCGTATTTTTACCACAATGTTTGTATTATTAAGTTGTATTTGAATTTTGTACTATATATTTGGCGACTCAAGATGGGTGATGTATACCAATTTTGGGGGCGTCAAAGTTGGTATCAAAGCTTAGGGATATGATCCCTGGCTGAGATGTGAGACAAGAACTTGGAGGGGAGAGACGGGAAATTCCTTCGCTAGTATGACCTACCTAAGTTTATTTGGTATTTAATTGGTCGGTCAGAGTATAGTGATAATATGTGATATGTTAATTAACCCTTGTTTTTTGACAGTGTTTGAGAATGGCATCTGAAAAATGTTGAGATAAGCAATGGAGCAAAACAATATTATCGTGTCGTAGTACGAGGCTAAGTTTACCGAGTTATCCCGGTTTGCATCCCATTTGGTTAATAATGAGGAGTGAATGACACGATTGTTTCTAAGAGGTTTGAAACCCGAAATACGTCAATACCTCATTTCTCATAAACTTTATTTATATTCAGATGTTGTGAATAGGGCTCAGTTATTGGAGCACGATAATGAGTCAGCACAACCAAAAGGTAACGACCAACAACACGATAATAATCGTACCGGTGGCAACGGCCATCGAAACAATGATAACCATCGTGGGGGAAATTATCGTGCCAAGAATGGTGACCATTTTGGTGGTAATCATGGCCAAGATAATAGAAGTGGAAATTTCAAGAAGAGAAGGTTCAATAATGATAGAAAGACAGCAGCATCAGCACCCATTTCAAAGGAAGAAGAACGACCACTGGTCGTATGTTTCAAATGCGAACAAGAGGGACACATCCATCTAAACTGTACGCAGCAATCCAAAGTGTGTTTCAATTACGGAAGAGAAGGTCACCTAGCTAGATTTTGTCGTGTAGTGAAGTCAAGTCCAGCTGGGATAGTGATGCCAAAGGATGTCTCAGACAAGTCAAAGTCGATAGTTTAAGTAAGAGCGTTTGTCGAGGAACCCGAACAAAGTTATCATGGGTAAGTTAATCATAAACTCTTACGAAGTCTATACCTTATTCGATACCGGTGCTACCTATTCTTTTATCTCTCTTGCTTGCGCTCAACGTTTAAATTTGATCCTAGAGAAGTTAGACTTTGACTTATTGGTTGAAACTTCGTTAGGAGAAACCTTCATTACCTCCACTGTTTATAAATCTTGTTTAATTCAAATCGACACTTTCACGTTACCTGTCGATCTTATCTCTTTAGAAATACTTGCCTTTGATGTGATTTTAGGAATCGATTGGTTAACTACTCATCATGCTTTTCGTAAGATTGTTAGCTTTCATATTCCTAACCAACCTGTTATACGAATTAAAGAAACCAAACCACTAAAGTTAATCACTATCATATCAAGCCATAAGTAAAGAACCCCGATCTTTTTGTTGTTGACTTCCTTGTGTGAAATGCACCAAAGCTAGAATTTCTGTAGGGGAAGCCGTGAATAATGGTGGCAAGTTGATAGGTATCAATGTGGCGTACTATCCAAGTCTTGGATGAGAGTCACAGTTTTGAATGATATTTCTATTGTTAATAAATTGCCTGGCGTATTCTGGAAGACTTCTTATCCTAACCCTAGAGCGTGAAATCAAATTTTGTATTGACCTCAGTACAAAACCCCATTTCTAAAACCCTTAAATATTTCTTCAACTAAAACGAATGTAACATGCGCCAAAGACGTTGGCTCGAGCTATTAAAGATTATGATCGTACCATTCAATACCATCGTGAAAAAGCGAACGTGGTAGTTGACGCGTTGAGTAGAAGATCGTATGTTTTTATGAGTGCGAATATATGAACCTACGTGAAGATAACGAATATATGATTAGAACATACTTTAGTCGATAAAGTTAAAGTTGTGCAAGCTACATACTCAGAGCTGATGAATGTGAAGAAGAAGGTTCAAGAGGGCGTTATTCTAGAAGCAAGAATTGATGAAGAGAGGAAATCTTAACCCTCGATTTTATTGGCCCATTTGAAATCCTCGATCGAGTAGGGCGTGGCCTATAGACTAATTTTACCATAAATATGTTTAAGTGTTCATAACATTTTTCACGTATCGATGTTACGTAAATATGTGGACAACCCGAAACACATTATTGATTTAGAACCGGACGAGATAGCGAATAATTTAACGTATGAAGATGTACCTGTTAAATCTTGGAATATATTTGACGCTTAAAGGTTATACCTTAAGAGTTAGAATTTGAAATGAAGTCAAGGTATCCTCATCTCTTCGGCATACCAGGTACGTACATAAATTTCGAGGGCAAAATTCCATAAGGAGGGGAGATTTTGAGACCCCAAATTTTATGAATAAAGATTTAAATTTCTTGAAATATTTTTTTGAATATTATGGTGTGGATTTGATATAATGTTATAGCTGTGGGTAATATTTATAAATTTTGCGAAGTATGCAAGTTGTTATATAATATTCGATTGGTCAGGGAATATTCGTTTTAACAGGGAATATTCGTACAACGACACAATCATTGGTGGACCCCACAATGGAATTATTGTCGGATTGAGAAAACGACAAAAATATTTTTATAAAAATAACGGTGGAAGTTTTATCGTTAACTGTTGAAACACCCGGTGTTAAAAGTACAATAATACGCGTGGTTGCATAGTAACACACGGTATTGATTATTGATGCTTACGTGAGAAATCACTCAGTTTTGTTCAATTATTGCTACAGTAATTGTTGCATAGTATCTCACGTTATTTGATTTAATTATTGTCGATATTTTATATATTATTAAATCAATAATTGAGATGACATAGTTATTAATATTATTATTTACAATATTAACGATGTCTAGAAGTTCTGTGAAGGAGAGGTTTGGTCACCTAATTACGCGCTAATAGGGAGGAATCCTTATTGGAAAGCCCCATCTTTCTTGGGAACCACCTGGTCGATTAATATTGTGAATCATAATAATGATGATAAATGTTGTTAAATATATTGAGGTATCTTTTTATGAAGTCACGGATGTTTATATATATATATATATATATATATATATATATATATATAAATTTCGTTTTATTAGTATTATTAATGTAATAAAAGCAAAAAAGCTTTTTATATAAAATGTAATACTTTTATAAAGTTATTTGTTTTATTAGACTATAAATAGAATATATTATATTCTATTATGCATAATATTTTGCATAGTAAAATCTTTTTATATAAAATGTAATACTTTTATAAAGTTATTTGTTTTATTAGACTATAAATAGAATATATTATATTTTATTATGCATAGTGTTGCATAGTGCACGCATAGTGTTTTGCATAGTAAAATCTTTTTATATAAATTAAAATACTTTTATAAAGTTATTTGTTTTATTAGACTATAAATAGAATATATTATATTTTATTATGCATAGTGTTGCATAGTGCTCGCTAGTGTTTTTGCGTAGTAAAATCTTTTATATAAAACATCATACTTTTTATAAAGTTATTTATTTTATTAGATTTTAAATAAAATATATAAGTATAAATATATATATATATATATATATATATATATATTATTTTATTGCATAGTATCCTTTCTATTTCCCTATAAATAGGATGCTTAGTTAGAATTGAAATAACACCAGAAGTTCAGAGAATTCTCTTCTATAATCTTGAGCGTATTTCTTTAGAGTTTTAAGAAGCTTTGAGCGTAGTGCAAGTTCTCTTCAAGAATATCCTCGCCCTACTAGTTGGAATACTCTTCTTTTACGGTAAGGGATATTATTTGTTGTACTCGTAAGGGGTATTATTTCTTTCGTATTCGTGAAGAGAACTTTTGTTATTCCATTCTTTATTATTATGTTGGAATAACCTGTATATGTGAAGTACCGCATACACGGTGAAATTCTTCTATTATTCCATTCTTTATTATTATGTTGGAATAACCTGAATATACGAAGTACCGCATACATGGTGAAATTCTTTTGTTATTCCATTCCTTATTATTCTGTTGGAATAACCTGTATATGCGAAGTACCGCATACATGGTAAAATTCTTCTATTATTCCATTCTTTATTATTACATTGGAATATCACATGCATGCGTATTATTCGCGTGACTGGTTCCATTATTTATTATTACATTGGTATAACTTTTATGCATGCGGCCTATCGCATGCATGGTGAATTCTGTTGTTATTCCATTCTTTATTATTCATTGGAATAATATCGTATGTATGTATTACGCATGACACAGTTCCATTATTTATTATTTTGTTGGAATATCACATGGCATGCGATTATTACGCATGACCTGGTTCCATTCTTTATTATTCTGTTGGGAATAACATGTCTATGCAGTCTATCGCAACCATGGTGAATCCTTCTATTATTCCATTATTTATTTTTCTGTTGGAATAACCTATCTATGTAGATTACCACATGCATGGTGAATGATCCATTGTATTCATTCCTTATTAAATTGTGAAAATGATCTGTATACATGGATTACCGCATGGCGGGCGAAAATCCATTTGCAGTTTCATATATTCTATTATACTCAGTTGGTTAAAGTTTTTGCTTCTATACTCCATGAAATTAGTGGAATATCCTTGATATTTGTGCTTCATCCAGTATCTTTTCATGGAAATATTCTTCTGAGCATTCTTGAATTTTACTCTTCAAAGAAGTATCATGTTGACAATTTGGGCGTTTTTGAGTTTAGGATAAATTAACTTATAAATCTTTAAAATTTATTCTTGAACTTGTTTTATTGAATTATTATGTCATTGTCATCATCCTCATGCTTATATTATGATTAAAGTCATCTTTGGCTTACGTGCATAGATGGACTTGGTATGATTATGACCAGAGATTATTCGGTATAATCATGACCGTAATGTTACAAATGATGTGAAAAAAGTCCTCATTGGCCCGTAGTGCATTGATGGACAGTTTTTGGTATGATTATGGCTATGGATTCTCTTCGGCCAAGGGTGTAAAGATGAATTGTTTTATGGCATGATCGTGGGAATAGTTGATGAAAATACGATTATCCTTGGCCTGCAGTGCAAGGATGATGTGGATTATTTATTGAGCTGAGTCTCAGCGATAAAAGTGATAAAAAAACCTTTTAAATCATAGAAGATAGTAGATTTTACTCTCTACTTGACTCTTCTAATGAATTGCTTGTTCCGCTGCAGTTAAACTTGATGTCTATTGTATTTTATCAGTTTAACATTGTTGAAGACTAATGATAATTTATTCTGCATTATCTTAGTCATAATATTTCTTACTGGGCAAGTTGAGCTCACCCTTTCTTTCACTGTTCTCTTCAGGAAATAAGAACGTAGCGGGGACTAGTCAGGGAACGGAGTGACGGTCCAGATGATAGTATTCGTAGTCCTCAGTATTCTGTTAAATAGAGTGACAATAAATGTAATGAGGACTCCTTTGAGTGTGGATATTGTCTAGATGACAATATTCTTATTAAAACTCTCAGTTTATGTTTTGTCGCATTTTTACCGGCAATTTGTATTATTAAGTTGTATTTGAATTTTGTACCATGTATTTGGCGACTCAAGATGGGTGATGTATACCAATTTTGGAGGTGTCACACACATAGACATGTTATTCCAACAGAATAATAAAGAATGGAATAAAAGAAGAATTCAACATGAATGCGATAGATCGCACAGATAGGTTATTCCCAACAGAATAATAAATAATGAAACCGGTCACGCGAACGCATGCATGGGATATTCGACGTAATAATAAAGAATGGAACCAGGTCATGCGTAAACGCACAGATATGATATTTTGACAGAATAATAAAGAATGGAACCAGGTCATGCGTAATACGTATAGACAGGATATTCCGATAGAATAATAAAGAATGGAATAATAGAAGAATTTCACCATGTATGCGGTACTTCGCATAGACAGGTTATTCCAACAAAATAATAAAGAATGGAATAACAGAAGAATTTCACCATGTATCACATGAGTCCATAGTATACAAAGTTATTCCAACAGAATAATAAGGAATGGAATTACAATAGCTCTCTTCATGAATACGAAAGAAATAATACCCCTTACCTTAGAATAAATCTGGATACTGGAATAGAGAGGTAGCAGACATCTCTTCTTCTTTCTATCTATAATTTCTCTCTATAATAATTACTCTATAGCTTTAGTAAAAAGGTGAGAAATGAAGGAAGAATGAGCTTCTATTTATAGGAAAGTATAGTTTCGATAATTGCACGTTTTGGGGCTCGAAATATTACCGTACAATACGTCCCTCTTTTTCTTTATTTTTAATTTAGTCCTGCAAGTATTATCAAACTTTCACCACCTCCCCTAATAGTAAATAATGTGATTCAATAGTTCAATCATGTGACTCAATAGTTATAAACATGTGAAAATACAAATTACAGTATAGTACCTCCATCTATATCTCCATTTTTAATTTAATCATGCAAGTATTATCAATCTTGCACCAACTCCCCTAATAGTAAATCACGTCAATCAATAGTACACACATGTGAACACGTAGTTATAAGCATGTGAATTAATAGCAATTAATTTCTCATTTATCCGGTTAATTACCCGATTGGTCAATATAACCTCCAGACATCAATTATTATCAGAATAGATGTCGATTTCCACTAACACTAATAATCTCAACACAATGGAACTATCAAATTCATCTTTAATCAACACGAACTTATTCATCATTAATAATATAACTCACAATATTTAACAACTAGGTCGTTCCCAGGAAAGAGGGGGCTTTCCGATAAGGATTTCTCCTTATTGGCGCGCAATTAGGTGACCAAACCTCTCCTTGACAGAACTTCTAGACATTGTAAATATTGCAATTTAATAATATGAATAACTTTATCGTCTTAATTATTGATTTAATAATATATCATATATTATGTAGATGATACTGTGACAATAATCGAATCAATAATATGAGAGATATGATGCAGCAATTACTGTAGCAATAATTGAGTATAACTGAGTGACTTCTCACGTAAGCATCAATAATCAATACCTTGTGCTACTATGCAACCACGCGTATTACTGTACTTTTACTACTTGGTAGTTCAACAGTTTTAACGGTAAAACTTTCGTCGTTATTTTCATAAAAATATTTCTATCATTTTCTCATTTCAACAATAATTCCGTTCTGGGGTTCACCAATGACTGTGTCGTCGTACGGATATTCCCCGACAAAAATAATATTCCCCGACCAATCAAATATAATACAACAACTTGCATACTTTGCAAAATTTATAAATATTACCCACAACTATAACATTATCTCAAATCCACACCATAATTGTGAAAAAAATATTTCGAGAAAATTAAATCTTTATTCGTAAAATTTGAGATTTTACAATATCCCCTCCTTATGAAATTTTTCCCTCAAAATTTACATACGTACCTGGTATGCCGAACAAATGAGAACACTTCGTCAGATTCTAACTCTTGAGGTATAACCTTTGAGTGTCGAATACGATCCTTCTTATCCAAGATTTTAACATGTATCTCCTCATACATTAAATCTTATGCTCTCTCGTCTAGTTCCAATTCAATAATGTGGTTTGGGTCATCCACATATTTACATAACATCGATACGTGAAAAACGTTATGAACACGCGACATATTTGGCGGTAAAATGAGTCTATAGGCCACAGTTCCTACTCGATCAAGGATTTCAAATGGGCCAATAAAATCGAGGGTTGAGATTTCCTCTCTTCATCTATTCTTGCTTTTACAATAACGCCCTCTTGAACCTTCTTTTTCACATTCATCAGCTCTGAGTATGTAGCTTGTGTGGTTTTAACTTTATCGATTAAAGCCGATTCTACTCGTATATTCATTATCTTCACGTGGGTCCCTAGAGTCTTTAACTCTATCTTCATCATTTGAAAGTTATACGAAATGGGTTTTTGTGTTAACAACATCGCACTCGTAAACACATACGATCTTTTACTCAACGCGTCAGCTACCACGTTCGCTCTTCCACAATGATATTGAATGGTATAGTTGTAATCTTCAACAGCTCGAGCCAACGTCCTTGGCGTATGATACGTTTGTTTTGGTTGAAGAAATATTTAAGGGTTTTAGAAATGGGTTTTGTACTGGGGTCAATACAAAATTTGATTTCACGCTCTAGCGGTAGGCTAGGAAGTCTTCAAGAATACGTCAGGAAATTTATTAACAATAGAATATCATTCAAAAATGTGACTCTCATCTAAGACTTGGATAGCACGCACATTGATACCTATCAACTTGCCATCGTCATTCACGACGTCGCCTACAGAAAGTCTGGCTACGGTGCATTCCACACAAGGAAGTCACCAGTGAAAGGCTCGGGGCTCTTTACTTATGGCTTGATATAATAGTGATTGACTTTAGTGGTTTGGTTGCTTGAATTCGCATAACAGGTTGGTTAGGAATATGAAAGCTAACAACCTTATGAAAAGCATGATGAGTAGTTAACCAATTGATTCCTAAAATCACATCAAGGGAAAATATTTTCAAAGAGATAAGATCGATAGGTAACGTGAAAGTGTCGATTTGAATCAACAACATTTATAAATAGTGGAGGTAATGAAGGCTTCTACTAACAAAGTTTCAACCAATAAGCCAAAGTCTAACTTCTCTGAGGTTAAATTTAAATGTTGAGCGCAAGCAAGAGAGATAAAAGAATGGGTAGAACCGGTATCTAATAAGGTATAGACTTCGCAAGAATTTATAATTACCTAACCCGTGCTAACTTCATTTGGGTTACTCGCTTTTTGAGAAGTCACAAAAAATGCTCTTCCTGAAACCACTGACTTTGTTTTGTCCGTATCCGCCTTTGGTGCCACCGTCCCAGCTGGGCTTGATTTCGCTACAGGACAAAATCGAGCTATGTGACCATCTTTTCCATAACTAAAACATATCTTGGAAGGCTGTGAACAGTTTGGACTAATGTGTCCCTCCTCTCCGAATCTATTGCATCTAACTAGCAGTCGTTCTCCTCCCCTAGAATTTGTTGCTGCTGCCGACGTCTTCCCATCATCGTTAAATCTTCTCTTCTTGAATTTTCCACTTCTATTATCTTGGCCATGATTACCACCAAAGTGGTTACCATTATTGGCATGATGATTTTCCCCACGAGGGTTATCGTTGTTCCAATGGCTGTTGCCACCGGTACAATTATTATCGTGATGCTGGTCATTACCTTTTGGTTGTGTTGACTCATTATCGTGCTTTAATAACTGAGCCTTATTCACAACATCTGAATATAAACAAAGTTTGTGAGAAATGAGGTATTGACGTATATCGGGTTTCAAACCTCTTAGAAACATTCGCGGTATTCGCTCCTCATTATTGACCAAATGGGATGCAAACCGGGATAACTTCGCAAATTTAGCCTCGTATTGCGACACGGTCATATTGTTTTGCTCCAACTTGATAAACTCCACCTCCTTCATGTGACGAATACTTTCGGGTAAGTACTTATCGTTGAATAACTCTTGGAACTTCTCCCAAGACATCTTGAGTCGTCAGTGGAGTCGTTTACGATTCCCACCAAGAATCTGCTTTTCACCTTGACATAAAGGTGGCAAAGGGAACCTTTTGCTCCTCGGAGCATCCCAAGACATCAAATATCTTATTGATATGCTTTATCCACGTCTCTGTCTTTAGTGGTTTTGGCTCTCTAAAAAACTCTGGTGGTACCAGCTCCTTGAACTGCTTAGCGGTGACCATCCGAGAGTTATCAGTGTTTCCACTTGCATTTTGGACAGGAGTCGCTCTCGCCTGATGTTGCATGAATTGCATAAAGCCTCTGAACATCCCATCGTTCACCATTTCATCAGTGTTATTGTTTACATGAGGATTATTGTCTTCCTATTTAACATTACCCTGGGTATTGATCGTTGGTGACTCAACGGTCTCATGTGCTTCATTGCTGATCTCAACATTTTTAGATGCCATTTTCAAACACTGTCACAAAACAAGGGTTAATTAACATATCACATATTATCCCTATACTCTGACCGACCAATTAAATACCAAATAAACTTAGGTAGGTCATACTAGAGAAGGGATTCCCCGTCTCTCCCCTCCTAGTTCTTGTCTCACATCTCAGCCATGGATGATATCCCTAAACTTTGATACCAACTGTGACGCCCCCAAAATAGGTATACATCACCCATCTTGAGTTGCCAAATACATGGTACAAAATACAATTAAAAACTTAATTATACAACTGTCGTGTAAAATACGACAAAACATATGCTGTGAGTTTTAATACAAATATTGTCATCTAGACAATATCCACACTCAATGGAGTCCTCATTACATTTATTATCACACTATTTTATAGAATAGTGAGGACTACTATGACACCATCTCGAACCATCACTCTGTTCCCCGACTAGTCCCGACTACATTCTCATTTCCTGAAGAGAACAATGAAAGCAAAAGGGTGAGCTCAACTAGCCCAGTAAGAAATATTATGACTAAGATAATGCAGGATAAATTATCATTAGTCTTCAACAATGTTAAACTGATAAAATACAATAAACATCAAGTTTAATCTGCGGTATGAATAAGCAATCCATTAGAAGAGTCAAGTAGAGCATGATATCTACTATCTTCTATAATTTAAAATGTTTTCATCAATTTTTGTCGCTGAGACTCAGCTAAATAAATAAACCACATCATCGAATCATCCCTGCACTACAGGCCAAGGATATTCATTAAATCAACAATGGTTATGACTATACCGAATAATCCCTGATCATAATCATACCATAAACTGTCCATCAATGCACTACAGGCCACTGAGGACTTTTACCACATCGTTTATAACATTACAGGTCATGATTATACCGAATGATCCCTGGTTATAATCATACCAAATCCATCTTTCCATGTAAGCCAAAGATATACAACTATAAAACCAATAATCAACGGTTCATCTTTGCACGTAAGCCAAAGATATATAATTCAATAATCAACAGTCCATCTTTGCACGTAAGCCAAAGATAACTTTCATCACCATATAAGCATGAGGATGATGACAATGATATAAGCATTATATCAACCACTTAATAAACTCATAATCTAATATTATTAATATTATAGCAATATTTTAATCACTTCTTAAACTTATAAATAATTTATTTCAATTGTTTACACTTTACCAAATAATGCATTTAATCATTCAAAAATGTCATACTCATAAGATTTCATCACCAATGATCAAATCCCTTATCAAAAATCTGCATATACCCTATATAAGATTCTCAAGCCATAAAATCCTATTTTTACATTTTCTTGCTTCACATAACATATTTAATTCATTTACTCATAACTAGTTCATTTTCATGCAAAATACTAAATCAACCCCAAAAATATTTCTTTTTTGGGATTTAGCAGAATATAGTCAAATATTGAACATATATTTTTCTTGGAATTTTTAAAATTCATTTACTATTTTTCATATGGCCAAAACTGCTGAATATTTAGACATTTATCATAAATTGTACTTTTGTCCAAAAATTCTGAAATTTATAGGGTATACTCATGTTAGGTAAATGTACTCCCAATAAAAATTTCACCATTTTTGGAGTTAACCACAAAGAGTTATAAGGGTTTACTTTTAAAATAGTCTTTTCCCATAAAATCCATAACTCTTAATCTATACATCCAAAAATCTCCATCTTTGGACACAATATATAAAACTCATCAAATTATCATTTAAAATTTTTCCAGAATTTTTGAGGGTCAGAAAAATTACAAAACTGCAAATAGATTTTCACTCGCCATGCTGTAATCCACGTAAACAGATCATTTCCACAATTTAATAAGGAATGAATACAAAGGATCATTCACCATGCATGTGGTAATCCACATGACGAAAGTTATTCAACGTAATAATAAAGAATGGAATAATGTAAAGAATTCACCATGCATGTGATAGATCGCACGTAAAGGTTATTCCAAATGCGAATAATAAATAATGGAACCAGTCACGTGCGTAACGCATACGCATGCAGATATTCAAGCGTAATAATAAAGAATCGAACCACGTCAAGCGTAAACGCACAGACAGGATATTCCGACAGGATAATAAAGAATGGAATCAGGTCATGCGTAATTCCCACAGACAGGATATTCCGACAGAATAATAAAGAATGGAATAATAGAAGAATTTCACCATGTATGCGGTACTTCGCATAGACTTGTTATTCCAACATAATAATAAAGAATGGAATAACAGAAGAATTTCACCATGTATGCGATATTGGCATGACATTGAGTTATTCCAACATAATAATAAAGAATGGAATAATGAAGAATTTCACCATGTATACACGGTGATCCAGCGTATACAAAGTTATTCCAACAGAATAATAAGGAATGGAATAACAATAATTCTCTTCATGAATACGAAAGAAATAATACCCCTTACCTTAGAATAAAGTTGGATACTAGAATAGAGAGGTAGCATACTTCTCTTCTTCTTTCTCTCTATAATTTCTCTCTATAATAATTGCTCTATAGCTTTAGTGAATTGGTGAGAAATGAAGGAAGAATGAGCTTCTATTTATAGGAAAGTATAGTTTCGATAATTGCACGTTTTGGGGCTCAAAATATTATCGTACAATACCTCCCTCTTTTTCTTCATTTTTAATTTAGTCCTGCAAGTATTATCAAACTTTCACCACCTCCCCTAATAGTAAATAATGTGATTCAATAGTTCAATCATGTGACTCAAAAGTTATAAACATGTAAAAATACAAATTACAGTATAGTACCTCCATCTATACCTTCATTTTTAATTTTGTCATGCAAGTATTATCAATCTTGCACCAACTTCCCTAATAGTAAATCATGTGAATCAATAGTACACACATGTGAACACGTAGTTATAAGCATTTGAATTAATAGCAATTAATTTCTCATTTGTCCGGTTAATTACTCGATTAGTCAATATAACCTCTAGACATCAATTATTATCGGAATAGATGTCGATTTCCACTAACACTAATAATCCCAACACAATGGAACTATCAATTTCATCTTTAATCAACACGAACTTATTCATCATTAATAATATAATTCACAATATTTAACAACCTGGTCGGTCCCAGGAAAGAGGGGGCTTTTTGATAAGGATTTCTCTTTATTGGCGCACAATTAGGTGACCAAACCTCTCATTGACAGAACTAGACATTGTAAATATTATAATTTAATAATATAAATAACTTTGTCGTCTCAATTATTGATTTAATAATATATCATATATTATGTAGATGATACTATGACAATAATTGAATCAATAATATGAGAGATATGATGCAACAATTACTGTAGCAATAATTGAGTATAACTAAGTGACTTCTCACGTAAGCATCAATAATCAATATCGTGTGCTACTATGCAACCACGCCAGACATCGTACTTTTTTACTAATGGGTAGTTCAATAGTTTTAACGGTAAAACTTCCATAGATTATTTTCATAAGAATATTTCGCGCTGCTTTCTCATTCAAACAATAATTACATTATGGGGTCCACCAATGATTGTGCCGTCGTACGGATATTCCCTGACAAAAATAATATTCTCTGACCAATCGAATATAATACAATAACTTGCATACTTTTGCAAAAATTATAAATATTACCCAAAACTATAACATTATCTCAAATCTACACCATAATTGTGAAAAAAATATTTCGAGAAAATTAAATCTTTATTCGTAAAATTTGGGATTTTACAAAACCCATTTCATATCTTATAATATTCATTTTGTTTGACTTAAAACACTTTTTACGTTCATTAACACTTGTCACGGCATTTCGACATTTATTCGTCACACGCCTGATTTGTCTCCCTTGTGTATGCTTATACAACTTATCTAATACATCATTTATTAATTTTAAGCATCATTATATTTACTAACATTCATTTTTATAACTTAGAACAACATCTTTTATCACCAGAAGCACTACACTTGCATATGTGCATGCCTGACGCCCTCCGATTGTCCCCGAAAACACAATAGTCCTAAAGATGACCATTTTTACCCATGTTCCCAACCTCAAATAAAAAAACGTAAAGAATGAAAGTTGTAGTTCTATTCTTCCTTGTTCCGGATCATTGTGAATATCCTCAATCGAAGTTCGTATGAAAACGTTATGCCTATTTTAATAAATCAGGTCAAACAATCACATCTGACACACTTTGGGCGCAGCTGCGCCCAATTAAGCCTTGTACATCGTACAACTGTGCCTTAGAGGGTAGCTACACCCCAAATGACTTAGGGCACAGCGTAGCTATGCACGTTAGCGAATTTGGGACTATGTAGTTCATTGTTCTCGCAATTTTTGAACCTTTTCTCCTTCTAATCATCATAACTTGAGTTATACACATCCAAATTAGTTCGTTTTCGATTCTGTGGATTCATAATTCATAGAAATACAACATACTAGAATTATAACAATTTATAGAAACACTAACTAGCCTAAATCTTGACCCAAAATGTATGTTCATACTAAACTTTCATGTTTTAACATGTTTAGCGAATTCATTCACTACGAATTCGTTTCTTAACCAAATTGATTCATTCAACTTGCGTTCTTTTCATTTCTTATCTTATTAATAGAATCCATCACCAATTTTACAATTATAATGTACACTCCTTACCAATTTTTGTCTCAAAACAGACCTAAAATACATATATTAAACAAAACTCATACTCTTCATCTTTAACATGATTTTCATGAATTTGACAACTCTAAAATCGTTTGTAGATAACATATCACTGATTATACACACTTATAAACAAATATATCCTTATCCTTCATCAACTCAAACTAATTTTATAGAAACCTAATATTTGAGGCAAATAAAAGTAGAGAGTTTTAAGGTTGGATTAATACCTTTTGATTCCTTCTTAACCCAATTAGATGATGAATAAGGTTATTTTCTTCTTGTTCTTCCAAAGCTCTTCTCCAATTCTCAGAGAATTCTCATTTTTCTCTCTATTTTTCTTTGTTCTTCTTCCCTTCTATTCTCAGGCTTAGGCCAACTTCTTACGTAAAAAAAATAAAACAGACGTTAGAAACTTAAACGTATAAAATTGTCATACTAATAAATATACTAATTATGTATCATTTATAAAAATATTTATTATATTTTTTTTAATTCAAAAGTCATAAGGCTTTGTTTGGCAAAACACTTTTAAAAATAAAGACTTAATATTCCTTAAGCTTCAGTTTGGTAAATCAATTTAAAACTCCATTAATTTACTTGATAAATCATTTATACTATAGTTTATTGTCTCACATTATTTACTTGGATTTTTATATCCAATCTTAATTAAATAAACAAAACTAATTACCACAAAATTATAATTTTCATTATAATTTTACTTAATAAATTAACATATCACTTTAATTACTAAATTAAATTAAAACAATATTTTACCAAACTATATAATCCTTAACAACTCTCTAATTTAGTTATTAAGTTAAATTAGAGTATTATCTCATAAATTTAATTCATCATTCTTTTATCTTAATTAAGTTAATTTTATAACTCATGAATTATTTACTTACTAATAAATAATCCAACAAATATCTACTAAACAACAAACACATCAATTAAAAATATTTATTTAATTCAATAATTATTTGAAATTACAAATAAAATTCTGGATTGTTACATCCTTCCCACCTTATAAGGATTTCATCATCGGAATCACCGAAACCCTGCATTACTCAAGTTTTCATCAAATCTCTTCGTTGAATAACTTCAACACATACCTTAATATATGTTTTATATTTCTTACTCCCACCATTCTTCATAATAAATTCTTGTAAGTTTTATTTCATAACATTTACTTAGACTCAATTATATTTAAGTATTACATATTATTTGATCCATTCATTATCTTTCTCTAAGGATCATTATCATTTACTAGATTCTTAAACTCTCGGGACATTACATCACCCCTTCTTCTACGAATTTCATCCTCGAAATTTTTATTTATTAATCTTTATTCATTCAATCAATCAAAATAGATTTTACGTTAATACTTTATTCATTCATTGGGTTCTATAACCACTTTCTTTCCACAAAGATCCTTCTACAATTATTAACTTTTCTATTAAAAGTTTTACATTATTCTTTGAGGATTCAGTCATTATATGACTTTGTCATGCTACATCATACCATAGTGGGCTGACGATCTTATGATCACATCCAACATCAGGTTCAATTGCATTGATGACTTCCTCATTTGTCAAATCAACATCATATTTAGTGATGCCTTAATGACTACAGAAAAAAAAAACAAAATACATTTTGATATATTTAAATCATTTTTGTCTAGCCGAAACAATTAGCTTAGACATACGAATAACGGTATTATTTTTAAAACTCATTGGTTCCATCATTTGATCCAATGTTTTTCAAGAAAAAATAGAAGTGCAAACATCAACACAAATTCAATAAATTTTGAAAATCTAGCAAAGCTAGAAGATTTGGAGTACCTAATTTTCTCCATCAATTTCAATTTTTACTTAATTACCTCATTACTGATAAATTCTTTTTATTTTTAGCACCACCAATGCTCTTATACTAGATATTCCTGTATTTTAACTTACAATCTTCCTATACCCTTAGTATAGTTCATCAAATTTACTACACATTGGAAGTTCAGGAACTTGCCACAATAATATGAGTTTAAGAACTTATCCAAGTCAGACCATAAGCGTCCATTTGCTGAGGGGTTTAAAACATACCGTATTATTATGCGTCACGAACTTACCATATGTATTAGTTTTAAGAACCATACCTAATCTTAATATCGTCTAACCTAACCTTAAAGACCTCTAACTATCAAATATACAAATGAAAAAAGAATCACTTTCCTCACTTAGTACAACTTAGTCAGCATTTGAGTCCTCACTTGAAATCCCACATAACTTTATCTTACTCTTAACTTATTCTTAACTTTCCCTTAACATGCTCAATACGAATTCCTCGCATCACATTATCTACAACTCCTCGTGATTTTATCTCGTACTATATCATAGTATATTATCTTTATAGCATTAAGTTATAATTATTCAAACATTATAGACCATCTTTCTTTTATAACTTAAACAGATCACATCATGATCTTATTCTATAATCATCTCCCTTAAAATTCTTTTCTTAACTCGTGATCGTTTTGGTTTTATGATCCTCTTTCTTTCCCTTTTCATCATTAACGATTTCATTTATGCTTTTAATCTTACAGAACTTGTCTATTTATCATTATTTGTTATCTTGGCTATTGGAGTTAGGTAACTCCCATTTCTTATCTTTATATCTCTTCAAGATTCTTCTTTGAATTTTCTTGTTTATATAACAATTATTCCTTTAAGAATTTCTATCTTCATTTACATTGCTCAACATTTCATTCGAGTTTCACATTTTCATCAGACGTATCCATTTTCTATACTTGGTACACATCGACTCTCTAATAGTTTCAATATGGTATGCTGAGTGGTTTCGCACAAACAACCAACAAACTAGGTTCCGAGTTGCTAGTTCGTATATACCTTCGCTCTATGAAGGAATCGTTTAGCCCAGATACCATACATCAACTATTAAAGAGTACGATTGTACCATACTTAGATATAATTTTTTATTCTTAACTTCTTTATCTTCTCTTCTTATAGACATTGTCTATTTATTATCACCTTACATCCTTATTATTGGAGTTGGGTAACCCCACATTCATATTCCTTATAACTCTGCGAGATTTTTCGTTGAATCCTCTCATGCATTTTCTAATCCCTTCTTTATAAATTTCGTAAATTACATCTTATTGTTCAAACTCTATTTGAGTTTATTGTTTCATTATCTTCACCTCTCTTCTCTGAGGTTATAGCCTAAGGTACTCTTACTTAACGTTTCTAACCTATCAGCTTTGATACCAACTATAACGACCCCAAAATTCATACAATTTAACTATCAATTTAAGTCGCTAATAATACGTCTAACTTCTAATTTTACATCATTATTCGATGTTAAACTTAATAAAATACGGAATAATTAAAACTTTTCTGTCTTCTTACTTTAATCCCCTGAATCAAAACCTTTATCATTTACACATCTCTGAATAAATTTTATTTTATGATTCGCTTCATCAAAGTTATTATATAAAATCTTACATTTCAATTTGATAACCTTTACATATCAGATAACTCAAACTTTACAATTTATTATTACATAATTATTGTGATTTATCAAGTACATTTCTCAAAACCTTTATCTTTACCTACCTTTGAATCATACTTAGCTTATTACTCACCTTATCAAAGTTAATAAATAAAACTTACATCCAGGTTCAATACTCTTTCATACAACAAACAAAACTTAAACATTATAACTCAACATCTATTAAATATCATACATTATTCGGAACCTTAAACATGGTTCAAGTATTAATAGCTCAGCCAAAGTGTATAAATCTTCAAGTACCACATCTGATTAATGTCTTTCAAGTAGCACATAACTTTACCTTGAATCTTTAACCTGCAAAAGTGGTTATTTGAAAGGTTGAGCTCGACAGCACAACAAAATCTAACAATTTTCATCCATCACATAACACATAATAACATGTTCAACATGCATCTCATAAACATTGGACTAACATAACATACATGTTACAGTTCATATAACAAGTATAAAGATTGAGTTCCTTACTCAATCAACATTCATTATTCAATCAACGTAGTCATAAGTTGATTTTAGCGATTCCTAATTTCAATATATATATATATAACACATTATGATCTTTGTAACAAAGATTTAAAATAGTTCATCGTCAAGTTCACATAGCAAATAAGAACTGAAAGACTTGCCTTGATCGTTGTTTATCAATAACAGTTTAACAGCTTACAGCTATCTGCACTCCACGTGCCCTACACAATTATATAATCATTCACATTAACTATTAGTCACATAGCAACGCATAGCATTTGTAATGTAAACTTTACTCTATGTCTCATAACCCTTTTTGATTATCAGTACACAATGTTCAATTTGATTGTGTTAACTTTCAACTTATATCTCACTATATTTCTTCTTAATAATGCTCAAAATTCATGTAAGTGTTTAATTCTTGCTAGGAATCCTTATTAGTTTTATATTAACCCCATTTCATATCTTATAATATTCATTTTGTTTGACTTAAAACACTTTTTATGTTCATTAACACTTGTCACGGCATTTCGACGTTTATTCGTCACACACCCGATTTGTCTCTGTTGTGTATGCTTAGTATGCTTATACAACTTATCTAATACATCATTTATTAATGTTAAACATCATTATATTTACTAACATTCATGTTTTATAACTTAGAACAACATCTTTTATCTTCAGAAGCACTACACTTGCATATGTGCATGCCCGACGCCCTCCAATTGTCCCCGAAAACACAACAGTCCTACGTAGTTCATTCTCGCAATTTTTGAACCTTTTCTCCTGAAAGTAGTATGCACACAAGCCAATCATGTTTGATGATAAAGCATATACTTTGTAACAATCTTATTCATTTATTAATAAAAAGTATTAATTTATTAAAGGCTTTTAATTATCTGCATGATGCTGTTTTATAATATGTGATAAACCCATAGTTTTAAGCAATGCTTTTAGAATAATGATGATGATCATTCTAATGAGATCTAAATTCTTAGAAAGCTTAAAACTAAAATAGTTCCCAATCATTGGATTACTAAATTGGGGATTAGTGAATCCGGGATAGATTGGTACATACGTTGCTTTGCTTTCATTGGATGAGGATGATTGATCTCATGATCATTTATGTGGAGACACTAAAGCAAGTATGTAGGTGCTTATTAGAGAATAAGTTCACTGAACGTGGCTCGCTAAGGAATACCTAATGGAGTTATATTTGCCTGTCAATAGGAATTCCTATAGTGATAGTAGTACAAGTAATCCTTGGACTTGAGATCATCATAGCATCTTGTGTATGATGAGTTATACTTTGACTTATTCCTTAAGACCCTTAGGGTATATCAAAGGGTATGCTTGGGTATAATAAGTTGTACATGGAGATAATGTATGATCAATAAAGAATCTACCACTTCTAATAAAAGAAGAGAAATGTCCTATGTGATTCGATAAATGACAACCCAAAGAGTCCTTGGCAAAGCGTAATGAAATTAGAAAGGAGTTTCTAATTTGCATTATTTGGAGTTGTGCATTTAAGAGTCGAAATACATATAATTAAATAAAATAAGACTTGACATTAATTCCATGTCTTATATTTAATTGGGACATTGTATGGTGGAAGGATTGAATTGTCTGATAACTATTTACTCAAAGGTTCTTTTATGATTAATGTTGAAATCTATATTATCCGGAAAGTCGTTGATCGCTAGGAGGCTTATCCTATTGTAGAATAAATATTATTTATTTAAATAAATTAATTATTTAATTTATTTATTTAAATAAGATTAGAATTGTTCTAATTGATTTATTCACAACCGGGTTTAATATGGAGAACCTAAAGGGTCACACCATAAAAGGAAGAATAATTATTTAAGAAGTTAATGGCATAATCGTAATAATATATAGCAGTTATGTATATTTAATTTAATCTATGGTGATAGAATAAATTAAATAGCTTAATATTTATTATTTAATATTTTAGAAATATTAAATATAAATTAATAAGAGGAGTCTTATTAATATTATTACAATTATTATTATTTTAATTTCTAAAAGAGTTTAGGAATTAATTTAATATAAGTACTCTCATTTATTCCTAATTGGATTAGGAAGGAAAATTAGTTAAAGGAATTTAATTAATTATCCCTAATAAGATTAGGGAGCTTAATTAATTAAAAGAATTTAATTAATTAAATAAAACCCAATTCCTTAATTGTTAAGGTGGGTTGCCCACATCTATTAATAAGAGGAGTCTTATTATGGGTGAGGGGGTTGTTGACTTTTTCAACATACGACATAATTCCAATTGTTGGGAGAGTACGCCCTTTCTATAGAGATAGAAAACTAGGGTTGAGCCAATATCCCATCTTCTTGAATCTTATTCTTTCTTGGTGGATCACCTCTAGAGGCCAAACATATGGGTAGCTAACGTTGATCAAAGGAAGGAACAAAACCCCGGTGGATTCAAGTTGAACGCGAAAGGATTTGGAGGTGAACTTGTACTTCGAGGAAGCTTCGATCTTCAAGGGTATGATTTTATTCTTTATCTTTTCGTTTAATTAATAATTGTGCATAAAGGGTGATCCGGGTATATGGTTTGTAAAATTTTAAACTCTGATTTTTACACGCTTCCGCTAATTTTATGCAATTAGATTGCGCACATGAATATTACAAACCTAACAGTGGCATCAGAGCCAAACCTTTATGCAAATTATTAATTGTTATAATTTGATATGTATATTGATATGTGTTTATAATAATTTAATTGGGAATAATTTTATTGTATAAAATTTAATAAAAAAAAAAAAAAAACAAATCGCGAGCTGCTTTTTTTTTTCGGCACCTGCGTGATTCAAGGGAAAGTGATCCACGGAAATCATGCAATCAGAGCAACAACCAGCTTGTTGCCAGGAATCTTTTTTTTTTTTAACAAAATTTGTATATGATAAAACCTTAATGATTACAATAATCATTAGTTTGTAATGATTATAGTAATCATTAGCATGTAATGATTAAAGTAATCATGACCATGTTAAAAAAAAAAAAAAAAAGCATATATACTTTTAATTAGGCAATACCATATTAATATAACAAATATATACGTATTATACTACCGTATATATATATTTTTTAATTATATACTTGGATATTATATATATATATATTATACGGTTAATATAATGTATATATATATATTAATTATTTTATAATTAAAATAAAAGTTTATTTTAATTTTAAAATAAAAGGTTTATTTTAATATTAAAATAAAAAGGTTTATTTTAATTTTAAAATTAGAATTTCATGCTAACTAATTAGAGTTGGAATTTGATTCCATGATAACTAATTGGAGTTGAAATTGGATTGCCTAATTTCCTTAAATAAAGGAGTTTATTTAGATATGAAATAAGATTTCATATCATTCAAAATAAAAGAGTTTATTTGTGAATAGGAAAGAAAATCCGTGTTTCCTTAAATAAAGGAGTTTATTTAAATATGAAATAAGATTTCATATTATTCAAAATAAAAGGAGTTTATTTGTGAATAGGAAAAAATAATCCGTGTTTCCTTTAATAATTTTTTTTTTATATATGGAATTGGATTCCATAATTAATTAAAATAAAGGAGTTTATTTTGATTAAAATTTTGATTAAAATAAAATAGTTTATTTTATTCAAAATTGGATAAATTAAAATAAAATAGTTTTATTTTGATTTAAATTTGGATTTAAATAAAGGAGTTTATTTTTATTCAAAATAGATTTTATACTAACTAAATTTGCCCATTAAATGATATCAATATATATATTAAATGTTTATTATTCATAAGATGAATATTATTTATTGATACATATGGTGATGTGTATGATAA
This sequence comes from Panax quinquefolius, assembly GCA_020205615.1. Classification (NCBI taxonomy): domain Eukaryota; kingdom Viridiplantae; phylum Streptophyta; class Magnoliopsida; order Apiales; family Araliaceae; genus Panax; species Panax quinquefolius. The sequence goes on from CM035157.1 coordinate 70,947,500, forward strand.
TAAATGTGATTGATTATGGACTATTGACCAATGCGATTGGATTTTATTTTAGTTGGATGCATGAATGTATGGGTTTTATTAAATGGGGTCTCACAGCGTGCCTTCGCCTTCTAATTTTTTCTTAATGTAAATTCTAACTCCCTCCTATGTACTTCCCCTTGACTGCTGATCAAGGTTTCTATTTATTTTAAAATAGTTATGTAATAGGAATAGTTAGAATTAATTTTTGAAGAATTAGAGATCAAGGAGCAAGGAGCGCTTGAAGCCCCGTTTGTAATGGAGCCCGGGTTTAAATGTAATAGTTATATTTAAATATTATTTCTTGCAACCCTAGGGTTTGACCTTTTGGTTCACTTGGTGGCTCTAGTGAACCAAACTAGAATAAAAGTCCATAATCAATCCTAGTAGAATATAGTATTCTATATGTGCATGCTTATACTATATATATTATATATTATGAAAACATGTTTTGCATGTTAATTAATATGACGCGTATTTTATATATATATGTGCATGCGCGCTAAACAAGATGAGACAAATTAATAACAAACCCCTCAATAATTATATCAAGTCCTAAGCGTTCAAAGATATTTGGAATATTGAACGTCGCCTTCTAGCATGATAAAATTAATAGAGTATTAAATATTTAATATGAGTTTGTTGTGTCACCACAAGGCAAGTATTAAGTATTTAAGATGTTAATTTATCACATTTGATGTTTATAAAGAAAATTGAACAATATTGTTTTGTTGTGTCACCACAAGGATGATATTTTTCTTTTTGAATATATGGAGTGCTAGATTGATTTTAACTTGGATAATTTTGATTCGGATGTGCCACCACTTGATCAAAATAATCTAAGAGGCAATAGAAAAGGAGTTGCATAGTTGATGTAATTGACAAAAAGTTGTTCACCTATTTATTTATATATAGTTTGTTGTGTCACCACAAGGCTATATACATTTGAAATGGGATCCTTATTCTCACTAGCAAATCTTTAATTAGATTTTGCTGAACTATATAAGTGAGGGTAATATAGTTTGAAGAAAATAGTGGGAGATACCAATTTAAAACAAGACCTAATTTATTTTGGTAATTAATAAAAGAATGTATGTTAAAATGTTGTTAATTACAAATTCATTTACAGAATTTTACAATGTTTAAATTACTATCACTGCGTAGCATATTAGATGCTAAATTAATCGAACCGAATTACTCGGATTGGTTAAGGAATTTGAGAATAGTTCTCATAGTCAAAAGCTATCTTATGTCCTTATGTCGCCTATCCTCGCAATGGTTGCGCATAATGCCTCTGAGGAAGAGATTGCTACTTTTAGAAAGTGGCAAGATGATGCACAGTTGGCTCAATGCATCATGCTCGCATCCATGAGTAACGAGCTTCAACGTCAGCATGAAACTATGGATGCTCCTACGATATTCCTGCACATCAAGTAGTTGATGGTGAGGAAAGTAGGACTGATAGATATCAGATATCTAAGGAGCTCTTCCGATCTAGAATGACCGATGACACTACAGTACAAATAAAAGTCCTTAACATTATCAATTTGATTGATCAATTAGGACAATGAGTTTTGTCATGGATGGAGAGTTGAGCCAAGATTTGATCTTACACTCACTCCCGGACTCCTTTCACAAATGTTGTGAATTTTTTATATGTACAAGCTAGATATTAGTCTCGCTAATTTGCTTAACATGTTGAAAAATGTTGAGAGTCACTTTCCAACCAAGAAAGACCAAGTCTTACTGGTAGGGGCCAAAGGATCTTCTGAAAAGAAGAACGATTCAAAGAAGGTAAATAGAAAGGCATAAACAAAGGATAATAAGAGCAAAACTGATACGGATAGCAAAGGAGTTTGCTTCCACTGCAATAAGCCCGGACATCGGAAAGAAATCTGCGAGAAGTATCTTGCGAGGTTAACCAAAGAAGCTTAGTGAAGTTTCTTTATAATACGCTTTTTGTTCATGATTAAAATAAATTTTCTTTAAGTCAAGGTTCTACTTGGGTATTGGATACCAACTTTGGTTATCATAAATATAGATTTATGAAGGGACCAAGCGTATGTGAAAGCTAAACAAATATAAATAATCCTATGTATGGAAAATGTAGCAAAGGTTGCCATATTAGCCATAGAAACTTATAGTTTAGCAATGTCTACAGCAAATCTATTAAGTCAATAAGTTGTTATTGTATTCCATCTTGTTAAAATATTATTTCCATTTTATTGTTGGACAATGAAATCTTTGGTATTATAATTAAGAACAATTGTTGTTCTATTTATAATAATAATGTTTTGTATAGAACCGAAATATTACTTAATGGATTTTGTATACTGACTTACATGAAAAAATAATTTTGCATATTGAACAAATTAGTATAAGAAAAGGAGATGATCATTCAAAGAGTTGAATGTGTATATTTCTTTGAAATACAAGTGTGAATTATTTGAAAGGTTCAAAGAATTAAAATTGAAACAAATTGGCAAAGTATTAAGATTATTTGATTAGATCAAGGAATAAATACTTGTGCAATAAGTTTCTAGATCATCTCAGATAATTTTCTCATAATGGACACATCCTGATACGCAATAATTAATTGATGTATCTGAATGAAAATCGTACCTTATTGGACATGAGCGCGATCCATAATGATTTTACCGACATTCCAAAGATCCTTCCGGATAATGTCCTAGAAATGGTGACATATCTACGAAAATGGTAACCTCAAAATCCATTTCAAGACTCCATAAAAGTTATGGATGTGGAGGATTCCTAATCTTAAGTATGTTAAGATAAGGGGTTGTCCAACTTATGTGAAAAGGTTTCAAAGGATAAGCTTGGGACAAGATTTGACATGTACAGATTTGTGGGACATCCTAAAGTAAGTTTAGGGTATATGTTCTATAATTCTACTTAGCAAAAGGTGTTTGTTACGAAACACGCTGCCTTCTAAGATAAAGGTGTTTATCATTGAAGGGGCTAGTGGGAGGATTATAGATCTTGAAGGGTTCATAATCCACAAAACATCATAAGTCAAATAAGAGGAACACAGAGATGAACTGTTGTACCACAAATCAATTATAAATCGAATAGTACCAAGATACCTAGGAGGTATGGATTCATCATGGATGATGATGATGAGGTACGATCATAGAAAATGATGATCCAGAGTTACATACGATAAGGTAAGAGTTCTAGTGTGTACAAAGGGACAAGGGGGAGCCCGTGACATTCCTAATATTATATGTTGATATACTACTTAATAAGGAATGACATACTAATGCTACAATCAATAAAGATAAAGTTGTCTAAACAACCGTCCATGAATGATTTGGGAAGAGTATCATTATTGGGGATGCAAATCTATATAGATAGATTTAAAAGGATGCTCAACTTAACCCAAGGAACGATATTCATTTGATGCTAAAGTCGCTTAGCATGGCAAACTCCAAGAGATGTCTTATGTTGATGAGCCATGGAGTGTATCTCTTAATAGTCCCCACGCACTCTCGAAAAGAGAGGTCGCATGAGTGACTATCATGTATGCAATGAAATATACGAGACCGATGTTGATCACCATATTCGGAGAAGTTCACTATGAGTCGCTGAAAACATCTTAAAGTGCTTAATCGAAACTAAAGATGTGATTAAAATTTATGTTGGTCTTAATTAAAACTAGAGGGCTTAATGCACTCAAGTTTTCGGATAGACCAAGACGACGTAAAATCCACTTTAAGGTAAAGTGTTACCTTGAATCGGTGGTGTGTAGTGAATTGAAAGGTTCCAAACAAAGAAAGAGTTCTTTGGTTTAGTGATAAAGACAAAGTATATAGCTATAAATGAAGTCGCAAGTTGATTGTTTGGATGATAAGTTCATTACGTAACTAGGAATAGTTCCTAAGTCTCATTTTGGATCTAAACATGTGTTGTGGCACTTTCATTTGATTATTAGAATCATTGAAGATGGGAAATCACTATAGAGATAGTGGACTCTCATGAACAACATTACATATCCATTAATTAAAGCTTATCCAATGTGCAGGATAATCGCCACTTAGAGAAGAAGAGTATGAGATACTATGACGATTGGCTTTAGTGCAAGTGGGAGATTGAAAGTAGTATGCACACAAGCCAATCATGTTTGATGATAAAGCATATACTTTGTAACAATCTTATTCATTTATTAATAAAAAGTATTAATTTATTAAAGGCTTTTAATTATCCTGCATGATGTTGTTTTATAATATGTGATAAACCCATAGTTTTAAGCAATGCTTTTAGAATAATGATGATGATCATTCTAATGAGATCTAAATTCTTAGAAAGCTTAAAACTAAAATAGTTCCCAATCATTGGATTACTAAATTGGGGATTAGTGAATCCTGGATAGATTGGTACATACGTTGCTTGCTCATTGGATGAGGATGATTGATCTCATGATCATTTGTGTGGAGACACTAAAGCAAGTATGTAGGTGCTTATTAGAGAATAAGTTCAATCGAACGTGGCTCGCTAAGGAATACCTAATGGAGTTTTATTTGCACTGTCAATAGGAATTCTCAGTAGTGATAGTAGACAAGTAATCCTTGACTTGAGATCATCATAGCATCTTGTGTATGATGAGTTATACTTTGACTTATTCCTTAAGACCCTTAGGGTATATCAAGGGTATGCTTGGGTATAATAAGTTGTACATAGAGATAATGTATGATCAATAAAGAATCTACCACTTCTAATAAAAGAAGAGAAATGTCCTATGTGATTCGATAAATGACAACCCAAAGAGTCCTTGGCGGCGTAATGAAATTAGAAAGGAGTTTCTAATTTGCATTATTTGGAGTTGTGCATTTAAGAGTCGAAAATACATATAATTAAATAAAATAAGACTTGACGAAGAATTCCATGTCTTATATTTAATTGGGACATCAGTATGGTGGAAGGATTGAATTGTGACGGTAACTATTTACTCAAAGGTTCTTTTATGATTAATGTTGAAATCTATATTATCCGGAAAGTCGTTGATCGCTAGGGAGGCTTATCCCTATCAGTAGAATAAATATTATTTATTTAAATAAATTAATTATTTAATTTATTTATTTAAATAAGATTAGAATTGTTCTAATTGATTTATTCACAACCTAGGTTTAATATGGAGAACCTAAAGGGTCACACCATAAAAAGGAAGAATAATTATTTAAGAAGTTAATGGCATAATCGTAATAATATGTTATGTATATTTAATTTAATCTATGGTGATAGAATAAATTAAATAGCTTAATATTTATTATTTAATATTTTAGAAATATTAAATATAAATTAATAAGAGGAGTCTTATTAATATTATTACAATTATTATTATTTTAATTTCTAAAAGAGTTTAGGAATTAATTTAATATAAGTACTTCTCATTTATTCCTAATTGGATTAGGAAGGAAAATTAGTTAAAGGAGTTTAATTAATTATCCCTAATAAGATTAGGGAGCTTAATTAATTAAAAGAATTTAATTAATTAAATAAAACCCAATTCCTTAATTGTTAAGGTGGGTTGCCCACATCTATTAATAAGAGGAGTCTTATTATGGGTGAGGGGGTTGTTGACTTTTTCAACATACGACATAATTCCAATTGTTGGGAGAGTACGCCCTTTCTATAGAGATAGAAAACTAGGGTTGAGCCAATATCCTATCTTCTTGAATCTTTTTCTTTCTTGGTGGATCACCTCTAGAGGCCAAACATATGGGTGGCTAACGTTGATCAAAGGAAGGAACAAAACCCCGGTGGATTCAAGTTGAACGCGAAAGGATTTGGAGGTGAACTTGTACCTGAGGAAGCTCGATCTTCAAGGGTATGATTTTATTCTTTATCTTTTCGTTTAATTAATAATTGTGCATAAAGGGTGATCCGGGTATATGGTTTGTAAAATTTTAAACTCTGATTTTTACACGCTTCCGCTAATTTTATGCAATTAGATTGCGCACATGAATATTACAAACCTAACATCTCCTTCTAATCTTCATAACTTGAGTTATACACATCCCAATTAGTCCCTTTTTGATTCTATGGATTCTTAATTCATAGAAATATAATATACTAGAATTATAACAATTTACAGAAATACTAACTATCCTAAATCTTGACCCAAAACTCATGTTCATATTAAACTTTCATGTTTTAACATGTTTAGCGAATTCATTCACTACGAATTCATTTCTTAACCAAATTGATTCATTCAACTTGCGTTATTTTCTTTTCTTATCGTATTAACAGAATCCCTCACCAATTTTTCAATTATAACATAAACTCCTAACCAATTTTAGTCTTAAAACATACCCAAAATATATATATTAAACAAAACTCATACTCTTCATCCTTAACATGATTTTCATGAATTTGACAACTCTAAAATCGTTTATAGATAACATACCACAGATTATACACACCTATAAACAAATATATCCTTATCCTTCATCAACCCAAACTAATTTTATAGAAACCTAATATTTGAGGCAAACAAAAGTAGAGAGTTTTAAGGTTGGATTAATATCTTTTGATTCCTTCTTAACCCAATTAGATGATGAATAAGGTTATTTTCTTATTGTTCTTCCAAAGCTCTTCTCCAATTCTTAGATAATTCTCTTTTTTCTCTCTATTTTTCTTTTTCTTCTTCCCTTCTATTCTCAGGCTTAGGCCAACTTCTTATATAAAAAAAATAAAACAGACGTAAGAAACTTAAACGTATAAAATTTTTATAATAATAAATATAATAATTATGTATCATTTATAAAAATATTTATTATATTTTTTTAATTCAAAAGTCATACGACTTTGTTTGGCAAAACACTTTTAAAAATAAAGACTTAATATTCCTTAAGCCTAGTTTGGTAAATCCATTTAAAACTCCTTTAATTTACTTCAATAAATCATTTATACTATAGTTTATTGTCTCACATTATTTACTTGGATTTTCATATCTAATCTTAATTAAATAAACAAAACTAATTACCACAAAATTATAATTTTCATTCTAATTTTACTTAATAAATTAACATATCACTTTAATTACTAAATTAAAACAATATTTTACCAAACTATATAATCCTTAACAACTCTCTAATTTAGTTATTAAGTTAAATTAGAGTATTATCTCATAAATTTAATTCATCACTCTTTTATCTTAATTAAGTTAATTCTATAACTCATGAATTATTTACTTACTAATAAATAATCCAACAAAATATCTACTAAACAACAAACACATTAATTAAAAATATTTATTTAATTCAATAAATATTTGAAATTACAAATAAAATTCTGGATTGTTACAATATTAACAAGTCGTACGACTTTTACCCATGCATCCTCCATTCTCACTCATTCAGTTGTTTCTTCTTTAAGATGATATTTGACTCAGATTTCAGCTCTATTATCATATACTTTTCCAAAGAGAGCTTCTGTTCAAGCATCGCATATCGGGTAGCAAAATCTTAAATTGTTGCATCCCTTTGCTCCACGACCACCTGTCGTTCTTCACCCTGCTCTTCTAACTCATGAATATGGTTTTGCAATTCTACATTTTGATCATAAAGTACTCCAAATAAATCCTCCTCAGGTTCCACTGCTTCCTCACTCTCAGTTGCTACCTCTGCGACTAGCTCGGGTGCAACTATTAATTCTTCACTCATCATATAGATATCTCTAATTTCTTCTTCGCCTGACATCCTATAATCAAGTTTGATAACTTAATTAGTATTCCCCAATAAAAATCTTAATTATAAAAGATATTATACTCCAATATGTATTCTTTATATAAATCTCTTCGATTCAGCACTTAAAACTCTATATGAGTTCATCTCTTGATTTTCATATGTCATTTTCAAACATTGCCACAGAAGTGAAGAAGAACGTTTAAACTTTAATCGATAAAGTTAAAGCCGCTCAAGCTACAGACTCAGAGCTTATGAATATGGAGAAGAAGGTTCAAGAGGGCGTTATTCTAGAATCAAGAATCGACGAAGAGAGGAATCTCAACCCTCAACTTTATTGGTCTATTTGAAATCATTGATCGAGTAGGAACTGTGGCCTATAGACTCGCCTTACCGCTAAGTATGTCGTGTGTTTATAACATTTTTTACGTATCGATGTTACGTAAATATGTGGACGACCTGAACCACATTATTGAATTAGAATCGGATGAGATAGCAGAAGATTTAACGTATGAAGAGGTACCTATTAAAATCTTGGATAAGAAGGAATATAGTCTACGCTCAAAGGTTATACCTCAAGAGTTAGAATCTGATAAGGTATCCTCATCTGTTCGACATACCAGGTATGTACACCAATTTCGAGGGAGGAATTTCATAAGGAGGGGAGATTGTAAGACCCCAAATTTTGTGAATAAATATTTAATTTTCTCGAAATATTTTTTTTAATATTATGGTGTGGATTTGAGATAATGTTATAGTTGTGGGTAATATTTATAAATTTTGCAAAGTATGCAAGTTTTTATATTATATTCAATTGGTCGGGGAATATTCATATTATCAGGGAATATTCGTATAATGGTACAATCATTGGTGGACCCCACAATGGAATTACTGTCGGAATGATGAGAAAACGACAAAAATAACTTTTTATAAAAATAACGGCGGAAGTTTTACCTTTAAACTGTTAAAATACCCGGTGGTAAAAGAACAGTAATACGCGTGATTGCATAGTAGCACACTGTATTAATTATTGATGCTTACGTGAGAAGTCACTCAATTATACTCAATTATTGCTACAGTAATTGTTGCATAGTATCTCACGTTATTTGCTTCAATTATTGTCAATATATTATATATTATTAAATCAATAATAGAGACGATACAGTTATTCATATTATTATTTACAATATTGACGATGTCTACAAAGTTCTGTCGAGGAGAGGTTTGGTCACCTAATTACGCGCCAATAGGGAGAAATCCTGTGACGCCCCCAAATTCAGGTACTTGAAACCCGAACTCGGTGCTTCACGATACCATTTCTATGAGCGGAATAATACTAATAATAATAACAATAATATAGATACCAAACTTAATTTACATATTTATCAGAGTTTAAACCCAAGTACGTAACCTTTAATACATTCATTACAATACATGATAATAATAATAATATCATAGTCTTAATAAAGTTAAACTATTACATAAAATAGCACCAACTTATTCTGCAACCTTCCCTTTCCCTTTTTTCTTAACCGAGCCTTCTGGTTGTTCACACTTAGCAGAAAATATTTAAATTAAGTAAGGATGAGCATTTAAGTGCCCAACAAGTAATAACAATTATAAATATTAGCTGAAAGGATTAAATATTTTCTTTGTATTACACTTCTACAACAAATCAATAGTTGTGAAGTAAACTGAACCAATAATAATATATTAATTCTATATCAAATTTTTAAAACTACGTACTGACTATATCTGGGGATTAGTCGACAGACTATGAACATTGTTTTCTATTTTCGAAAAGGTTAAACAGAACTTCATCTGTAAACCATCATAACGTACGGGCACGGGGGGTGATCAGCCTGTTATGCCATGTATTGATCAATATTACATGCAAGAATGATATTATCGTTCAATCTATCCACCTTAGGCGCATAAAATTTTTCCCATATTCGGGATGTTCATACTTAGTCGGGATTCCAAACCAAAATAATTCGGTTGGATAATAACAAGGTTTTATCTTGTTTAACAATATTTCTAAGTTCGTGTCTAGCCAAAGCAAATAGCTTAGACGGCTTTGAAGACAACGTATACATAATGAAATTTAATAAGTATATATCTACATGTGATTAAATACAATGATTATCCAAGTGAGGGCACTTGTATAACCATATTTAGAAATTAACAAACATAATAAATATTTGTATTGTAATATAATACTATGTTGATAAATAATGATCGGATATAATATATATATATATATATATATATATATATATATATATATATATAACAACAGATTAATAATCTGGCACAGTAATAATATAATTCTGAAACTTTCTTACTTATATCCATTGTATAAAGAAAATGCAAAGTTAGGATACTTGTCTGGTCTGCTGCTTACAATACGCAACTTAGTTTTATTTTTTATATCATGACCTATCATTAATAAGATCATTCATCCGATTAGAACATTATATCTTAACACATAGTACTACTATTTGCAGTCAGCACATTACCTAATCATATTGTCACATATGTTTAGCAGTCATTAGATCACAAACAAACACATATCTAATCAAATCATCTAAGTCCAGATCAATTTCTGAAACATATCGGTGTACCGACAGCTTTATCGGGTAATTATCGAGTCTAAGACTCTATCCCAAAGTTCTAAATATCTTAAACATCGGTCAAATTATTTTTAAACGACTTATAATAATTTTGAAACAATTATTATAATTTCTCATGATTTTTCAAACACCGGAATCATTCTTAAATGATTTAAATATTAAATAATTCTATTATCATTAATATTTAATTAATATTAAACTATTAATGAAACCATCGCTTAATATTAAAGTTATTTATAATAACTTTGAATATTTTAAAGTATTAATATTACCCTTTAAATGATTTTTAAAACATTTAAAATCATTTTTAAATAATTACCATTAATATCTAAATATTAATGTATTATTTATCAAAATATTAAAAGTCATTAATTATAACTTCAAATATTTTTAACTAATTTATATCATTTTTAAATGATTTTTAAATTAATAAAACCATTTTAAAACTATTTATTTAATATAATTATTAAATAAATTTAATATCATTAATATTAAATTATTAATGAAATCATCCTTTAAATATTAAAAGTTATATTTTAAAATATCTTTAAACACTTTATTTTCATTTAAAATGATTTTTATAATATTTAAAATTATTTTTAAACTAAATTATTTAATATTATTATTAAATAATTCTAATATCATTATTAATGAATTTACCTTTAAATATTGAAAGTTATATTTTATAACTTTAAATATTTTTAAATACCTTATTATTACTTAAAATGATTTTTAACATAATAAAATCATTTTTAATTAATTTATTTAATTTATTTATTAAATAACTTAATTATCATTAATATTAATTTATTAATGATATTTATCATGAAATATTAAAAGTCATTAAAATAACTTAAAATATTTTCTTATATCATAATATAATTTTAAATGATTTTTAAGTATTAAAATCATTTATAAATAATTTATTTAATATAATAAATAAATAAATTAAATGTGACAATCCGAGAAATTAGATAATTTATAATAATCTTAAATGATGGATTTAAGGTCAAAGAATGGACCTAGACAGAAAATAAGTGTATGCGTTTGATATTTATCAGAAGTAATTTTGAGGATTTCAAAATTCTGTGAAGGATTTTGGTGAATTATTCAGGATTAAGTGTATATGTGTATATGTTCTGTGGATATGGTATTATATGAGTTGAGAATGTGGTTAAGGGTCAAGGGTTGATCAGATAAATTTTATCAGTGTCAAACCCTAGTATTATATTAAGAACGTCAACGTTCAATTAGAAAATCATAACAACTGATAAAAAAATTCCTTAAATCGGTTCTGGAAACCCTAATTTCAGTTTCAGGAATCCAAAACCCTAATTCGGAAGTTGGAAACCCTAATTTGGGAATTCAAATGTTAGTATAAGGTTTAACGTTATTAATTATAACCTAATTAGTGAAAACCCTAATGATTTACTTGAAGCCCTAATTTTAAATTGGAAACCCTAATTCTTGGGTTATAAACCCTAATTCATGATTATGAAACCTAATTGTTAAATTAGCAATTTTAATTAGGGAATGTTAATCCTAATTAGCAAGATTGAACTTATGATTAAGAAATCTGAATATAAATATAGAATCCTAATTATAATTTTGAAATATTAATTTTATATTTCGAAAACCCTAATCTGAAAATCCTAGAAAAATAAATTATGGAAATCTTAGGTTTTAACCCTAAGGGTTGAATAAAAGGTCAATTATGCCATTAAAATTGTATGCAAAAAGAGTATCTTGCACTTTTAGCATTCTTTAATTGGTGGAGTGCAAATCTTGCCAAAATATTGGTTGTTAACCAACTTAAGATATTCACATGTGCTCAAATCTTAGCATCTCAGCCAATACAATGCCACCTAGCAACTAGATTCAATGGATCTAATTATATGAGATTTAAAGTAAGAAAATACTTACTTTACTTTTCATTATTGCCAAGACCATTCTCTCTCTACAATTTCGAAATCTAGAGTGAGAGAGAGAGAAGTTAAGTCATGATCAGCTCTAAGTCTTCCAAGAACATGATTCAAAGATCAGAAATCAAGATCAAAGCATAAAAGGTATAAAAACCCTAAACTTGTAAATCTATGTATTTGATGTTACAAGTTATGAGTTGTTTAAAGTTGTGTTAGAGGGTGTTAATTAGTGATCTGGGTTGTTAGATCCCAGATCCATAACATCAAAGTGCTCAAAAATCAAGTTTTCAAATATCTAGAAAAAGGTTAAAAAGTTGTTTGACAGCCATATGTCAGGGATTCTAGATCAGTGTGTGTTAAGTGTTATGAGTGTTTGAAGTTATAGATCTGTAGTATGCCATGTTGTCTATGATCTGGAATTGAAAATAGGGTCATAGCATGTCTAGATCGTAAGTTATATGCGATCAAATCAAGGCTGACCGAACCACGATCGATCGCTTCGGGTAACCCAGATTACCCAGAAAAGTCTGACAGTGATTTTCAAGGCCATGGATCTTGCTTCTGGTAATGTATTTGGTCAAGTTGTTGTTTTATTGTTGTAGCCTGGCATGAAGACTATATGATGAAGTCATTAGATCACTCAGATCTTGCTCAGAATCAAAATTATTTGTGGTCAAACCACCGTTAACTAACTGGCCTTATGAAGTTCTGGGTAACCCAGAATCTTCAAGAAATGTTTCTGACTAGTACTTTGACCGGCTACTATATCTTTAATGTGATGTTTTTAGGTTGATGTAATGTTCTAGAATTGTTCCCTGGTATCAGGACTACAAGATAGATCCTTTAGATCATACTGTGAAAACATGCAATCCAACTTATGAAGCTTCAAAGGAGGCAATACGGACTGTTCTTCATTTCTGGAAAACCCAGAAATGAAGAACAACCTTTGACAAGGATTTGTGAGGCTTATATATCATTGATCTGCTATTGTATGGCCATGAAATTAGTATGTAGTTGTAGTATTACATAAGTACTATAACATTAATGCACTAGACTGCCTAGAGTGTATCAAGATCCATGAATTAAACCCGGTCAAATCTCCTACCTTGGTGTCTGACATGAAGGCTCAAGAACACTTATAACGACGGTTCTGTCGCTATAGGGCCCTTTAGCGATAGTTATTTTCGAAAAATGAATTAATTTATTAAATAAGTAGGAAAAAATGGTTTTTAATTATTAAAAATACAAAATAAATTTCTACAAATTATTTTAAAGTCCAAAAATTAGTTTTTAATTATTTTGAGTATATTTCAAAAATATTTAATATTTTTGGAATATAAAAGGTATTTAATTTATTTAATTATATTATTAAATAAATTATTTAAAATGATTTTAATATTTAAATCATGAAAAATTATATTATGGCATAATAAAATATTTTAAGTTATTTTAATAACTTTTGATATTTTGTGATGAATTTCATTAATAAATTTATATTATTGGTGATTAATTTATTTAATCAATATATTAAATAAATTATGGAAAATTAGAATTAATGCTTTAAAAATTATATAAAATGATTTAAGTGTTAAAAAAATATTTTAAGTTATAAAATGTAACTTTTGATATTTTGTCATGAAAATATTAATATTAATAGCAATTATCGATAATGGATTTAAAGGTTTATAAATCATATAAATGAGAAATTAAAGTATTAAAAATACTTTTTAATATTATAAATATATTATAATATTATGTTATAATTTTTATTAATATTTAATATTAAATAAATATTAATGATAAGAGAATAATGTGGTATTTAGATTATATAAATACAATATAAGTGATTGAAAATTATGATAAATGGTAATAATTATCTGAAAATTATTATGTGCCTATGAAAAATATTTTTGACTGATAATATAATTATCTAAGATAATTATTAAGTGTATTAGCAGAGTTTAATTGAATTTAAACTCGATAATAGTCCAACTAAGCTGTCGGGATATCAGAATTGTGCTGAACTTGATTCAGACTGTAAAAGTTTGACTTGAGGTTAAGTCTTATGTGTGTTATAGACGGATAGGGTTATGTGTTATGTGTTTAGGGTTAGGTTTATCTATGTGTATATATATATATATATATAATAGTATTATACTGTGATGATATTATTCTAATTTGTATATCAATATTATTTATATATTAGGTCTTCAGTCAGAGTATAATAAATTGCGTAACCGTAATCGACCAAACATACAAGTTTTCTTTAACTCGACCTCGAGTTGTATTATTCAATTATTTTTGTGGTTAATCATTTCTAATTGCCATGTCTAAGAATTATTAAATTGCATTCTATGCGTACTACATGTATCAGGTGTGAAAGGTTGATCACCTTCATTACCATTCGGTCCAGATATATATATGTTCATGTCCAATGTTTGTTCAGTCAAAAATTTGTTCGTGGTAATTCACAACTATATTATTGAATTATAGCCAGCTTATTATTCAAATTCTTTCAATCATGATATATCCTCAAATAAACTTATACTTGTTGGGTAAACATATGATCACCCTTGCTATATCATGATAAACATTGCAGATTAAGATGAATGTGTCGGATACAAAGAAAGGTTAAAGACAGTTCTAGCTTTAGTTTACATGTGCAGATAGATTGGTAACAGTAATGTATGATAAAATCTTTGTATGTCAGATAGGATAATGAATTGTGTATAAGTTAAGGTTACTCGACCTTGGGGAAAAATGTGTAAAGTCTAATGTATAAACAATTTATGTTTATATCTTCCACAATAGTTATAGAATGGTTGTACCAGATCCGTGGTGATTTGGGACCCGAATTTAGGGTCGTTACAGTTGGTATCAGAGATGTTGGTTATAAACCTTAGGTAGGAATACCTCAGGCTAATAACTGCAGTGATTAGGATAAGATCTAACTAACATAGAGTTAGTTGATCGATAAGATTCAAAGACGAATCTCGGCTAGTTTAAGATACAGAGTTCCCTAACTCTGATAATAAAGGTGAACAATATTGATGAATAGATCGAGTCTAAAAGACTAAAAGTGCAGGGATAGGAGATCATAAAACAAAATCATCAAGATATAAAAATGAATCGTAATATATACGATGAGATCACCCCGTGATCTGATAAGGTGATAGCAGGGAAAAGAATCAATCTAATGATTGAAAAGTTACAGCAAAGATTGTTGTGTGTCAGTTGTACTATGAATTGGTACAGATTCAGGAAAGGATTATGAATACGAGTTGAATGAAATTCGTATTGAGAATGGAGTTAAGATTAGGTGGGGATTTCAATTGAGGACTCATGTCAGCAGCTGAGTTGTATGATTCTTCGTATGGGAGTTGAATTGTACTTGGTGTAACAACCACTTAGTTTCTGGTACTGAAAATTATTGAAATATCTGTGTCGTGCTATTTTTTATATGCATGTTAAGAGGGTGATTCATTTCTCATGTATATAATAGATAGATAGGTTATAGGTAGAGAATATAAGGTTAAGTATGAGTTCTTAGAACTCATACGTATGTTACGTTCGTGACTCATATTTATATGAAATGTTTATGAACCCCTCAGCGAATGGATGCCAAAGGTTTGACTAGGGTAAGTTCTTAAACTCATATGATTGTGGAAAGTTCCTGAACTCGTGAGTGTGGTTTGACGAACTCGGAATAGTTTTGTGTGAATAAAGTGTTGAGGATAATAGGAATAGATAGACTGTTTAAGCAAATGATTATTAGTGGAGACATAAGTTTTTCAAAACTCCTAGCTATACTAGACTTTAAAATTTTGACATCAAGCTAAATACGCACTTTGTGCTTTTGAAAATATATATATATATATATATATATATATAAATTCGTAATGATTTTTGAACGGTTTAAAGTATAGTCTATGCTATTTATTTCGGCTAGACGAGAATGATTTGAAAGATCAAAATATATTTTTATTTATCACTCGTGCACCATATAACCTGGTGCAGAGATGATAAAAAGTTGGTAGAGTTATAAATATAGGAATACATAGTGTGAATTCGATCTAAAAATCCTTGTTCCACTATTGTATGATGTGTTATGACAAAGTCATACAATGACGGCATCCTCAAATGGAATGTTAATTCAGTACGGCATCATGACGTCATTTTCAAAAAAAAATTCAAAAAAATTTAATTTGCGAACGACGTTTGGATATACCTAAATAATTCGATTGAATTGAATTATTGATATAAGTCTATGCTATTTGATTCAGCTAAACTAATGTTTATGAAAACTCTAAGTATTCATTGAAAGATATTTCCCGAACCAAATTATTTTGGTGCGGAATCCAATAAGACTGAGGTAAAATTTTTATGCCTATGGCAGTGATAAGAAATATATCAGACTAGCAGTACTTAATAAGTACATGGCATACTGGATTAATTACCCACTATGTCCGTAAGTTATGACTGTTTGCGGATGAATTTCCATATAACCTTTGCAAAAATGACAGACAAATAGTCTATATAACTCCTCGGCAATATTTGAAAATTTTTACTCTTGTGAGTGGTGTATTGGGTAGCATGTGATGATGTGTATAAACGGTGTAAGTAATATGGTGTAAGGTATAAGGTGAATTTCAGGGACAAAATTCTTAAAACAAGGGGTGAATGTGACAACCCGAGAAATTAGACAATTTATAATAATATTAAATGATGGATTTAAGGTCAAAGAATAGACCTAGACAGAAAATAAGTGTATGCGTTTGATATTTTTGGGAATGAATTTTGAGGATTTCAAAATTCTGTGAAGGATTTTGGTGAATTATTCAGGATTAAATGTATATGAGTATATGTTCTATGGATATGGTATTATATGAGTTCAGAATGTGGTTAAGGGTCAAGGGTTGATCAGATAAATTTTATCAGTGTCAAACCCTAGTATTATATTAAGAACGTCAACGTTCAGTTAGAAAATCATAACAACTGATAAAAAAACCATAAAACTGGTTCTGGAAACCGTAATTTCAGTTTAGGGAATCCGAAACCCTAATTCAGAAGTTGGAAACCCTAATTTGGGAATTCAAATATTAGTATAAGGTTTAACGTTATTAATTATAACCTAATTAGGGAAAACCCTAATGATTTACTTGAAGCCCTAATTTTAAATTGGAAACCCTAATTCTTGGGTTATAAACCCTAATGCATGATTATGAAACCTAATTGCTAAATTAGAAATTTTAATTAGGGAATGTTAATCCTAATTAACAAGATTGAACTTATGATTAGGAAATCTAAATATAAATATAGAATCCTAATTATAATTTTGAAATATTAATTTTATATTTCGAAAACCCTAATCTGGAAATCCTAGATAAGTGAATTATGGAAACCTTAGGTTTTAACCCTAAGGGTCAAACCCTAAGGGTTGGATAAAAGGTCAATTATGCCATTAAAATTGTATGCAAAAAGATTAGCCCTTTTAGCATTCTTTAATTGGTGGAGTGCAAATCTTGCCAAAATATTGGTTGTTAACCAACTTAAGATATTCACATGTGCTCAAATATTAGCAATCTCAACCAATACAATGCCACCTAGAAACTAGATTCAGTGGATCTAATTATAAGAGATTTAAAGTAAGAAAATACTTACTTTACTTTTCATTATTGCCAAGACCATTCTCTCTCTACAATTTCGAAATCTAGAGTGAGAGAGAGAGAGAAGTTAAGTCATGATCAGCTCTAAGTCTTCCAAGAACAGGATTCAAAGATTAGAAATCAAGATCAAAGCATAAAAGGTATAAAAACCCTAAACTTGTAAATCTATGTATTTGATGTTAGAAGTTATGAGTTGTTTAAAGTTGTGTTAGAGGGTGTTAATTAGTGATCCGGGTTGTTAAATCCCGGATCCATAACATCAAAGTGCTCAAAAATCAATTTTTCAAAAATCGGAAAAGGTTGAAAAGTCATCGACATCGCCATATGTCGTGGCTTCTAGATCGATTAATGTGTTAAGTGTTATGTGTGTTTTGAAGTTATAGATCCGTAGTATGCCATGTTGTACATGATCCGGAATTGAAAAGCAGGTCATGATCATGTCTAGATCATCGTAAGTTATATGCAATCAAAGTCGTTGATCGGTCATTCACGACATCGACTGCTTTAGGTAACCCAGATTACCCAAAAAAGTCTGACAATGATTTTCAAGGCCATGGATCTTGCTTCTGGTAATGTATTTGGTCAAGTTGTTGTGTTATTGTTGTAGCCTGACATGAAGACTATATGATGAAGTCATTAGATCACTCAGATCTTGCTCAGAATTAAAATTATTTGTGGTCAAACCACCATTGACCAACTGGCCTTATGAAGTTCTGGGTAACCCAAAATCTTCAAGAAATGTTTCATGACCAGTACTTTGACCAACTACTATATCTTTATTGTGATGTTTTTAGGTTGATGTAAGGTTATATAATTTTTCCCTGGTATCAGGACTACAAGATAGATCCTAATTTAGATCATACTGTGAAAGCATGTAATCCAACTTATGAAGCTTCAAAGGAGGCAGTACGGACTGTTCTTCATTTCTGGAAAACCCAGAAATGAAGAACAGCCTCTGATAAGGATTTGTGAGGCTTATATATCATTGATCTGCTATTGTATGGCCATGAAATTAGTATGTAGTTGTAGTATTACATAAGTACTATAACATTAATGCTCTAGACTGCCCAGAGTGTATCAAGATCCATGAATTAAACCCGGTCAAACCTCCTACCTTGGTGTCTGACATGAAGGCTAAAGAACAACTCAAGAACACATATAGCGACGATTCTGTCACTATAGAGCCCTTTAGCGATAGTTATTTTCGGAAAATGAATTAATTTATTAAATAAATAGGAAAAATGGTTTTTAATAATTAAAAATACAAAATAAATTTCTACAAATTATATTAAAGTCCAAAAATTAGTTTTTAATTATTTTGAGTATATTTCAAAAATATTTAATATTTTTGGAATATAAAAGGTATTTAATTTATTTAATTATATTATTAAATAAATTATTTAAAATGATTTTATTTTAATATATAAAAAATTATATTATGGTATAAGAAAATATTTTAAGTTATTTTAATAACTTTTGATATTTTGTGATGAATTTCATTAATAAATTTATATTAATGGTGATTAATTTATTTAATAAATATATTAAATAAATTATGGAAAATTAGAATTAATGCTTTAAAAATAATATAAAAATGATTTAAGTGTTATAAAATTATTTAAGTTATAAATGTAACTTTTGATATTTTTCATGAAAATATTAATATTAATATTAATAGCAATTATCGGATAATGGATTTAAAGGTTTATAAATCATATAAATGAGAAATTAAATTATTAAAAATACTTTGTGATATTATAAATATATTATAATATTATGTTATGATTTTCATTAATATTTAATATTAAATAAATATTAATGATAAGAGAATAATATATAAATATATAAGTGATTGAAAAATTATGATAAATGGTAATAATTATCCGAAAATATATTACGGCTTTATGAAAAAAATTTTTGGCTAATAATATAATTATCTAAGATAATTGTTAAGTGTTTTAGCGAGTTTAATTGAATTTAAACTCGATAATAGTCCCACTAAGTCATTTGGATATCGTAATTATGTGTCGAACTCGATTCGGACTTTAAAAGTTTGACTTGAGGTTAAGTCTTATGTGTGGTATGTATTAATATATATATAATAGTATTATAACGTTTGTGATGATATTATTCTAATTTTTATATCAATATTATTTATATATTAGGTCTTGATCAAAGCATAATAAATTAAATAATAAGTAATCGACCCAAATGATAAGTTTTCTTTAACTCGACCTCGAGTTGTATTATTCAATTATGCTTGTGGTTAATCATTTCTGATTGCCATGTCTAAGAATTATTAAATTGCACTCTGTGCATACTGCATGTATCAAGTATGAAAGGCTGATCACCTTCATTACTATTCGGTCCAGATATATATATGTTCATGTCCAATGTTTGTTCAGTCAAAAATTTGTTCGTGCTAATTTACAACTATATTGTTGAATTATAGCCAGCGTATTATTCAAATTCTTTCAATCATGATATATCATCAAATAAACTTATACTTGATGGGCAAACATATGCTCACCCTTGCTATATCATGATAAACATTGCAGATTAAGACGAATGCATCGGATACAAAGAAAGGTTAAAGGCAGTTCTAGCTTTTGTTTACATGTGCAGATAGATTGGTAACAGTAATGTATGATAAAATCTTTGTATGTCAGATAGGATAATGAATTGTGTATAAGTTAAGGTTACTCGACCTTGGGGGAAAATGTGTAAAGTCTAATGTATAAACAATTTAAGTTTATATCTTTTGCAATAGTTATAGAATGATGGTACCAAATTCGTGGTAATTTGGGACCCGGATTTGGGGTCGTTACAGTTGTTATCAAAGCTATTGGTTATAAACCTTAGGTAGGAATACCTTAGGCTAATAACCGCAATGATTAGTATAAGATCTAACTCACATAGAGTTAGTTGATCGGTAAGATTCAAAGACGAATCTTGGCGAGTTATAAGATACAGAGTTCCCTAACTCTGATAATAAAGGTGAACAGTAGTGATGAATAGATAGAGTCTAAAAGACTAAAAGTGAAGGGATAGGAGATCATAAAATAAAACGATCAAGATATAGAAATGAATCATAATATATACGATGAGATCACTCCGTGATCTGATAAGGTGATAGCAGGGAAAAGAATCAATCTAATTATTAAAAACTTAAAGCAAAGATTACTGTGTGTCAGTTGTACTATGAATTGGTACAGATTCAGGAAATGATTATGAATACGAGTTGAATGAAATTCATATTAAGAAGGGAGTTAAGATTAGGTGGGGATTTCAATTGAGGACTCATGTCAGCAGCTGAGTTGTATGATTCTTCGTATGGGAGTTGAATTGTACTTGGTGTAACAACCACTTAGTTTCTAGTACTGAAAATCATTGAAATGTCTGTGTCGCACTATTTGCTATGTGCATGTTAAGAGGGTGATTCCTTTCTCATGTATATAACAGATAGATAGGTTATAGGTAGAGAATATAAGGTTAAGTACGAGTTCTTAAAACTCATACTTATGTTACGTTCGTGACTCCTAGTTATATAAAATGTTTATGAACCCCTCAGTGAATGGACGCCAAAGGTTTGACTAGGGTAAGTTTTTAAACTCATATGATTGTGGAATGTTTCTGAACTCGTGAGTGTGGTTTGACGAACTGGGAATAGTTTTGTGTGACTAAAGTGTTAAGGATAATAGGAATAGATAGACTGTTTAAGCAAATGATTATTAGTGGAGACATAAGTTTTTCAAAACTCCTAGCTATGCTAGACTTTTAAATTTTGACATCAAGCTAAATACACACTTTGTGCTTTTGAAAATATATATATATATATATATATATATAAATCCGTAATAATTTTTGAACGGTTTAAAGTATAGTATATGCTACTTATTTCGGCTAGACGAGAATGATTTGAAAGATCAAAATATATTTTTATTTATCACTCATGCACCATGTAAGCTGTTGCAGAGATGATAAAAAGTTGATAGAGTTATAAATACAAGAATACATGATGTGAATTTGATCTAAAAATCATGTTCCACTATTGTATAATGTGTTATGACAAAGTCATACAATGACGGCATCCTCAAACGGACTCTAATACAGAAATATATTTCAAAAATACCTTTAATATATTAAATACCTTTAATATTTCAAAAATATTAAATATTTATGAAATATATTAAAAATTATTAAAAACTAATTTTCAGACTTTAAAATAATTTTTAGTAATTTAATTTTTATTTTTTAATAATTAAAAACTATTTTTTCTAATTATTTATTAAAAATAATAATTTAATAAAGAAATTGTCGCTAAAGACTCCATTTATAGTGATGTAACTGTCGCTATAGGTGTTCTTCTTCATGTTCTTCACACAAACCCAGAACAATCATATCGCTTTGAGTTGGTGGGTTTGACCAAGAATATCTGACAGATCATAAAGCTTCTAGGTGTAATATGACTTTGATCTTATAGTATTAATGTAATACTACAAGTATCAGTAACAATCATAATCAAACAACATAACACAAATGAGATTTGGGCTTCCCAAGTGGCTGTCAGAGGTTGTTCTTCATTTTTGGGTTTCCCAGAAATGAAGAACAGTTCGAGGGTCATACTTTGGGCCTCCACTACAAGCTAGTCTTGTAATGTTTTTATGATATAATGATTTCATGTTGTAGCCAGAATGTAACTTAAGAGATCTATTACAAAATATCACCATAAAAACATCATAGAATGCAAATCCAGGCCGGTCAAAGTCTGTCAGTAGTCATGTTCATCAGTTTTTTGGGTTACCCAAAAAACTAATTTCATTTAACGTCGACCAATCTTTGACCAAATACCAAATCCAAAGATATTGTATATCTAGAGGTTCTAAAAGCATGAATGTAAAGTTAAACTATCATACTACAACTTAGATACATCAACAATAACAAAGAAACAACAAACTGACAGATCTAGATGCTTAAAAATCTTGTCAGGCCTTTTTGGGGAAATTTGGGTTACCCAGAAATCTCCCGGTAAATGTCGGTCAACGTGGTTTGACCACGAATAACATGAAATTTGTTCATGTTCTGACCTTGATACAAGTTCCAGTTTAAAGACCTCATAGCATACTACAGGATCAAAGCTTAAAATAACCAAAAACATAAATAGGTAATGATTTACAGGGTCTGACATTACGTTGTCAGACACAAAATATTTTTCTAGATTTTTGAAAATTTCAATTTTGAGCACTTAGGTGTTATGGATCTACAAGATACCAAACCATATCACTTAAATAGACTACAAACAACATGGTTTAACATAATATCATATCATCTAACATAGAAACTGAGATCAGATTTCAAGCTAGGGTTTATACCTTCTATGATCAAATTTTGATTCAAGGCTTTTGATTTGATAGTGGTGTTAGTGGGGCTTGAGTTTGTGACGTATAAACTTATAATTTTCGTGGGTTTTGAGTTGAGAGAAAATGGTTGAGTGTTTTATGCAAAATGAGCTTAATTGTGTCACTTTCTCTCTCCAATCCTATATATATAAATCTTAGATGCATGAATTGGCTGATATTGCTTGAGTTGCTGGAGATTTTGGTCACATGGGTTGGTTAGATTAGGTCACCAACTTTAATACTTGGCAAACCTTGCAATTTACATAATAAAGAAATGTCAAAAGGGTATTTTGGTCTTTTTGCTCACAAATTTAATGGCAAACTTATAACTTGGCAAACCCTTAGGGTTTGACCCTATGGTTTAGCACAAAAATGATAGGATTTGTAATTAGGGTTTAAAACAAAAATTTTAGTTTCTAAAAATAAAAATTATAATTTCTTGATTAGTGTGACGCCCCCAAAATAGGTATACATCACCTATTCTGAGTTGTTAATACATGGTACAGAAACAACTACAACTTTATTATTACAACAGTAAAACTATGAGTTTGAATACAAATATTATCCTCTAGACAATATCTATACTCAAATAAATCCTCATCACATTTATTGATACATTATTTTTCAAAAATGGTGAGGACTACTAAACAATTCTTTCTAAAACCTTCATTTCATACCCCGACTCGTACTCGCTATATTCTCGCCTCCTGAGAAGAAAAATGGAACAAAAACGAAAAGGGTGAGCTCAACTAGCTCAAGAAAAGAATATTATGACTAAGATAATATACAACAAATTACCGTTAGTCTTCAACAGGAAAAAATCTAATAGAATATAATAGACAACAAATTTTAAATCAATATTCGCAAATAAAAATAATAATTCATTAGAAGAGTTAAGTAGAGAATGCAAACTACTATCTTTTATGTATGAATTTAAAAGTTCATCGCTCTATCTTTTATCCTCGTAACATCAATCAATATATATCCGAATCAAATATTCATCTTTGCACTACGGTGCCAAAGATATCCATCGCTTGGTCATGTTCATCTAAACACTGCTTCATCTTTGCACTACGACCAAAGATATTCTTCAGAAATCATTCATCTTTGCACTACAAAAGGCCAAAGATATTCAATAATATCATCATTTAAGACTGAGGATGATGAAAAATATATTTAAAGAAACGAATCCAAAGGAAACAAAATGACAAGGATTAAGGATTAAGGATTCGTACTTTGTTTTATCCATGTTCAAAAATACCTCAAAATGATCATAGTGGTGTAAAATTCAAGAATGATCAAAACATGGATACAATCAAAGCTAGTATCCGAATACTTGAATAATTATTTTAACTTGAACTTCAATAATTTATAATAAATAGCCCTTTCATCGTAAAATTTGAATCTCACGAGTTTTTATAGGAAATTCAATTCTCTACAACTTTGCGAGAAGAAAGTTTTTCCAAATTCCAAATAGAAATTAACCAAAATCCACAAACCAAGCGATTTTACAAGCTATAATCAAATTTCATCAATAAATGGGGTCCATTGACATGTTTAACATGTTTTAAACATTTATTGCAACAAAAAATACTCTTCCTCCTCGTATACTCATATATCCCACATTCGTTGTAAAATATCACCATTATTATATTATTAAAATATAATAATATATTTAAATGAATTATTTTATCGTAAAAGATAAAATTTCAATTTTCAACAATTGTCACATTAAAATTTTCTCCATCTATATCCACATAAAATCAATATTTTCCTCATCATATGAATCAATAATTAATTATTCATAAATAATATTACGTAATCACAATATTGACAACCAGTGCGCCTTCAGGAAAGAGGGGCTTTCCAATAAGAATTTCTTCTTCTTTGGCGCATAATTAGGTGACCAAACCTCTCCTTGAGATGTAACTTTCTAGACATTGCCAATAATGTTATCTAATAATATTATTCGGATAATATGAATTATTGCTTCGATAATGAAAAATACTGTGTAATGACAATTATTGAAACAACAAAGAATATAAAATATCAACACAACAATTATTAACTCAATAAAATATTGAATAGAATTATCAGAACCATTATTGAAGAGTGCCTTCTTACGTAAGAATCAATAATTGGTGCAATACTGGTGTCTTCTTGTGTTTTAACCACAATCGGTATTTTAACAAAGATAATAAAGAATAACTACACTATTATTTTTAAACAACTTATATTTGTCGTTTTCTTCATCCAATCGCTTTCCACATGGGGCCCACACACGGTCATACTGGCCGATGCATTTAATATTCCCCAACAATGATTTAATATTCCACGACCAAACGAATATTCCCCACAACAATGAATATTTTATAACCACTTGCTTATTTTGAAGTATTTGCGTATTTTACCCTAACTATCCACATTAATCAAATCAACCCTTACTATTTCAAAATAATCAATAGAGAAAATTAAATTTCATTAATAATAAGTTGGGGTCTTACAACCTCCCTCCTTATGAAATTTCGTCCTCGAAATTGGCGTATGTGTACTGGTGTTTCAAAAGGTGAGGATACCTCGCTTTCATTTCCGCTTTCCAATTCCCGGTGTCATTTCCTCTATAAAGATGATTCCTCCACAAAACTTTAACTTGTGGTATGACCTTTGTCGCGTAGGACATGCTCCTTCCTATCCAAAATCTTGACAGTACCTCCTCATAAGTTAAGTCTTCTACTATCTCGTCCGGCTTCTAACTCTTTAACGTGGTTCGGTCTTTCACATATTTACTGAAGCACGATATGTGAAACACATTATGAACACGAGACATACTTTCGGAGGTAACGCGAGTCTATAGGCTACATTTCCTACTTTCGGTCAAGAATTTGAAATGGACCAATAAATCGTGGATTGAGCTTTCCTCTCTTCCCAAATCTTGTAACTCCTTCCATGGAGCAACTCGCAATAATACATGATCCCCTACACTAAAATTCCACGTCCTTTCGATGAAGATCCGCATAACTCTTTTGTCGATCTTGTGCCGCTTTGTATACGTTGTCGAATCATTTGGATCTTTTCCGTAGTCATACGTACCAACTCGGGTCCCAACAAAGGTTGCTTCACCCACCTTATCCCAACATACTAGAGAGCGACACTTTTGTCCATATAATGCTTCAAATGGAGCTACACCTATACTTGCCTGATAACTGTTGTTGTAGGAGAATTCCACCAATGGTAAATACTTATCCCAACTGCCCTTGAAGTCTAGGACACGAGTCTTAATAAATCTTCAAGAGTTTGAATAGTCCTTTCGATTGTCCATCCGCTTGAGAATGGTATGCCGAATAATAAATAAAATCCGTGCCCATAGCTTTTTGCAAGCTAACCCAAAATCTTGAAGTGAATCTTGGGTCACGATCCGAAACTATGGATACTGTGCATGCCATGCAACCTCACAATCTCATTCACGTATATACTAGCAAGACGTTCAAGTGAATAAGTCTCCGTGTCGGCAAGAAATGAGCGGACTTGTTTAATCTATCAACAATAACCCAAATAGCATTGATGCCCCGAGAAACCGTAGTAGGAAGACCCGTGAAAAATCCATGGTAATGTGTTCCCCTTCCATTTCGAATCTCAAGTGGTTGCAACGAACCCTTAGGTACTAGATGCTCGCCTTTACACGTTGACAAGTTAAACACATTGAGATAAACTTTGCAATCTCTCTTTCATATTGTTCCACCAAAATGTATGTCAAGATCACGATACATTTTAGAACTTCCAGATGGATTGCAAATGGTGTATTGTGTGCCTCCATCATAATCTTGTACTTCAAATCGAGTCGTTAGGAACACAAAGTCTAGAGTGGACTCAAGTATTCCTTCTTCATCAATTCTCGCTTAGGAATAGCTCCTTCTTGTACTTTCTTTTTCATACGCATCGACTCCGGCCTTGGGTGGCTTGAGCAACCTTAACTTTTTCTATTAAAGTTGGCTTTATGCGTATACTTGACATCATCGCACTTTTCGTTCTCGCATATGATCTTCTACTCTCACGCGTCGCCTACCACGTTCGCTTTTCCAGGATGGTATTGAATAGTGTGGTCGTAGTCTTTCAATAGCTCGAGCCAACGTCGCTGCCGCATGTTGAGTTCTTTTTGAGTGAAGAAATATTTAAGGCTTTTATGGTCTGAATATATCTCCACTTTCTCCCCATATAGATAGTGCCTTCATATCTTTAATAGAAAACGATCACGCCAACTCTAGATCATGAGTAGGATAATTCCTCTCTTACTCCTTAAGTTGTCGCGAGGCATAGGCTATGACTTTCCCACGTTGCATGAGAACACATCCTAACCCTTTGCCTGAAGCATCACTGTAGATAACAAATCCATCCGAACCAGATGGTATTGTTAGAATAGTCTTAAAATAAGTCTCCTCTTAAGCTCTTGGAAACTCTTCTCGCATTCTTCGCTCCAAACAAATTTTGTATCCTTCCGAAGTTAAATTTGAGTTAATGGAGTAGCGATTCGAGAAACCCTTCCACGAATCTCCAATAATAACCAAATAAGCCCAAAAGCTACGTACTTGATCACGACTTCGGTTGCTCTTAACTTTGTATTGCTTCAATCTTCACGGATCAACAGATACTCCATGTTTTGACACCACGTGCCCAAGGAATGCTACTTCCTCGAAGCGAACTCGCATTTCTTCAATTTGGCATATAGTTTGTTTTCACGAAGCCTTTGGAGTACCAAATTCAAATGGTGCTCATGATCTTCACGACTTTTGGAATATATAAGGATGTCATCAATAAAGACAACAACAAACCGATCCAAATATTCCTTGAATACTCGGTTCATCATATCCATGAAAGCCAGCAGGAGCATTAGTCATCCGAAAGACATGTCTAAGAATTTATAATGCCCGTCATCGAGTTCTAAAAGCGGGTCTTTGGAATATCCTCGCCTAATCTTCACCGATGATATCCGTAATCGAAGATCGATTTTGAAAAGAATTGTGCCCTTGCAAATCGGTCAAACAAGTCATCAATACGAGGTGAGGATACCTATTCTTGATGGTGACATGGTTCAATTCCCGATAGTCAATACAAAGTCGCATACTCCCGCTTTCTTCTTTACAAATAAAACAGAGCACCCCAGGAGATGTACTAGGATCGAATGAAACCGATGTCCAACAATTCCTGTAGTTGGACCTTTAACTCCTCGAAGTTCAATAGGAGCCATTCGATATGGGGTTTTAGAAATGGGCTTTGTACCAGTTCAAGATCAATAAAGAATTCAACTTCACGTTACGGGGGTAGACCGGGAAGTTCTTCTGAAATCGTCGGAAAGTCAATAACAACAGAATATTATTCAAATTTGGCGTGTCTTTATTCAAATCCATAACATGGGCAAAGAAAGCTTGACATCCGCTTTTTCAATAAACGAATAGCTTTATGATTAGATATGCGTTGATTGATTTTAATGGTTTAGTTGCTTGAATTGCATAACAGTCAAGTTGGTTAGGAATATGAAAACTAACAACCTTACGAAAAACAATCAATTTTGGCATGATGAGTAGTTAACCAATCAATCCCAAAATCACATTAAAAGCAAGTATCTTTAAAGAGATAAGGTCAATGTAAAGGTAATGGTGCCAACTTGAATCAAACAAGATTTATAAGCGATGGATGTGATGAAAGTTTCTCCTAACGGAGTTTCCACAGATAGGTCAAAGTCTATTTTCTCCTGGAGTTAAGTTTAAACGTTGAGCACATGCGCAGAGAGATAAATGAATGGGTAGCACCGATCAAGTAAGGTATAAACTTCGCAAGAATTTATAAATAGCTTATCCGTGATCACCTCGTTTGGGTTCTCGCATTATGACCCGGTCAAATACAACAAACGCTCTTCCTAATCGTTGACTTTGACTTTTCTCGGAACGATCTTTTGAGTCACCGTCCCTCACGAACTAGGTTTCACTACCGCATAATCTCGAAAGCGATATGTCATTCCTTTCCATAATTATAGCATACCTTGAATCATATGGACGGTTTGGACCGATATGTCCTTCTTTCCCGCATTTATAGCATATGACCGGTGGTCGTTTCTCCTCCTTAGAACCGATTCTTTCAAGACCGCTGCGTCTTCACATGTTCATTGTTAAATCTCCTCTTTTAAAATCTCCTCCCCGACTCGCTTCTTCTATTTTCATGGCCATGATTACCACCAGAGTGGTTACCATCTTTGTCCATCTGCTTTTTTCTTCATTTGGTTATCATTATTCATTGATCGCTATCTACGAGTACGATCCTGGTTGTGGTTCCTCAATTGACCGTACTCGTTATCTCGCTCTAATAATTGAGCCTGCTTACAACATCCTCTGAATAGAGAGAAAGTTTATGAGAAATGAGATCTTGACGATGCCGAAGTTTCAAACCTCTAAGAAACATCCGCGTCATCGTTCCTCATTCTCCACCAAATGAGGTGCAAACCTAGATAACTCTGCAAACTTTACCTCGTCTTTGAGACACCGCCACGTTGTTTTGCTCTAATCTGATGAACTCCACTTCCTTCATACGACGTGAACACTTTCGTGAAAGTATTTGTCATTAAATAGTTCTCAAACGTTTCCCAAGACATACCGAAAAGTGGGATGGGTACGCTTCACGCATCTCCCACCAAAGAGTCCGCCTCGCCACTAAACATAAAGGTGGCGAATGGAACCTTCTCGCTCTCCGTGCATCCCAAGACATCGAATATCTTGGTAATTTGTTTGACCGTGTTTCCGCCATGATCGGATCCGCTTTCCCTTAAATTCGTGGTCCCAACTCTTTGAATCGCTTGGTTTGTGACAACCCGTGAATTGCTATCATTTCTCCTCGTATTTTGAACACGAGTCTCCTTATGCGATTTTGCATGAATCGCAAAAAGCTTCTAAACATCCCCTCGTTCATCATCTACTCGGTGGGTGTTGTTCACGGAGGAACATTGCCACTGACTGCACGCTCTCCTCGTTGGTGATTACAGCGTCTCCACGGTCTCATTTCCATTGTTAATATTCTCACGACATTCTCAAATCATCGTAATAAAACAAGGTTAATTAAGGAAATCAATATATCACATAATATCCTTATATACCGACCAACTAAAAAAAAAAAAGCTTAGGTAGGACACACTAGCGAAGGATTTACTCGTCTCTCCCTCCTAGTTCTATTCCCCGATCTCCGCCAGAGATCATATCCCTAAGCTCGATACCAACTGTGGCGCCCCAAAAATAGGTATACATCACCTATTCCGAGTTGTCAATACACTAGATGTAAACAACTACAACTTTATTATTACAACAAGAAAAGCTGTGAGTTTGAATACAAATATTATCCTCTAGACAATATCTATACTCAAATAAATCCTCATCACATTTATTGATACATTATTTTACAAAAATGGTGAGGACTACTAAATAATTCTTTCTAAAACCTTCATTCCATACCCAGGCTGCACTTTCTTATATTCTCGCCTCCCGAGAAGAAAAATGGAACAAAAGAGAAAAGGTGAGCTCAACTAGCCCAGTAAAGAATATTATGACTAAGATAATATACAACAAATTACCGTTAGTCTTCAACAGGGAAAAATATAATAGAATACAATAGACAACAAATTTTAAATCAATATTCGCAGCGGAAATAATAATTCATTAGAAGAGTTAGTAGAGAATGCAAAATACTATCTTCTATGTATGAATTTAAAAGTTCATCGTCTATCTTTTATCCCTGTAACATCAATTAATATATATCAAGAATCAAATATTCATCTTTGCACTACAGGCCAAAGATATCCATCAGTTGGTCATGTTCATCTAAACACCTGTTCATCTTTGCACTACGGCCAAAGATATTCTTCAGAAATCATTCATCTTTGCACTACAGGCCAAAGATATTCAATAATATCATCATTTAAGATCGAGGATGATGAAAATATTTTTAAAGAAAGCGAATCCAAAGAAACAAAATGACAAGGATTAAGGATTAAGGATTCGTACTTTATTTTATCCATGTTCAAAAATACCTCAAAAATGATCATAGTGGTGTAAAATTCAAGAATGATCAAAACATGGATACAATCAAAGCTAGTATCCAGAATAGATATTTTGGACAAAAAGAAGAAATTTTATTTTTCTATTGAATAGTGCCAGATATCGTGAATAGTGCCGTATATCGTGAATAGTAACTCAACACCAAAAGATAGAAATTTCCCAAAAAAACATCTTCACGCTTCATGAATAGTACTAAGTGAATAGTAACTCATGAATAAGTAACTCATGAATAGTAACTCGTGAATAGTAACTCATGAATAGTAACTCGTGAATAGTAACCCCGACATGAAAAAGTTCCAAATTTGATAAAAAGTTCCAACCAATATTTCAGCATAATGATATTGAAGAATTAATATCATCTGAGAAGAAAATAACATCCCTTACCTCGAAAGATTAGTTCTTCTAATGGAATACTAAGTATATAGTCTTTGAAGGAAACTTGCTCCGCCTAACAATACTCAAAGTATACTCACAAGAATACACTCAATATATCGAGAGAAATAGAGAGAAACTTCAGGGTTTAAATTGTTTTTCAATTCTAACCTAAGCACCTATTTATAGGAAAATGCTTAGAACACCAAAGTAGAAAATTGAATATAATATTAATATATTTTTCACATTTTCTTTAGCCCACCTTAGACAACTGATCTCAGCCCATTTGAATCACATGTGAGGCCAACTTAGTTGCAAAATACGTTTTCTCAAAATAATTAACTAAAACTCCCAAAAATTAATTATTTGAACTTGAACTTCAATAATTCATAATAAATAGCCCTTTCATCGTAAAAATTCAAATCTACAATTGTTATAGGAAATTCAATTCTCTACAACTTTGCGGAAGAAAGTTTTTCCAAATTCCAAATAGAAATTGACCAAATCCACAAACCAAGCGATTTTACAAAGCTATAATCAAATTTCAAATCGATAAATGGGGTCCACCGGCATGTTTAACATGTTTTAAACATTTCTTGCAATAAAAATACTCTTCCTCCTCGTATACTCATATATCCCACATTCGTTGTAAAAATATCACCATTATTATATTATTAAAATATAATAATATATTTAAATGAATTATTTTATCGTAAAAAGATAAAATTTCAATTTTCAACAATTGTCACATTAAAATTTTTCTCCATCTATATCCACATAAAATCAATATTTTCCTCATCATATGAATTAATAATTAATTATTCACAAATAATATTACGAATCACAATATTGACAACCCGTGCGCCTCTAGGAAAGAGGGGCTTTCCAATAAGAATTTCTTCTTCTTGGCGCACAATTAGGTGACCAAACCTCTCCTGTATGTAACTTTCTAGACATTGCCAATAATGATATCTAATAATATTATTCAGATAATATGAATTATTGCTTTCGATAATGAAAAATCTTGTGTAATGACAATTATTGAAACAACAAAGAATATAAAATATCAACGCAATTATTATTAACTCAATAAAATCGAATAAGAATTATTGTAACCATTATTGAGTAAAGCCTTCTTACGTAAGAATCAATAATTGGTGCAATACCGTATGCTACTATTTTTTAACCACAAGAGTATTTTAACGATATTAGCAGTAATAACTACACCGCTATTTTTAAACAACTTATATTTGTCGTTTTCTTCATCCAATCGCTTTTTGGTTATGGGGCCCACACACATTGCATTTAACATTTGTCGCATTTAATATTCCCAAACAGATGCGAATATTCCACGACCAAACGAATATTCCCAAACAACAATGAATATTTTATAACCACTTGCTTATTTTGAAGTATTTGCGTATTTTACCCCTAACTATCCACATTAATCAAATCAACCCTTACTATTTCAAAATAATCAATAGAGAAAATTAAATTTCATTAATAATAAGTTGGGGTCTTACAATTAGTTTGGGTTTTCTAAATACTTAGACCCACAAATTAAGTTTCATAATCCAATAATTTGCATTAGGGCTTATATTTAGCAATTAGGGTTACCCATTTAGTAATTAGGGTTCTTAATTTCACGATTAGGGTTTCTAACAATTAGGGTTTTCCTAATTAATGTTAATATTTATAATAATTGTCATAAATCACATAACATAATTAAAAAACAATCTTGTACTCTAATTTAGATCTCAAATTAGGGTTAGCACAGTAAAATTAGGGTTTTCAAATACTACACCATAATTAACCAACCATTAACTGTTTATACATACATTACATATTTATAGCACTAAAAAAATAATATTATATTATTATTCTCATGCATTGATCCAAAATCAAAATTAGGGTTTGGATTCCATATCTGATTTATCTGTCATATATAACATCATTAATTAAGTTAAAATAATTAACTTAACTAATCAAATATATTCATATAATAAAAGAAATTAATTATTCTAATAATCATTTTATGTATTATTTAAATAATATATAATTATATTTTCATGGAAAATAATTAATAAAAACATTTCTACTATAAAATTAATTATTATTAGAATATACTTTATAATGATCAATAATTCTAAAATAAAATTATTTATAATTATTCATGTAATAAATATATTTTATTTATCACATATATATACACATTATCTTGGCACATATTCCCCATATTTATTTTAATAAATAAAAAAAAATTATACGCAAAATTTTTGATTTATTTATATTGAAAATCTTAGGTTATTACAAATCCTTATTAGAAAGCCCCTCTTTCTTTGGGAGCGATCTGGTTGTTAAATATTACGAATAATAATAGTGATGAATAAATGTTGTTAAAAATATTGAGGGAATTTTTTATGAAGTATTTGATGAAAATTTTGTTTATTTTATGGACCCCCATTTACCCATTTTTTAAAATAATCGGTAGAAAGTTATTCAGTATATATATAATGAGACCCACCTATGATGGTGACATGTTGGTGGGAGGGGAACACCCACGTCCCACGTGGAAGAAGATGAAAATGGAAATGGGGGAGGGGAGTTTACGTGAAAGAAAGGAAAGTATATATATAATTATATTTTATAAGTTTTTGTTTTATATATATATATATATATATATATATATATATATATATATTATAAATTTTGTTTTATTAGATTATAAATAGAATATATTTTATTTTATTTAAAGTTTTTGTTCAATGTTGTAAGGATGTTATTTTTGTTCATACTAAGTAAGAAATAATATTTTCTTCCATACTCTTTGTAGTATGTAAGTAATATTATTTCGTTTCATATATTGAATTCTACACTCATTTTGTTAAAGTTTTGACTTCTATACTCCATGAAATTAGTAGAATATCCTTGATATTTGCGCTTCATCCAGTATCTTTTCATGGAAATATTATTCTGAGCATTCTTGATAAGTTTTACCTTTTTTATGCCGGAGTACTATCCAACGGGTTACTATTCCCGAAGTACTATTCACTCAGTTACTATTCACCCAAGGTACTATTCATGACATAAATTGATTTCTTTTTGGTCCAAATCATTTTTGATACAATATTATTCTTGAGTTTTACTCCACAAAGCAGTATCATATTGACAATATGGACAGTATTGAATTCTGGATAAATTACATTATATAAATCTTTAGAAATTTATCCTTTGCTTTTATTTAATTGAATTCTTATATCATTGTCATCATCCTCATGCTTATATTATGATGAAAGTCATCTATGGCCATAGTGCATAGATGGACTTGGTATGATTATGACCAGGGATTATTTGGTATAATCATGACCGTAATGTTACAGATGATGTGGTAAAAGTCCTCATTGGCTCGTAGTGCATTGATGGGCAGTTTTTGGTATGATCATGACCATGGGTTCTCTTTGGCCAAGGGTACAAAGATGAATTGTTTTATGGCGTACTCAACCTACCGCACTAAAGATGTCTTGGGAGAAGTTTCAAGAATTATTCAACGACAAGTACTTTCCCAAAAGTATTCGTCACATGAAGGAGGTGGAATTCATCAAGCTGAGGCAAAACAATATGACCGTGTCGCAGTACGAGGCTAAGTTTGCCGAGTTATCTCAGTTTGCATCCCATTTGGTAGATAATGAGGAGAGAATGACGCGAATGTTTCTGCGAGATTTGAAACCCGAAATACATCAATACCTCATTTCTCACAAACTTTGCTTGTATTCAGATGTTGTGAATAGGGCTCAGTTATTGGAACGTGATAATGTGACAACACAACTAAGAGAGAGCAGCCGTCAAATCGATAATACCAGTGGTAGCAGTCATCGAAGCGGTGATAACAAACGTGGAGGGAATCAATATGCCACAAATGGTAACCACTTTGGTGGTAATCATGGCCAAGATAATAGGAAAGGTGAGCTAAGTGGGAACAATTTTAAAAAGAGAAGATTCAACGATGATGGAAAGACAGCAGCACCAGCACCCATTATCAAGGAAGGAGAACGACCATCGGTCGTATATTTCAAATACGGACAGGAGGGACACATCCGTCTAAACTGTACGCAGTAACCCAAAACGTGTTTCAATTGCGGAAAAGAATGTCACCTAGCTCGATTTTATCCTGTAGTGAAGTTAAGTCCAACTGGGATGGTGACGCCAAAGGATGTCCCAGACAAGTCAAAGCCGGTAGTTTAAGTGAGAGTGTTTATCAAGGAACCCGAATGAAGTTATCACGGGTAAGCTAATCATAAACTCTTGCGAAGTCTATACCTTGTTAGATACCGATTTTACCCACTCTTTTATTTCACCTAGTATTGTTCAACGTTTGAACTTGACTCCTAAGAAATTAGACTTTGACTTATCTGTTGAAATTCCATTATGAGAAACCTTCGTTACCTCCACTATTTATAAATCTTGTTTGATTCAAATTGACACTTTCACGTTACCTGTCGATCTCATCTCTTTGAAAACACTTGCCTTTGATGTGATTTTAGGAATCGACTGGTTAACTATTCATCATGCTAAAATTGATTGTTTTCGTAAAGTTGTTAGCTTTCATATTCCTAACCAACCTATTATTCGAATTCAAACAACCAAACCATTAAAATCAATCACTGTCATCTCAAGCCATAAAGCTATTCGTTTATTGAAAAATGGATGTCAAGCTTTCTTAGCTCATGTCACGAATTTAAACAAAAATATGTTAGTTTTGAATGATATTTCTATTGTTAATAAATTTCCTGACGTATTCTTTGATCGAAAAACTTCCTGGCCTACCTCCAGAGCGTGAAATCAAATGTTGTATTGACCTTGAACCCGGTACAAAACCCTCAAATATTTCTTCACCCAAAACGAACGTAACATACGCGCCTAAAGACGTTGGCTCGAGCTATTGAAGACTACGACCATATCATTCAATATCATCATAGAAGAGTGAGCGTGGTAGGCGACACATTGAGTAGAAGATCATATGCGATTATGAGTGCGACGTTGTTACCACAAAAAACCCATTTCGTATAACTTACAAAAGATGGAGATAGAGTTAAAGACTCCAAAAACTTACGTGAAGATAGCGAATATACGATTCAAACCGACTTTAATCGATAAAGTTAAAGCTGTTCAAGCTATAGACTCAGAGCTTATGAATGTGAAGAAGAAGGTTCAAGAGGGCGTTATTCTAGAATCAAGAATCGACGAAGAGAGGAATCTCAACCCTCAACTTTATTGGTCTATTTGAAATCATTGATCGAGTAGGAACTGTGGCCTATAGACTCGCCTTACCGCTAAGTATGTCGTGTGTTCATAACATTTTTTACGTATCAATGTTACGTAAATATGTGGACGACCTGAACCACATTATTGAATTAGAATCGGATGAGATAGCGAAAGATTTAACGTATGAAGAGATACCTATTAAAATCTTGGATAAGAAGGAATATATTCTACGCTCAAAAGTTATACCTCAAGAGTTAGAATTTGACAAGGTATCCTCACCTGTTCGACATACCAGGTATGTACACCAATTTCGAGGGAGAAATTTCATAAGGAGGGGAGATTGTAAGACCCCAAATTTTGTGAATAAAGATATAATTTTCTCGAAATATTTCTTTTAATATTATGGTGTGGATTTGAGATAATGTTATAGTTGTGGGTAATATTTATAAATTTTGCAAAGTATGCAAGTTGTTATATTATATTCAATTGGTCGGGGAATATTCATTTTATCAGGGAATATTCGTATAATGGCGCAATCATTGGTGGACCCCACAATGAAATTACTGTCAGAATGATGAGAAAACGACAAAAATAACTTTTTATAAAAATAAAGGCGGAAGTTTTACCTTTAAACTGTTAAAATACCCGGTGGTAAAAAGAAACGATGTCTGGCGTGGTTGCATAGTAGCACACGTATTGATTATTGATGCTTACGTGAGAAGTCACTCGATTATACTCAATTATTACTACAATAATTGCTTGCAGTATCTCACGTAATTTGATTCAATTATTGTCAATATAATATATATTATTAAATAAATAATTGAGATGATAAAGTTATTCATATTATTATTTACAATATTGACGATGTCTAGAAAGTTACATCGAGGAGAGGTTTGGTCACTTAATTGCATGATAGGGAGAAATCATTATTGAAACCCCTCTTTCCTAGGAACGATCTGATTGTTAAATATTTTGAATAATAATAGTGATGAATAAATGTTGTTAAAAATATTGAGGGGTTTTTTATGAAGTATTGATGAAAATTTTGCTTATTTTATGAACACTCATTTACCCATTTTTCAAAATAATCGGTAGAAAGTTATTCAGTATATATATAATGGAGCCCATCTATGATGGTGATATTTTGATGGGAGGGGAACACGTGGGGCCCACGTGAAAGAAGATGAAAATGGAAATGGGGGGAGGGGGAATTTACGTGAAAGAAAGGAAAGTATATATATAGTTATAATTTATAATTTTTGTTATATATATATATTAAGTTTTGTTTTATTAGATTATAAATAGAATATATTATATTTTATTCAAAGTTTTTGTTTTATTAGAATATTTTATTGCACAGTAATGAATAGTGAAATTCAAAAATCAGACGAATTTGTTCGCCCGTGATTGTTACTGTTGATCCGTGATTTTATTTTCTATATAGTATCCTTCCATTCTCCTATAAATAGGATGCTTAGTTAGAATTGAAAATCACACCAGAATCAAAGAGTTCTTCGTCTATAATATTGAGCGTATTTCTTTCGAGTTTTAGAAAGCTTTGAACGTAGAAAACAGTGAAAGTTTTCTTCAAGAATATCTCCGTCCTACCAGTCGGAATACTCATCTTTTTAAGGTAAGGGGTATTATTTATTTAATATTCGCTTACGATATTATTTTTCGTATTCATAAGAAATTTTATATCGTTCAATATTCGCAAGAAATATTATATTCGTTTAATATTTGCAAGGAATATTATATTAGTTTAATATTAAGTAAGAATATTATATTCATTTAATATTTGTAAGGAATATTATATTCGTTTAATATTCGTAAGGAATATTATTTTTGTTCAACAGTTGTAAGAGATGTTATTTCTGTTCATTACTCGTAAGAAATAATATTTTCTTTCATACTCTGTAGTATGTAAGTAATTTTATTTCATTTCAGATTTTGAATTCTACACTTATTTTGTTAAAGTTTTGGCTTCTATACTCCATGAAATTAGTAAAATATCCTTGATATTTGCGCTTCAATCAGTATCTTTTCATGGAAATATTATTCTGAGCATTCTTGATAAGTTTTACCTTTTTCATGCCAGAGTACTATCCACGGGGTTACTATTCCCAAAGTACTATTCACGGGGTACTATTCACTCGGGATACTATTCATGACATAAATTGATTTCTTTTTGGTCCAAATTATTTTTGATATAATATTATTCTTGAATTTTACTCCACAAAGCAGTATAATGTTGACAATATGGATAGTATTGAATTCTGGATAAATTAAATTATATAAATCTTTAGAAATTTATCATTTGCTTTCATTTAATTGAATTCTTATATCATTGTCATCATCTTTGTGCTTATATTATGATGAAAGTCATCTGTGGCCGTAGTGCATAGATGGACTTGGTATGATTATGACCAGAGATTATTTGGTATAATCATGACCGTAATGTTACAGATGATGTTGTAAATGTGACAACTAAAGAAATTAGATAATTTATAATAATCTTAAATGATGGATTTAAGGTCAAATAATAGACCTAGACAGAAAATAAGTGTATACGTTTGATATTTTTGGGAAGGAATTTTGAGGATTTCAAAATTCTGTGAATGATTTAGGTGAATTATTCAAGATTAAGTGTATACGTGAATATGTTCTGTGTATATGGTCATTTATGTGTTCACAATGTGGTTAAGGGTCAAGGTTTGACCAGATAAATTTTATCAGTGTAAAACCCTAAGCATATATTAAGAACGTCAACGTTCAGTTAGAAAACCCTAGCAATGGATAAGCAACCCTACAAACCGGTTCTGTAAACCCTAATTTCAGTTTTGGGAATTCGAAACCCTAACTCAAAAATTGAAAACCCTAGTTTGGGAATGCAAATGCTGGTATAATTTGTAAACGTTATTAATGATAACCTAATTAGGGATAACCCTAACTGATTTAGAAAACCCTAGTTTCTAGATTAGAAACCCTTAAATTATAATTAGGGAAAACCTAAATTGTTAATTTAATAATTTTAATGTTAATTAGGAAACATTAATCCTAATTTTCAAGTTATACGTAATTAGAAAACCCTAATCTAATTAGGAAATCTAATTTCTAAAATTAGAATGATTATTTTTCTATGTAAAACCCTAATTCTTGGGTTATAAACCCTAATGTATAATTATGAACTTAATTTCTAAATTAACAAATTTAATTAGGAAATAATAATCCTAATTAGCAAGCTTGGATTATGATTAGGAAATTTTAATATAATTATTGAATCCTAATCATAATTTAGAAACATTAATTTTCTATTTTGAAAACCTAATTTGGAAATCCTAGAATTTATTTTTAAAACCTAAAGGGTTAAACCCTAAACCCTAAGGGTTAAACCCTAAACCCTAAGGGATAGGACAAATGACAAGTTAGCCATTAAAAATGTATGCAAAATGACTCATATACCCTTATTACATTGTTTAGTAGATTGCTTGTAGATCTTGCCAAATATGGAGTTGGTAAACAACTAGATATCAGCTATGTGACTTAAATTAAACTGATCAGCCATCTAGATTGCTATATACATTGTATCATATCATTTATATTGATTAAAGAGAGAGAAAAAGGGCCACTTTACTTCTCATTCTCTCCAACCCTTTCTCTCTTTACAAAATCCAAAATCTAGAGTGAGAAAGAGTGAAAGGTTGAGCCATGATCAGTTCATAGCAAGTCAAGACAAAATCAAAAAGGCAGATTCAAGGAGCAAAGTTTAATAGTGGTATAAACCCTAATCTTCAAAATCATATGATCTTATGTGAGATTTTGTTTTTTATTGTTTTAACTTGTGTATTAAGATGTTAATAAGTGATCTGGGTTGTTAGATCAAGGATCTATAACATCTAGATGCACGAATTTAAGGATTTCTCAAAACTGGAAAACTGGAAAAATAGTGTATGACAGTCAAATGTCAGGTCTCCTAGATCTGTCTCTGTTAATGTTTTTAGTGTATTAAAGGTTTGTACTTGTTGTATGTTATGTGGTCTTTGTTCTGCAACTTGAATCAGGGTCATAGAATATCTAGATCGTAAGTTATATGCAGTCAAACCTTGTTGACCGATCATAAAAATGGGTTTCTGGGCAACCCAGAAACCCAGATCTTATCTGAAAGCGTTTTCGCAGGGCTTGAATCTTGCTGATTTTAGGTTGTTTGGCTATGTTGCTGTTACATACTTGTAGAATGGTATGATTACTATAGAATCCTAATTAGCAAGCTTGCATTATGATTAGGAAATTTTAATATAATTATAGAATCCTAATCATAATTTAGAAACATTAATTTTCTATTTTGAAAACCTAATTTGGAAATCCTAAAATTTATTTTTAAAATAAACCCTAAGGGTTAAACCCTAAACCCTAAGGGATAAGGCAAATGACAAGTTAGCCATTAAAAATGTATGCAAAATGACCCATTTACCCTTATTGTATTATTTAGTAGATTGCTTGTAGATCTTGCCAAATATGGAGTTGGTAAACAACTAGATATCAGCTATGTGACTTAAATTAAACTGATCAGCCATCTAGATTGCTATATTCATTGTATCATATCATTTATATTGATTAAAGAGAGAGCAAAAGGGCCACTTTACTTCTCATTCTCTCCAACCCTTTCTCTCTCTACAAAATCCGAAATCTAGTGTGAGAGAGGTGAAAGGTTGAGCCATGATCAGTTCATAGCAAGTCAAGAACAAAATCAAAAAGGCAGAATCAAGGATCAAAGTTTAATAGTTGTATAAACCCTTATCTTCAAAATCATATGATCTTATGTGAGATTTTGTTCTTTGTTGTTTTAAGTTGTGTATTAGGATGTTAATAAGTGATCTGGGTTGTTAGATAAAGGATCTATAACATCTAGATGCACGAATTTAAGGATTTCTCAAATCTGGAAAACTTGAAAAATGGTGTCTGACAGTCAAATATCAGGTCTCATAGATCTGTCTCTGTTAATGTTTTTAGTGTATTAAAGGTTTGTACTTGTTGTATGTTATGTGGTCTTTGTTCTGCAACTTGAATCAGGGTCATAGCATGTCTAGATCGTAAGTTATATGCAGTCAAACCTCATTGACCGATCACGAAAATGGGTTTCTGGGTTGCCCAGAAACCCAGATCTTGTCTGACAATGTTTTTGCAGGGCTTGCATCTTGCTGATTTTAGGTTGTTTGGCTATGTTGCTGTTACATACTTGTAGAATGGCATGAGTACTATCGATCCATGGCTCTAGAAGCTTTAGATCCTTCACACGGAATCAAAGAATCGATGGTCAAAGTTATGTTGACGAAAAGCTATAGAATGAAGTTTCTAGGTAACCCAAAAACTTCAAAGGCAGTTCCGGACCACCACTTTGACCGGTCCATTTCTCTTAGATTAGTTGTTGTTATGGTGATCTGATGTTATGTCGTTGTACCCGGACATGTGTTCTACAGGATTGAACCACTAGATCACACAAACTGAGTCCAGAACGTTATGATTTAAAGCTGCAAAGTAAGTACCTTAGTTGTTCTTCATTTCTGGGTAACCCAGAAAATGAAGAACAGGCCTGAGAAGATTTTTGAGGGCCCAGATCTCTCTGTTTTGGTATAGAACTGCCATGTTGTTTATTTATGG
Source organism: Panax quinquefolius (assembly GCA_020205615.1). Taxonomy (NCBI): domain Eukaryota; kingdom Viridiplantae; phylum Streptophyta; class Magnoliopsida; order Apiales; family Araliaceae; genus Panax; species Panax quinquefolius. The sequence continues at coordinate 70,990,229 of CM035157.1, forward strand.
TTGTAGTATTGCATCAATACTATAATCTGAACACCTAATCGAACCCAGATACCTCAAGATCCAAGAGTTATAGCCGGTCAAACCTACCATCTTGTTTACTGACATGGGTTTTCTGGGTTTGATCAAGAAAACCAAGACCACATTTAGCCACGGTTGTGTCGCCTAAAACACCTTTAGCGACACTTAATTACAAAAATTAATTATTTTTATTAAATAAATAGAGAAAACTAATTTTTAATTATAAAAATACATAATAAACTCTTACAAATTATATTATGATATAAGAAAATATTTTAAGTTATTTTTAATAACTTTGGATATTTTAATGATGAATTTCATTAATAATTTTATATTAATGGTGATTAATTTATTTAATGAATATATTAAATAAATTATGGAAAAATAGAATTAATGTTTTAAAAATCATATAAAAATGATTTAAGTGTTATAAAAATATTTTAAAGTTATAAAATATAAATTTTGATATTTTGTCATGAAAATATTAATATTTTAATATTAATATCAATTATCGGGTAATGGATTTAACTATTTAAAAATCATATAAATATGATTTTAAAGTATTAAAAATACTTTGTGACATTATAAATATATTATAATATTATGTTATGATTTTCATTAATATCTAATATTAGATAAATATTAATGATAAAGGAATTATGTGGTATTTAATTCATTTAAATATGAGTTTAATAATTGAAAAATCATGATAAATGGTAATAATTATCTGAAAATTATTACAAGCCTATGAAAATAATTTGACTAATAATATGATTATCTAAGATAATTGTTAAGTGTTAAAGCGAGTTTAATTGAACTTAAACTCGTGAATTGTCAACTAGACCATCCAGAATGTAGAATTTTATTCGATTCAACTTTCGGACTTAAATAAATCGACTTGATGCTAAGTGTTATGTGTTGTATAGACTTATAGGGTTATGTGTTATGTGTTTAGGTTATTCTATGTTTATATATAATAGTATTATATTGTGATGATATTATTCTAATTTGTATATCAATATTATTTATATATTAGGTCTTCAGACAAAGCTTAATAAATTGCGTAATAGTAATCGACCGAACATGCAAGTTTTTCTTAACTCTACTTAGAGTTGTTTCATTCAGATATGCTTATGGTTAATCATTGCTGATTGCTATTGTAGAATTGTACTCTATACATATTGCATGTATAAGTCAAGTATGAAAGGCTTATCAGCTTCATTACCATTCGGTCCAGATATATTTTGTTCATGTTTAATACTTGTTCAGGCAAAAGTTTGTTCGTGCTAATTCACAATTATATTTGTCGACGTCGGGATTTTTGATGTCCCTTTTCGTTACTTGTTCTTTGGTGTTCTCATGTTAATGTGAGATTTGTTTGAAAAAACAAGTGAGAAAGGTCTGACATGTGTAATGTTGACGATTGGACTTTAAGAGTCGCCATTGGTGTATTTAATTGGTTGCACCAACGCAATAGAAAAGGTTTGCACATTGACCCGATGATGTGACATCTTTGCTAAACGAGTTTGTGGCGAGAGATTCATTAAGGGTTCGGGGGCTTGGTTATGCGGAGGAAAGGTGTTAAGCACCCAGACATCCGTGTTGCCACGGTGTGCCACTTCTCAAAAGAAAATGTTATATGAATATGTGTGTGTGTGTGTGGATCAATATGCAATTATTTGGAAGTAGTGTTGTACCTCGTTCGCACCTATATACAAGGGTTTGAATTTATAGAAAAATTCAGTTTTAACCAGATATAGCAATGAGGTTTTTATGAAAAAGGTTTTTCAAACCTTGTGCTCAATAGTAATTGAGACCTTTGATACTTCCATTTTATTATCTAAATATTAAACATTGTTTACTTTTATTTTTTTGAGATCTGCGAGGCATCTGCTGAGAAAATAATATACTGACGATCTTAGAACTCCTTTTAGGCATGTGACCATCCAGGAAATTAAGACACGATAAATAATGTACAAGTCGCTACAATTGGAAAATGTCCATCATGGGAACCGAATCTAGATTCAGTAGACTGAATCTGTGATCACATGATTCCTAGGCTCACATGATGCTGCATTTTGTATGGAAAGCAGTAAGCAGTTATATATATATAAAAGCGATAAATATATATATATATATATATATATGTGTGTGTGTGTGTGTGTGTGTGTGCATGATCAACCACCACGAAACAACTCCATGGGGGATCAGAAATGTAAATAAAGCAATAAATGCTATCAACCGCCACGAAGTTAACTCTAGGCGGGACTTGAATGTAAATAAAGTTGTAAAAAGCTATCAACTGCCACGAAGTGAACTCTAGGTAGGACGAAATATAAAGAAAGCTGTAAAAAGCCACGGAAGAAACTCCAGGCCTGACAGGAATGTAAATATACATATATACATATATATATATATATATATATTAAAGCAGTAAATACTCGGGATATGAAATCCAAAGGGATATTAAATCCGGGCTCATCGAGATATGTCCGAAGCAACAGTTATATATATATATATATATATATATATATATATATATATATAAGCAATTAAACGCTCGGATGTAAAATCCGGGCTCATCAAATGTAGTTCCACCACAATATATATATATATATATATATATATATAAAGCAATTAAACGCTCGGGCATCAAAGTCTAGGCTCATCGAATGAGTCGACAACATTTATATATATAAATATATATATATATATATATAAGCCAATAAACGCTCCAGACCGAAGTCTAGGCTTAATCGAGGCATAACTCGATAATGTTAGTCCGTATAAAAATATATACATATATATATAAGTATATATATACAGAGGCAAAATGAAAACCACGAATAGAAGTGCAGGCAAACACACTCTCACTGACTCTCAAAGTGTATGCAATGTGTGTAATATGAGAAGAAAGCTTTATAAAATGTGAGAAGGCTTACAGTGGGCTGCCAAAGTAGACTTATATGACTCTATTTGGATAACTACTCAACTCCCGCCAGACAAAAGATAGTTATATATGAGCTAATAGAAAAGGGAAACACTCAATATGGGTGTGTATAGAGCAAAATGGACAGGACTTCCTCGCCTTTTCTCTCTTTTTCCTCTCAAAATAGCTGACCCAAGGCTTATATGTATAGACAAATGGCGCGAGGTACACTACTGGCGATCGAAGGGTTATACTTACATTTGGTCGTGGTGTATCCGAGCCTCACGGGTCCCATCGTCTCGTAGTACGTGCACTCATCCACTGTAATATTCACTCAAACTTGCAGAACTTCAATCCGAGCTTCTGAACGAGGTATATATGACCTTCTTCGGATAGCTTGTGTCAAGAGTTATGCAATGACATGGATTAGAGGTTGTACGAAGTCAAGAAGAGGGGACCATGCCCATGGTCTTCAAGCTTCAAATTCTATCCAAAGTACTGCCACGTATAATAGTCACTCGGGATTGTTACTCCTCGGTTCTTATGGGACATTGTTGTATGTATGTATGTATGAAGTGTTGAGACGATGCGCAGGTGTTGAAAGGGGCAAGATGATGTTTGACTCTTCGCCAGGGTTATCGCCGATTTGAGCTGAAAATAGACGTTGGCCAGGGTTACATCTAAGATTGGACTACTTGTTGGTATGTCGCGATATCATCTTGTGAGAGGAAGTGTTGAGGTGGCAAGATGACGTTTGACTCCTCACCGGGGTTATCGCCGATTTGAGCGGAAAGCAGACGTTGCTCAGGGTTACATCTGAGATTGGACTGCTTGTTTGTGTGCCTCACTGTCATCTGTGGGTGTGCCTGTCCGCCCGTTGTTAGCTCCGGGTCTGAGGGATGAGTGCCTCGGCAGGAGGGCTGAGATTGAAGCTGATCGCATGTGTTTGAAACAAGCATTTCTGGAGTTATTACCGGAACTACAACAACATTCCTTGGGGTTATCGCCAAGACAAAACTTCAGGTTTATCTCAGGGTTGGAAATGATCCTTCCGTGTGTGTTACGGGGTTGAGGCCGAGACTCCGGTGTGTGTTCCGGTTGAGGCCGATGTTCGGTGTGTGGTCGGGTTGTGAACCAGATCCTCCCGGTAGTATCCGGAATGGATGTGAGTCATCTTAGTGGTTATCTCCGAAAAGGCGATTACGCCCTCTTGTAATGTTAGTAATGATTGTGCGAGAAAAATTTCGAGTGTCTACAGATGCCCTCTTTATCATATTCATGCAATGTAAGGCATGGATAGGATAAAGAATCCTAGACACTTGAAATGCAAGTGAAATAAACATGATGCTATGTACAGCAAAATGATGCAAATGTATGATGCATGATTGTCATGTAATCCTGCTCGGATGACAATCAGTGATGGCTTGGACATGCGATCCAAGTCTTCAAGGATGTTGACGTTGGGGCTATCACCAAAGTCGTAAATCCTAGACACTAGCTTATATTCCATAGAGGTACCTCTTGTATGTAAGAGATTTATGGGGATAAAGCTTTGTCTGCTTGAGGATGTGTATAGCATATTCCCTCATCCTGTCGGAGTTTACGCTAATGATCGATTGTTGTCGGGGGTTGCGACCTTCATTGATGTGTGTATCACCAGATAGATTGTCAATGTTGCTTGACCTTCCTTGATGTGTGTATAAATGGTTGCATTACGTTGTAACCCCCGCTGGGGATACGTAGATGTCTGACAGATGTGCGTTGTGACCCCCGCCGGGCATACGTATATGTTCGAAACTTCGGCGTTGTAACCCCCGCTGAGGATACGTATTTAATTTGTAACTTCGGTGTTGTAACCCCACCGAGGATACGTTGATGCTTTCGAATTTAAAGATTCTGCGTTGTAACCCCACGGGGATACGTCGAGTCAGTTACGACACTCTCGTTAATGACATCGGACCTTTGTGGGGTATTGCCGAGCATGATTTATGAAAGCTGAGGCCACTAGTATCGTATACCTTATATGCAGGTGAATACAAATTTGGAACATGTGGAGCCAGAGTTTGACACATGAACACCAGGATTCCGGGCTATTCCGCTCAATCGCGTAGCTCTTTTATTCCTGATTTGGCCTTTTTAGCTTACGGGACCTCCTTTGCAACTCTAACTGGAGCGAGTCGGAGGTGTGGGACCCATGTAGGAGTCTTGGCAGTACACCATGCGACCCAGCAGTGTAAGACCCTAAATTATTAATAAATGAAATTTATTTTCCTCTATTTATTATTTTGAAATAGTAAGGGTTGATTTGATTAATGTGGATAGTTATGGGTAAAATACGCAAATATTTTGAATAAGCAAGTGGTTATAAAATATTCATTATTGTTAGGGAATATTCGTTTGGTGCGTGGAATATTAAATCTTCGTGTCTTCAGGAATATTAGTTATGTGGTAGCAGATCTTTTGTGGGCCCCATAACTTGAAAAGCGATTGGATGAAGAAAACGCACAAATATAAGTTGTTTATAAATAACGACGTAATTATTACCGTTATCTTTGTTGGAATACCCGGTGGTTTAAAACACACTAATACGCGTTGTTGAGCAAGATGCACTGCAGTATTGCACCAATTATTGATTCTTACGTGAAGGCACTACTCAATAATTATTACGATGAATTATTATTCAAGATTTTATTTTATTGATTCAATAATTCTTTGCATTGATATTTTATATTACTATTGTTTCAATAAATTGTCATTACACAAGATTTTTATTATCGAAGCAATAATTCATATTATCCGAATAACATTATTGGCAATGTCTAGAAAGTTACATGTACAAGGAGAGGTTTGGTCACCTAATTGCTTGCCCGATGAGGAGAAATTCTTATTGAAAGCCCCTCTTTCTGGGAATGGCACAGTTGCAAGATCTTGTGATTTTGTAATATTATTTGTGAATAATTAATTATTGATTTATATGATGAGGAAAATATTGATTTTATGTGGATATAGATGGAGAAAATTTTTAATGTGATAATTGTTGAAAATAAATATTTTATCTTTTTTACGATAAAATAATTCATTTAAATATATTATTTTAATAATATATTAATGGTGATATTTTTATAATGAATGTGGGATATATGAGTATATGAGGAGGAAGAGTATTTTTGTGGCATTAAATGTTTAACACATATTTTGTGTGTTGGTGGACACAATTATTAATAGAAATTTGATTATAAACAAAAAATCGCTTGGTTTTATGGATTTCAGTCAATTTATGTTTGGAATTTGGAAAAACTTTCTTACGAAAAGTTGTAGAAAATTGAATTTCCTATAAAAACTCATGAGATTCGAATTTTCTAACAAAAGGGCTATTTATTGTGAATTATTGAAGTTACGAAGCTCAAAATAATTAATTTTGAAGTTTTAAATATTTTAATAAGAAAACATTTTTTTAGTTAGGCAAGGTGAGTCACTCTTGGTGGCTGATGGTTTGAATCAGATTTTGGGTGCGTAGGAATTTAATAAATATATATTAATATTTTATTAAATTTTCTGCTTTGGTGTTCTAAGCATTTTCCTATAAATAGGGTGCTTAGGTTAGAATTGAAAATCACACCAAAAATTGAAGTTTTCTCTCTCTATATTATCGAGCGTATTCTTGTGAGTATTTTGAGTATACTTTGAGTATTGCTATACGGTGCAAGTTCAAGTCATAACCTATATCCGGTGTTTCACCTAGAAGTATTGTCTTTCGAGGTAAGGGATGTTATTTTATTCGAAAATGATATTATTTCTTCAATATCATTATGCCGAAATATTGGTTGGAAATTTTTATCAAATTTGGAACTTTTTTATGTCGGGGTTACTATTCTTGAGTTAATATTCATGAGTTACTATTCAGGAGTTACTATTCACGAGTTACTATTCACGAAGCGTGAAGATGTTTTTTGTGAAATTTCTATCTTTTGGTGTTTGAGTTACTATTCACGTATACGACACTATTCACGTATACGGTACTATTCACGAATACGATACTATTCACCGAAAAATAAAATTTCTTCTTTTTGTCCAAAATATCAATTATGGATACTAGCTTTGATTGTATCCATGTTTTGATCATTCTTGAATTTTACTCCACTCTGATTACTTATGAAGTATTTTTGAACTTGGATTGTTTAAAATATGAATCCTTAATAATTGTTCTTTTGTTTCACTGGATTCGTTTCCTTTAAAATATTTTTCATCATCCTCAGTCCTAAATGATGATATTACTGAATATCTTTGGCCTGTAGTGCAAAGATGAATTGTGACACCCCCAAAATTAGGTATACGTCACCCATCTTGGGTCGCCACTTACATGGTACATAAATTCAAATACAAACTTAATTATACATCTGTCATGTAATATACGACAATACATAAACTGAGAGTTCTAAAAGGAATATTGTCATTTAAACAATATACATACTCAAAGAGTCCTCATTACATTTATTGTCACACTATTTAACAGAATAGTGAGGACTACTAATGTAAGACCCCGAAATTTTTTTAAAATAAAAAGGAATTTCCTTTATTTATTATTTTGAAATAGTAAGGGTTGATTTGATTAATGTGGATAGTTAGGGGTAAAATATGCAAATATTTCAAAATAAGCAAGTGGTTATAAAATATTCATTGTTGTTAGGAATATTAGTTTTGGTCGTGGAATATTAAATGCATTGTCGGGAATATTAAATGCTGACGACAGTGCGACCATGTGTGGGCCCATAACGAAAGCGATTGGATGAGGAAAAGCGACAAATATAAGTTGTTTAAAAATAACGGCGTAATTATTCTGAGATTAATCTTTGTTGGAATACCCGGTGGTTAAAAACACACTAATCTGGCGTTGTTGAGCAGTAGCACGCGTATTGCATCGATTATTGATCCTTACGTGAAAAGCACTTTACTCGATAATTGTTATAGTAATTCTTGTTCGATATTTTTATTTTATTGATTCAATAATTCTTTGCGTTGGTATTTTATATTATTGTTGTTTGATAATTGTCACCGCACGATATTTCCCATTATCGGATCAATAATTCATATTATTTGAATAATATTATTAGATAACATTATTGGCAATGATCTAGAAAGTTACATCTAAGGAGAGGTTTGGTCACCTAATTGCGGCGCCCGATGAGAGAGATCCTTATTGGAAAGCCCCTCTTTCTGAGGAGCTGCTACGGGTTGTCATAATTGTGATTACGTAATATTATTTGGGAATAATTAATTATTGATTTATATGATAAGAAAATATTTATTTGATATGGATATAAATGATGGATTTATTTATTATATGTGGTTATAATTGAAGGATTTAATGTTGAGGTGTTTTATCGGTATTTTTGTCCGGAATGGAGGTATTAAAAATCAAATCGATTATTTTTACGATATATTAAGTGAGTTATAATTTTTAATCGTAGTTGGATCGTTGCGATTTTTGGATATGTTATACATATATAAGTTGAGTATATGTCTACAAATTTTGAGCCGTTAAAAATGAGCGAATGATTTGTTATAAATTTTAAGAGGTGTTTGATTAGGAAAGTAGGGTTATAATTGATTTTGGTGGAAAATTCTAGAATTGAGTGGGCCCCACTTGTGGTTGGTGAAAAAATGTGCTGAATTTTATTTCAAATGTGGTGGGTGGCAATAGTAGCGAGTAAAGCCATCGGTGGCGAGTTTAAGTCTGCCTTGGTGGGCTAACATTTTCTATAAATAGAGGCTAAGTTAGAATTGAAAATCACACGGAAACAAAGTTTTCTCTCTTTCTCTCTATATTATTGAGCGTATTTTGTGAGTATTTAGATACTTTGAGAGTTCTTTGTTCAAGATAAGTTTCATTCAACATCACTTAGATCTTTCCTTAGAAATCTTGATTCTTTGAGGTAAGGGATGTTATTTTCTTCTCAAATGATATTATTTCTTGATATCATTATCTTTGAAATATTAGTTGGAACTTTTTATCAAATTTGGAATTTTTCATGTAGGGTTACTATTCATGAGTTATTATTCACGAGTTACTATTCACGAGTTACTATTCATGAGTTCTTATTCACGAGTTACTATTCACGAGTACTATTCATGAAGCGTGAAAATGTTTTTTTGTGGAATTTCTATCTTTTGGTGTCGAGTTACTATTCACGTATCTGACCTATTCACGTATCGACACTATTCACGTATCTGCACTATTCATCGAAAAATAAAATTTCTTCTTTTAGTCCAAAATATCTATTACGGATACTAGCTTTGATTGTATCCATGTTTTGATCATTCTTGAATTTTACACCACTATGATTATTTTGAGGTATTTTTGAACATGGATAAAACAAAGTCACGAATCCTTAATCCTTAATCCTTGTCATTTTGTTTCACCGGATTCGTTTCTTTTTATTTTTCATCATCCTCGATCTTAAATGATGATATTATTGAATATCTTTGGCACGTAGTGCAAAGATGAATGATTTCTGAAGAATATCTTTGGCACATGGTGCAAAGATGAGCAATTTATTTAAATGAACATGACCAATGATGAATATCTTTGGCACATGTAGTGCAAAGATGAATATTTGATTCGGATGTTTATGGATTGTTGTTGCGGGGATAAAAGATGAGCGATGAACTTTTAAATTCATACATAGAAGATAGTAGTTTGCATTCTCTACTTAACTCTTCTAATGAATTATTATTTCATTGCGAATATTGATTTAAAATTTGTTGTCTATTGTATTCTATTAAATTTTTCCTGTTGAAGACTAACGATAATTTGTTGTATATTATCTTGGTCATAATATTCTTTCTTGAGCTAGTTGAGCTCACCCTTTTCCTTTTGTTCCATTCTTCTCGGGAGGTGAGAATATAGCCGATCTGAGTCGAGGTATGGAATGAAGGTTTTAGAAAGGATTGTTTAGTAGTCCTCACCATTTTGTAAAATAATGTATCAATAAATGTGATGAGGATTTATTTGAGTATAGATATTATCAGAAGATAATATTTGTATTTAAACTCACAGTTTTCTTGTTGTAATAATAAAGTTGTAGTTGTTTACGTACCATGTATTGACAACTTCGGAATGGGTGATGTATACCTATTTTGGGGCGTCACGGTTGGTATCGAGCTTAGGATATAATCTCTGGCGGAGATCGGGGAATAGAACTAGGAGGAGAGGCGAGTAAATCCTTCGCTAGTGTGTCCTACCTAAGCTTATTTGTTAGTTGGTCGATATATAGAGATATTATGTGATATATTGATTTCCTTAATTAACCCTTATTTTATGGAAGTATTTAAGATGGCAGCTGAAATTGTCAACAATGGAGTGAATGAGACCGTGGATATACCTCTAATCACCAACCAGGATAATGTAATATCAAGCGAAGAAGGAATTAGAGATATCCATGTGGTGAGGGAAGAATTAATAGTTTCAAAATAGAGCTTTGAGTCGTGAGAGGTGGCGGTGAGAGTGAGGAAGAAGAGAAACTGAGGAGAATTTATTAGAAGAAATTTTGATCAAAATGTAGAACTACGAGATCGTATTCGTGAGCTAGAAGAACGAGTTTGAAGAAGCGCAAGCGGTCGTGGAACAAAGAGATACAACAATTCAAAATTGTGTTACCCGATATGTGATGCTCGAACAAAATCACGCTTTAGCGAGGTAAGATATTAAAGTTTGGAATCGAGAATTCAAATATCGAGGATCAAATTTGAAAGAAGAAACAATGAGCAGTGAGAATGAAGGATGCGTGGGTAAAAGCCGCACGACATGTTGATATTGTAGAAAGAGGCGTCCGATCCAAAAGGTTAAAATAGATGATATACATTTCTCTTTTTGGACAACAATTGGAAGAACCCGACATCGAGTTTTAAATTACCTGTGCAGAAAGCGATCGATCTCAATTCGATATGGATCGAAGATTGATGATTCGGATCATGAATCGAGAGTACGATGAAGCGATTGAAGGTGGAATATGCCTATAGAAAAGTCAATTCCAACGATAGTAATGCGACACCAAATGCTACCTCAGATAAGTCAAAGCCGGGTAGTTCAAAGGAGGCGGTTGTCATGACTTCCCAACAAGTGAGGAACCCGAGCGAAGTTAGCATGGGTTAGTTAATTATAATTCTTGCGAAGTTTATACCTTATTAGATACCGTTCTACCCATTCTTTTATCTCTCTTGCTTGCGTTCAACGTTTGAACTTGACTCAGGAGAAATTAGACTTTGACTTTATCTGTGGAAACTCAGTTAGGAGAAACTTTCATCACATCCACCGTTTATAAATCTTGTTTGATTCAAGTTGGCACCATTACCTTACACATTGACCTTATCTCTTTAAAGATACTTGCTTTTGATGTGATTTTAGGGATTGATTGGTTAACTACTCATCATGCCAAAATTGATTGTTTTAAATAAGGTTGTTAGTTTTCATATTCCTAACCAACTTTTTATGCAATTCAAACAACTAAACCATTAAAATCAATCAACATCATATCTAATCATAAAGCTATTATTAGTTTATTGAAAAATGGATGTCAAGCTTTCTTAGCCCATGTTATGGATTTGAATAAAGACACGTCAAATTTGAATAATATTCTGTTGTTATTGACTTTCTGGCGTATTTCAGAAGAACTTCCGGTCTACCCCCGAGCGTGAAGTTGAATTCTTTATTGATCTTGAACTTTGATACAAAGCCCATTTCTAAAAGCCCATATCGAATGGCTCTATTGAACTTGAGGAGTTAAAGGTCCAACTACGAGGAATTGTTGGACATCGGTTTCATTAGTCCTAGTACATCTCCTTGGGGTGCTCTGTTTTATTCGTAAAGAAGAAAGACGGGGTATATCGACTTTAATATTGACTATCGGGAATTGAACCATGTCACCATCAAGAATAGGTATCCTCTACCTCGTATTGATGACTTGTTTGACCCGATTCTGAGGGCACAATTCTTTTCAAAATCGATCTTAGATTACGGATATCATCAATTTGAAGATTAGGCGAGGATATTCAAAAGATCGCCTTGAGAACTTCGGTATGGGCATTATGAATTCTTAGTCATGTCTTTCGGACTAACTAATGCTCCTATGGCTTTCATGGATATGGTGAACCGAGTATTCAAGGAATATTTGGATCGGTTTGTTGTTGTCTTTATTGATGACATCCTTATATATTCCAAAAGTCGTGAAGATCATGAGCACCATTTGAAGTTTGGTACTCCAAAGGCTTTGTGAAAACCAACTATATGCCAAATTGAAGAAATGCGAGTTACGGCGAGGAAGTACCATTTCTTGGGCATGTGGTGTCAAAACATGGAGTATCTATTGATCCGTGAAGATTGAAGCAATCTGAAGTTAGGAGCAACCGAAGTCGGTGGTTGAAGTCACGTAGCTTTTGGGCTTAGTTTGGTTATTATCGGAGATTCGTGGAAGGGTTTTCTCGAATCGCTACTCCATTAACTCAGCTAACTTCGGAAGGATACAAAATTCGTTTGGAAGCGAAGAATGCGAGAAAAGTTTCCAAGAGCTTAAGAGGAGACTTATTTACGGCTTTGTTCTAACAATACCATCTGGTTCGGATGGATTTGTTATCCACAATGATGATGCTGAGAAAAGAAGGTTAGGATGTGTTCTCATGCAGCGTGGGAAAGTCATAGCTTTATGCCTCGCGACAACTTAAAAAGAGTATGAGAGGAATTATCCTACTCATGATCTAGAGTTAGCGGCCCGATCGTTTTCGCTAAAGATATGGAGCACTATCTATATGGGAGAAAGTGGAGATATATTCGGACCATAAAAAGCCTTAAATATTTCTTCACTCAAAAAGAACTCAACATCTGGCGGCGACGTTGGCTCGAACTATTGAAGACTACGACCACACTATTCATACCATCACGAAAAGCGAGCGTGGTAGGCGGCGCATTGAGTAGAAGATCATATCTTGAGGAAAAGTGCGATGATGTCAAGTATCGCGTAGAGCCAACTTTAATAGAAAAAGTTAAGGTTGCTCGAGCCACCAGGCAGGAGTCGATCGTATGAAGAAGAAAGTACTGAAGGAGTTATTAGGAAGTGAGAATTGATGAAGAAGGAATACTTGAGTCCACTCTAGACTTTGTGTTCCTAATGACTCGATTTGAAGAACAAGATTATGATGGAGGCACACAATACACCATTTGCAATCCATCACGGAAGTACTAAAATGTATCGTGATCTTGACATACATTTTGGTGGAACAATATGAAGAGAGAGATTGCAAAGTTTATCTCGATGTGTTTAACTTGTCAGCGTGTAAAGGCGGAGCATCTAGTACCTAAGGGTCCGTTGCAACCACTTGAGATTCCGGAATGGAAGTGGGAACACATTACCATGGATTTAGTTCTGGGTCTTCCTACGGTTTCTCAAGGCATCAATGCTATTTGGGTTATTGTTGATAGATTAACCAAATCGCTCATTTCTTCTTGCCGATCTGGGAGACTTATTCCCTTGAGCGTCTTGCTAGTATATGCGTAAATGAGATTGTGAGGTTGCATGGCATGCAGTATCCATAGTTTGGGATCGTGACCCAAGATTCACTTCAAGATTTTGGGTTAGCTTGCAAAAAAAAGCTATGGAGCGCAGTTTGCGATTTAGTTGACATACCATCCCCAAACAGACGGACAATCGAGAGGACTATTAAAACTCTTGAAGATTTATTAAGACTCGTGTCCTGAGACTTCAAGGCGTTGGGATAAGTATTTACCATTGGTGGAATTCTCCTACAACAACGAGTTATCGAGCAAGTATAGGTGTGGCTCCATTCAAGCATTATATGGGCCGAAAATGTCGTTCTCGATATGTTGGGATGAGGTGGGTGAAGCAACATTGTTGGGACCCGAGTTAGTACGTATGACTCTGAAAAAAGATCCAAATGATTCGACAAGCGTATACAAAGCGGCACAAGATCGACAAAAGAGTTATGCGGATCTTCATCGAAAGGGCGTGGAATTTAGTGTAGGGGATCATGTATTATTGCGAGTTGCTCCATGGAAGGGAGTTACAAGATTTGGGAAGAGAGGAAAGCTCGATCCACGATTTATTGGTCCATTTCAAATTCTTGGTGAGTAGGAAATGTAGCTATAGACTTGCGTTACCTCAAGTATGTCTCGTGTTCATAATGTGTTTCACATATCGTACTTAAATAAATATGTGAAAGACCCGAACCACGTTATAGAGTTAGAACCGGACGAGATAGCCAAGAAGACTTAACGTGTGAGGAGGGTACATCAAGATTTTGGATAGGAAGGAGCATGTCCTACTGCCTTGAAAAGTCATACCACAAGTTAAAGTTTTGTGGAGGAATCATGCTATATAGAAAATAACACAGGAATTGGAAAGCGGAAATGAAAGCGAGGTATCCTCACCTTTTGAAACACAGTGAATCGTCGTCGATTTTCGAGACGAAATTTCATAAGGAGGGAGGTTGTAAGACCCTCAAATTTTTTAAAATAAAAAGGAATTTCCTTTATTTATTATTTTGAAATAGTAAGGGTTGATTTGATTAATGTGGATAGTTAGGGGTAAAATCATAAATATTTCAAAATAAGCAAGTGGTTATAAAATATTCATTGTTGTCGGGGAATATTCGTTTGGTCGTGGAATATTAAATCTTTGTCGGGGAATATTAAATGCGACGGTAGCGACCGTGTGTGTGGCCCCATGCGGAAGCGATTGGATGAGGAAAAGCGACAAATATAAGTTGTTTAAAAATAATGGCGTAATTATTATTACCGTTATCTTTGTTGGAATACCCGGTGGTTAAAACACACTAATCTGCGTTGTTGAGCAGATAGCTACACTAGTATTGCATCAATTATTGATCCTTACGTGAAGGCACTACTCGATAATTATTACGATAATTCTTATTCGATATTTTATTTTATTGATTCAATAATTCTTTGCGTTGGTATTTTATATTATTATTGTTTTAATAATTGTCACTTTGCTGATGTTCCCATTATCGGATCAATAATTCATATTATTTGAATAATATTATTAGATAACATTATTGGCAATGTCTAGAAAGTTACATCTAAGGAGAGGTTTGGTCACCTAATTGCGGCGCCCGATGAGGAGAGATCCTTATTGAAAGCCCCTCTTTCTGGGAGCTGCTGGTTGTCATAATTGTGATTACGTAATATTATTTGGGAATAATTAATTATTGATTTATATGATAAGAAAATATTTATTTGATATGGATATAAATGATGGATTTATTTATTATATGTGGTTATAATTGAAGGATTTAATGTTGAGGTGTTTTATCGGTATTTTTGTCCGGAATGGAGGTATTAAAAAATCAAATCGGTATTTTTACGATATATTAAGTGAGTTATAATTTTTAATCGTAGTTGGATCGTTGCGATTTTTGGATATGTTATACATCTATAAGTTGAGTATATGTCTACAAATTTTGAGCCGTTAAAAATGAGCGAATGATTTGTTATAAATTTTAAGAGGTGTTTGATTAGGAAAGTAGGGTTATAATTGATTTTGGTGGAAAATTCTAGAATTGAGTGGGCCCCACTTGTGGTTGGTGAAAAAAATGTGCTGAATTTTATTTCAAATGTGGTGGGTGGCAATAGTAGCGAGTAAAAAGCCATCGTGGTGGTGGTCAAATGCCTTGGTAATAACATTTTCTATAAATAGAGGGCTAAGTTAGAATTGAAAATCACACGAAACAAAAGTTTTCTCTCTTTCTCTCTATATTATTGAGCGTATTTTGTGAGTATTTAGATACTTTGAGAGTTCTTTGTTGATTACAAGTTTCATTCGACATCACTTAGATCTTTCCTTAGAAATCTTGATTCTTTGAGGTAAGGGATGTTATTTTCTTCTCAAATGATATTATTTCTTGATATCATTATCTTTGAAATATTGGTTGGAACTTTTTATCAAATTTGGAATTTTTTTCATGTGGGGTTACTATTCATGAGTTTCTTATTCACGAGTTACTATTCATGAGTTACTATTCACGAAGTTACTATTCATGAGTTACTATTCACGATTCTTATTCACGAGTACTTTTAATGAAGCGTGAAAATGTTTTTTTTGTGGAATTTCTATCTTTTGGTGTCGAGTTACTATTCACGTATCTGCGACCTTTATTCACGTATATGGCACTATTCACGTATCTGGCACTATTCATCGAAAAATAAAATTTCTTCTTTTAAGTCCAAAATATCTATTACGGATACTAGCTTTGATTGTATCCATGTTTTGATCATTCTTGAATTTTACACCACTATGATTATTTTGAGGTATTTTTGAACATGGATAAAACAAAGTCACGAATCCTTAATCCTTAATCCTTGTCATTTTGTTTCCTTTGGATTCGTTTCTTTATTTTCATCATCCTCGATCTTAAATGATGATATTATTGAATATCTTTGGCACATAGTGCAAAAGATGAATGATTTCTGAAGAATATCTTTGGCACATGGTGCAAAGATGAGCAGTGTTTAAATGAACATGACCAATGATGAATATCTTTGGCACATGGTGCAAAGATGAATATTTGATTTCGGATGTTTATGGATTGTTGTTGCGGGGATAAAAGATGAGCGATGAACTTTTAAATTCATATATAGAAGATAGTAGTTTGCATTCTCTACTTAACTCTTCTAATGAATTATTATTTCATGGCGAATATTGATTTAAAATTTGTTGTCTATTGTATTCTATTAAATTTTTCCTGTTGAAGACTAACGATAATTTGTTGTATATTATCTTAGTCATAATATTCTTTCTTGAGCTAGTTGAGCTCACCCTTTTCCTTTTGTTCCATTCTTCTCGGGGAGGCGAGAATATAGCGAGTACGAGTTGGGGTATGGAATGAAGGTTTTAGAAAGGATTGTTTAGTAGTCCTCACCATTTTTGTAAAATAATGTATCAATAAATGTGATGAGGATTTATTTGAGTATAGATATTGTCTAGAAGATAATATTTGTATTTAAACTCACAGTTTTACCGTTGTAATAATAAAGTTGTAGTTATTTCTGTACCATGTATTGACAACTCAGAATGGGTGATGTATACCTATTTTGGGGGCGTCACAACTAATGCTATCTTTGGGACCATCACTCTTTTCCCCGACTCGTCCCAACTATATTCTCATTTCCTGAAGAGAACAGTGAAAGAAAGGGTGAGCTCAACTAGCCCAGTAAGAAATTTTATGACTAAGATAATGCAGAATAAATTATCAATAGTCTTCAACAATGTTAAACTGATAAAATACAATAGACAACCAGTTTAACTACAACGGAATATGCAATCCATTAAAAGAGTCAAGTAGAAAATAAAGTCTACTATCTTTTAGGTTTTAAAAGGTTTTCATCAATTTTTATCACTAAGACTCAGTTTAATGAATAAACCACAATATCTAATCATTCACATGTACCACGGTCGAGGATTTTCATCAAATTATCAATGGTCATGACTATCTTAGAATCACCCCTTTCATAATCATACCAAAAACTATCCATCACTACATTCACGTGTCATTTGAGGACTTTTGTCACATCATTTATATCAAGCCATGATTATCTGGGATGAACCACGGTCATAATCATACTAAGTTCATCTATGCACGTAAGCCAAAGATAACTTTCAACATAATATAAACATGAGGATGATGACAATGATATAAGAATTCAATAAAACAAGTTCAAGAATTAATTTATCTAGGAATTATTAACGTCCAAATTGTCAACAAGATCTTTGTTTTGTAGAGTAAAATTCAAGAATGATCGGAAGAATATTTCCATGAAAAGATCTTTGGATGAAACGCAATTATCAAGGATATTCTACTAATTTCATGGAGTATAGAAGTCAAAGTTTTAACCAATTGGGTATAATAAAGAAAGGAATAACAAAAGAAATCACCATGTATGCGGTGCTTAGCGATAGGCGAGTTATTCAACGAATAATAATAATAATGGCGGTCGGTGAAATTCACCGCAAGCGGGATGTTCCAACGAGAATAATAAAGATGGAACCCGATTTGGTGTAAAACACACGATATAGGATATTCAGCGAGAATGATAAAAACGGAACCAGTCCTGTAAAACACACGAGCATGATGTTCCAATGAATAATAATAAAGAGCGGAACCGAAGTCGGTGTAAAACACACGATGGGATATTCCAATGAATAATAAAGGCGGAATAATATAAGGATTTCACCAAGTATAGAGAGTTCTGCGTATGAGAGTTATTCAACCAGAATAAATAAGAATGGAATAACATAAGGATTTCACCAAGTATAGGGTATCTCTGCATATCTGAGTTATTCAAATAGAATAATAAAGAATGGAATAATGAAGTTCTCTTCGCGAATAAGAAAGAATAACACCCCTTACGGGTACAACAAATAATATCCCTTCTGTAAAAAAACCTTTGGATATCAAAGTAGTGAAGTACGAATACTCTTCTTCTTTCTCTCTATAGATTTTCTCTCTGTAAACTTCTCTCTATAATTTCTCTCTAGAGTTTCATTGAATTAAGTAAAAAAATAATGAAGGAATGAGCTTCTATTTATAGGAAAATAGAATGCATAGTAATTAATCCATGAATGGTCCAGATTGATTTACTTTAATCGACGGTCCATATTTAAAGCAAAATCTTTTAAATAAAATATCATATATTCTATTTATATAAAAACATTTTACTATGCAAACACTATGCAATACTATGCAACACTATGCATAATAAAATATAATATATTCTATTTATAGAATAACTTTAATAAAGTATTACATTTTATATAAAAGATGTTTACATTTTATTACGTTAATAATACGAATAAAACAAAAGCGTCATTATCACTATAATAATTCATATTATTAATCGACGATAATGGAATCAAACCGAGTGACTTCTCACATATGCATCGATAATCAATCTGGTATTGCTACTATATGCAACCACACGTATTCTTGTACTTTTACTACCGAGTAGTTCAACAATATCAATCTGTAAAACTTCCGCCGTTATTTTAATAAAATATTTTTGTCGTTTTCTCGATCAAAATGAATAATTACATTATTAGGGTCCACCAATGATTAAGCCGTTGTCACGAATATTTCTGCTAAATCGAATATTCCCAGACCAATCGAATATAATATAACCACTTGCATACTTTGCAAAATTTATAAATACTACCCACAACTATAATATTATCTCAAATTCACACCATAATATTAAAATTATTTCAAAAAATTTAAATCTTTATTGATAAAATCTGGGGTCTCACATCTCCCTCCTTATGGAATTTAAGCCCTCGAAATTAGAAGTGCGATACACAGGTATGATAAAGAGGTGAGGATACCTTGAATACCTTTATCGTTGAAAACATTAAATTCATCTTTGCAATCCAAACCCAAAGATATTCATTAACAATTCATCTTTGCTGCGGGCCAAAGATATACAAGCGTAAAACCAATAATCTTTGACCACAGCGACTTAATAGTATCACGACCACGAACTATCCATGCACCATTTGGCGAGGATATTCGTGTTTTCAATCTGATCGTGATTATACTGAATAATCCTTGGTCATAATCATACCAAGTCTATCAATGCACTACTGACGAAAGATGACTTTTACCACATCCATGAATTAATATTTCATTCTTTGAGACTCACCTCGATAATTAATCCATATCATCGAATCATCCACTTTCTGAGGCCAAGGATATTCATTAGTATCACGACGACCCGAATTAACCATACACTTCTGGCGAAAAGATAATCGTGTATTCATTAGTATCACGACCACAAATTATCCATGAACTACTGCGAAGATAATCGTGTATTCATTAGTATCCGCGACCACAAATTATCCATGCACTACGGCCAAAGATAATCGTGTATTCATTAGTATCACGACCACAAATTATCCATGCACTTCTACGAAAGATAATCGTTTTTTCAATTATGGTTATGATTATACCAAACAATCCTGGTCATAATCATACCAAGTCCATCTATCACTATGAGCCACGTATGACTTTCAACATAATATAAGCGTGAGGATAATGATATAAAGAATCAATCAAATGAGATAAAGGATAAATATTAAACATTTATAATATAATTTATCCGAGATTCAAGAATATCCCCATGTTATCAATTACTTAATAATCTCATAATCTAATATCATTAATATTATAACAATATTTTAATCACTTCTTAAATTTATAAACAATTTATCTCAATTGTTTACGCTTTACCATATAATGCATTTAATCATTCAAAAATGCCATACTCATAAGATATCATCACCAATTATCAAATTCCTTATCAAAAAAAATATGCATATACTACATATAGGATTCTCTAGCCATAAAATCCTATTTTCAACTTTGTTACTTCACATGACATATTTATTTAACTCATATGTTAAGTAACTAAACTATTTTCATGAAAAATACCAAATTAGTCCCAAAAAATTATTTTTTTTAAGGGATTTAGCATAATATAGTCCCATAATGAAAATATATTTTTCTCGAAATTTTTAAAATTCATTTACTATTTTTCAAAAATCAATTTCTAATTAATTCCTTAAGAAATTAGCTACCTCAAGTTTAACTCCAAAATTTCCAAATCTTGGCAGGACCTTACACATGTTAATGTGAGCCTCGATTTAAATTTCATGGTCATCGAGTTATAGAACTCCAATTATAGCATTTTTCGTCAAAAAAACCTAAATATTGAAATGGTCATAACTTGCTCATTTTAAGTCAGAATAAGCTCATTTTTGGACAGGAGGTACTTTATACCATATACTTTCATGTGCCAAAAGGCCAGAATTTTTCTCATAATTTAAGTAGCCAAAACAGCCCTCTAAAATCATGGCGTGACTTTTTGGAAATTTTCAATTTCAGGCCCTTTCTAAAATCAGGTTCACACGAAAATCTACAACACCTTTTCGGTGATTCCACTTGGATAAGCTACAAAACTCATAGATCTAACTCTAGGACTTGACCACACTCAAAAATTCAAAATATAATAAGAGATATGGTCAATTGAATTTCATATTACGTTTTCACCAAAATCGGTTTTTTAACTCCTTGTGATTTTAAGAAACTTTCATGTTTTCACATACTAACCAACATAACTCATCATAAAACTTACTAATACCACGTATACCCATGATTTTCATTAGTCCAATGCTTTTATTATGACTTTCATCATAAACCACGTAAAGCTGTTCATTTTAGTTAAAGAAATATTTGAGGTTTAAGAAATGGGTTTTATCTTTGGGGTCAATCTGAAATTCAATTTCACGCTCTAAGTAGGCTAAGAAGTCTTCAAGAATACGCCAGAAATTTATTAATAATAGAAATATCATTCAAAACTATGACTCTCATCCAAGACTTGGATAGTACGTCACTTTGATACCAACTGTGACTTCTATCCCTTAACCTGAATATAGCACCTCACAATGATACCTATAAACTTGCCATCTTCATTCACGATGTAAGCCTCTGAGAGAAAGTCCGGCTTGGTGCATTCCATACAAGGAAGTCAACAACGAAAGGTTCGGGGCACTTTACTTATGGCTTGATATGACAATAATTGACTTTAGTAGTTTGGTTACTTTAATTCGCACAACAAGTTGGTTATGAATATAAAAGCTAACAACCTTACGAAAAGTATGATGAGTAGTTAACCAATTGATTCCTAAAATCACATCAAAGGCAAGTATTTTCAAAAGATAAGATCGACGAATTAGCGTGAAAGTGTTTATTTGAATCAAACAAGATTTAAAAATAGTAGCGATAACGAAGGCTCCTACTAACGAAGTTTCAACCAATAAGTCAAAGTCTAACTTCTCCGGAGTCAAATTTAAATGTTGAACGCAAGCAAGAGAGATAAAATAATGGGTAGAACCAGTATCTTATAAGGTATAGACTTCGTAATTTGTAATTAACTAACCCGTGCTAACTTCGTTCGGTTTACTCGCTTTTTGAGAAGTCACGAAAAATGCACTTCCTAAAACCAACGACTTTGTTTTGTCCATATCCACCTTTGGTGCCACCGTCCCAGCTAGACTTGACTTTGGTTCACAACAAAATTGGGCTAAATAACCTTCTCTTCTTGCAATTTCCACTTCTATTATCTTTGCCATGATTACCACCGAAGTGGTTACCATTCTTGGCATGATAATTTCCCCGATGGTTATCATTATTACGATGGCCGTTGCCACCGATATGATTATTATCGTGTTGTTGGTCGTTACCTTTTGTTTGAAATTTGAATCAACACTCTCATGTGCTTCATTGCTTATCTCGGCATTTTCGGATGCCATTCTCAAACAACATGTCACAAAACAAGGGTAATTAACATATCACATATTATCCCTATACTCTGACAGACAATTAAATACCAAATAAATTTAGGTAGGTCATACTAGCGAAGAATTCCCGTCTCTCCCTCCTAGTTCTTATCTCACATCTCGGCCGGGGATCATATCCCTAAGCTCGATACCAACCGTGGCGCCCCCAAAATTAGGTATCGTCACCCATCTTGGGTCGCCACTTACATGGTACATAAATTCAAATACAAACTTAATTATACATCGTAGTGTAACATACGACAATACATAAACCGAGAGTTCTAATAGGAATATTGTCATTTAAACAATATCCATACTCAAGGAGTCCTCATTACATTTATTGTCACACTATTTAACGAGAATAGTGAGGACTACTAATGCTATCTTGGGACCATCACTCTTTTCCCAGACTCGTCCCATTTATATTCTCATTTCAAGAAGAGAACGGTGAAAGAAAGGGTGAGCTCAACTAGCCCGATAAGAAAAATATTATGACTAAGATAATGCGAATAAATTATCAATAGTCTTCAACAATGTTAAACCGATAAAATACAATAGACAACCGGTTTAACTACGATGAGAATATCTGATCCATTAAAAGAGTCAGTAGAAAATAAAATCTACTTTCTTTTAGGTTTTAAAGGTTTTCATCAATTTTATCACTAAGACTCATCCACGTACCCACGGTCAAGAGATTTTCATCAAATTATCAATGGTCATGACTATACCGAATCACCCACAGTCATAATCATACCAAAAACTATCCATCATTTGCATTCACAGTGTCAACGAGGACTTTTGTCACATCATTTATATCAAGCCGTGATTATCTGGGATGAACCACAGTCATAATCATACTAAGTTCATCTATGCATGCGTAAGCCAAAGATAACTTTCAACATAATATAAACATGAGGATGATGACAATAATATAAGAATTCAATAAAACAAGTTCAAGAATTAATTTATCTAGGAATTATTAACGTCCAAATTGTCAACAAATCTTTGTTTTGTAGAGTAAAAATCAAGAATGATTAGAAGAATATTTCCATGAAAAGATCTTTGGATGAAACGCGATTATCAAGGATATTCTACTAATTTCATGGAGTGTAAAGTCAAAGTTTTAACCAATTTGGGTATAATAAAGAATGGAATAACAAAAGAAATCACCATGCATGCGGTGCCGCGCATGACGAGTTATTCAACGAATAATAATAATAACGGAACCGGTCGGTGAAATTCACACCGAAGCGGGATGTTCAACGAATAATAAAAAGATGGAACCGGATCCGATGTAAAACACATAGATAGGATATTCCAACGGAATGATAAAAGACGGAACCGGTCCGGTGTAAAACACATGAATGGGATGTTCCAGCGGAATAATAAACAATGGAACCGGTCCCAATGTCAAACACATGACACGGATATTCCAACGAGAATAATAAAGAATGGAATAACGAGAAGAAGATCACCAGTATAGGGGATTCGGCATATCTGAGTTATTCAATGAGAATAAATAAGAATGGAATAACATAAGGATTTCACCAAGTATAGGGTATCTGTAGCATATACGAGTTATTCCAATGAATAATAAAGAATGGAATAACAAAAGTTTTCTTCGTGAATAAGAAAGAATAACACCCTTTACGAGATTACAACAAATAATATCCCTTCTAGTAAAAGACAACTTTGGATATCAAAGTAGTGAAGTACGAATACTCTTCTTCTTCTTTCTCTCTATAGATTTTCTCTCTATAAACTCTCTATAATTTCTCTCTCTAGAGTTTCGATGAATTAAGTAAGAAAATAATGAAGGAATGAGCTTCTATTTATAGGAAAATAGAATGCATAGTAATTAATCCATGAGCGGTCCAGTTTGATTTACTTTAATCGGCGGTCCATATTTAAAGCAAAATCTTTTAAATAAAATATCATATATTCTATTTATATAAAACATTTTACTATGCAAACACTATGCAACACTATGCAAAACACTATGCAACACTTATGCATAATAAAATATAATATATTCTATTTATAGAATAACTTTAATAAAGTATTACATTTTATATAAAAGATGTATACATTTTTATTACGTTAATAATACGAATAAAACAAAAGCGTCATTATCACTATAATAATTCATATTATTAATCGTGATAATGGAATCAAACCGAGTGACTTCTCACATAAGCATCCATAATCAATCAGGTAGTGCACTATATGCAACCACACGTTATTCTTGTACTTTTACTACCGAGTAGTTTAACGATGTCAACGGTAAAACTTCATAGTTATTTCAATAAAATATTTTTTGTCGTTTTCTCGATCCAAGCAATAATTACATTAATGGGGTCCACCAATGATTGGTAGTTATACGAATATTCCATGCTAAACCGAATATTCCCCCACCAATCGAATATAATATAACCACTTGCATACTTTGCAAAATTTATAAATACTACCCATAACTATAATATTATCTCAAATTCACACCATAATATTAAAAATTATTTCGACAAAATTTAAATCTTTATTGATAAAATCAGGGTCTCACATGAATGATTTCTTGATGAATATCTTTGGCCCGTAGTGCAAAGATGAGCAGTGTTGAGATGAACATGGCCGGTGATTAATATCTTTGGCGTAGTGCAAAGATGAGCAGTGTTTAGATGAACATGACCAATGATGAATATCTTTGGCTGTGTAGTACAAAGATGAATATTTGATTCGGATATATATTGATTGATGTTACGAGGATAAATATCGACGATGAACTTTTAAATTCATATATAGAAGATAGTAGTTTGCATTCTCTACTTAACTCTTCTAATGAATTATTATTTTCATTGCGAAGATTGATTTAAAAGCGGTTGTCTATTGTATTCTATTAGATTTTTCCTGTTGAAGACTAACGATAATTTGTTGTATATTATCTTAGTCATAATATTCTTCTTGGGCTAGTTGAGCTCACCCTTTTCCTTGTTGTTCCATTTTTCTTCTCGGGAGGCGAGAATGTAGCGAGTACTAGTCGGGGTATGGAATGAAGGTTCTAGAGAAGAGTTGTTTAGTAGTCCTCACCATTTTATAAAATAATGTATAAATAATTGTGATGAGGATTTATTTGGGTATGTATATTATCTAGAAGACAATAATTGTATTTAAACTCACAGTATATATGTTGTCATATTTTGCACGACAAATGTAATAATAAAGTTGTAGTTATTTCTGTACCATGTATTTGGCGACTCAGAATGGGTTGGATGGAATGGACCTATTTTGGGGGCGTCACAGCAGGTACACCTGTAGCAGCCGTAGGTGGACCTGCGACCAACCGTGGTTGTGTAAAGCCCAAAGGTTGCTTTCATAAGTCATTTTCAAGCTGCACGACGAAGGAAATCTGAGAGCTTCTCATCAGACTTGTTGAGTTTGGGCAACTTTCTGCATAATCTGCTATCGTACAAGCATTCTTCACTGTCCTGGTAGTGTATACATGTATTCTTTTCCAGTTTCTATCCGTTGGAAAATGACTTATCAAATGAAATGCATTTAGACACATAGTAGTGAATATGTATGCTGATATGACTTGATAAAAAATATTCAACATAGCAAATGTTAGTATTAAACCATGCTGAACATAATGATGTGAAAAAATTTGACTTTTGAAACAGTCAAATTTGCACCTTTTACTGTCATTTCTTATCCTATTTGAGGATAAATGAGTAAAGGTAGACAAGCAAAATAATCCTGGTAATTAAACTACACTTATGGATTTTTTATTGCAATGTATTAAATGCATATAGGATATATATAACTGCGTATAGGTGTGCTACTGAATGGCCACCTAGTCATGCCTATGTGCATGTGGATAGTCCCATTTATAAAGGGGCTATGGAAAAATTTTCCCAAAATATAGGAATGATTAGTCATGCATTTTTAACTCTACTGTAGATGTATGTTAAAACAATGCATGCATGCATGTTAAAAAGCACTAGGTAAGACTTTACCACACCCTTTCTGAGGTGATTTGGAGACTTGTTGTCCAGATATTATGGATCCGGATCAGTCGAGTAGTTCCCGCAGGACTACTTTAGGTGTACGGAGGAGGGCTTCTGAAGAGCCTCAGTGCCGGTCTGTCAGACAGCCTCGTCGTTTGGTGGAGGTGGTGATATGTCCTATCCGGGTTGAAGTGCCAGATGTCAAGGACGAGAAGGAGGATGTACCAGTTAGGTTCCTGCTCCTGCTGTACGTGTTCTCCTTAGGGAGTTGCCAGGAATTCAAGTGGTGAACCTAGATCTTCTGGGTGACTTGAGTCGGCATCCTTCAGTATACCTGCACGCAAATGAGGTATGAATTTAGATCTTAATCGTCCTTGTTTCTTATTGATGAGGAGTAGAGGATTCTGATGTTGATCTATATTTGATGTAGGTTCCCGGCTTCACACAGCCTCGAGGGAACTGGTTTAGCATCCACTCTATGTATCAGGCCTTGCATGATGACTACTGAGCGATTATACGTGGTTTGGAGATTTGGAGCATTCTTTTCCATCCTTCCTGTCGTTGTCCACAGGGTTACCTCGGGGCATTGTCTGCAGCGGTGGTTTCACCAAACTTCGATCCTCCATTTCTTTGGATTGTGAGGTGATGATGATGTTGATGGATTGGCGGTTTATCACAGGTATAGAGTTTGGAGGGGATCCAGTGCCTTGTACGGCGGATATTACCCCTACTGCCGTCAGATCCTTGTTGGGAGTTCAGTGAGGCGCTCAAAAGCGGGGCTGTTAAATCTGGGTCTTTTGAGCGTAGATGCTATGAGCGAGTTGTTGAGTGAGCCCATACCCGATGATGTGAGAGTCAGGGACCTCATTCTTCGGCGATTGTTCCTGATGATCATTAGGGGCGGCTTCATAGCAGATAATTCTTCTACTGTGTCCTTCGCTTTGATCAGCGCCACTCGACACGTGGACCGTATAGGAGACTATGATTGGGGTTCCTACACCTTTGCCTACTTCCTCAGGGGAATGCGTATGCGATCGCAGGGTTTGACCGAGGCGTGGTTAGGATTCTACCCATTTCTACTGGTGAGTGTTTCTCTTGTCTTTTCCTGTGTAGAGGTTAAGAGTGTTGACTGACAGCAGATGTTTGCCTTTGTGTTGGCAATTTTGAGCCTATAAGAGGCTTCCATGTTTGTGTCCTATGAGCGTGTTAGGTTTAGACACCTATCCACGAGGACGACGATGGCATCATTCCATACTGGCGGAGGTCCCTATTGCTGAGGGTTTCATTCATTGTCGCCTACAGCTGGAGTTGTTGACAGCAGGTGTCATCACATGGGTTCCCTACTCTGGGGAGCATTTGGGAGTTGGTTTTGAGGATGGGTACCCAACTAGAGTGCAACCATGCAAACACATCCTGGAATTGGGTTAATAGTGCAACCATGTCATTCCGTTGATTTGTGGTGAGGTCTGAACCAATCTGGATTAGCTTAGGGTTGTCTAAGGTTCCAAGATTGAAAGAAGTGGTTTGATCAAGATTGGGTTTGGGTTTGTCTACCACCCATTCCTTAATCTCCTGAGGTGTCTCAATGTCCTCTTGAATGTCCATCAAGTCTGAGTCCAACTTTGCATCAAAGTTATAGCCCTTGTGGAGAGAAGGCACTTCATTAGCAAGTACAGGCACATCTAAATTCAGAGTCCTGAAACAAAGTATGCTTTCACTTAATATATGCAATTGTTCGATCATACAAAAGTGTTAGCATGTACTTGATAAAATAACTGCTAGTACTGTAAAGAAAAGTAATCAATTAAAGTTATCTACAGGGCAGAGGGATTTTCTGCACGTTTTACCCTCGTCGACCAATGCATGGAATGCTGTTCCAATTGTTGAGGGCAAAGTCCTGATGGACTGCAGTAATGGAAGGATCGTCATTGTCCTCCTTCTCTCGAATGATAACCATAAAATCTGGACAATCATCGTCAGGGGTGTATCTGTTTGTATGTTCATCATGAACAATGACGCGTATGCCTGCCATCATCAAGGCAATGTCATGTTTACATTTTCGTTCCTTTTCTTCCACTTCAGGATCAGGAATCAGCACCTCTTTTGTTTTGAAAGGTACTGGCTTGGGAAACAGCATAGTCATAATGTGTGTTGGCACCTTAACTGGAGACTGTATTAGCTCATGAGGTGCAGAATGAAAACATCGCCGTGTTGCGAAAGCTTAAGGAACCGGCATGTGTTTATGTAGATTCCTATTACAGGAACTGGCAGAATAGCCTAGCCTGGCTGTCCCAGTTTGACTAGACATTTGAATAGGGTGCTTAATACCCTGCTTGTCTTTACTGAGCCCTTATGCAGGTGATAACCCAATGACATCATTTCTTGAGTAGCGTACGTAACCTCGGCGAAATCTTGGAGTGCAGTGAAGTGGTGCTTTAATAGGTTGATATTGAGTGTTGCTCACTTCCAAGGTATAAAAACTGGCTGGCTCAACTTCAGAGTTGAAACTGATGATTGGCAGATCTCCTTGTTCAGGATACTCCGGCTTAACACTAATAGTAACTAGGCTGTTGTTGATAATGTATTTGAGCTGTTGATGTAATGTGAAGGGAACAGCTCCAGCCATATATTTTCATGGTCTCCCCAATAGCAGGTTGTATCCTGAATCTATCTTTAGGACATGGAAGGATACATTGAATGTATTTGGGCCAATCTTAATTGGCAATTCAATCTTTCCAACGGCACTTCGTCGGGATCCATCAAAAGCTCGAATAATCGTGTGGCTGCTCTAGATCCGCTAGAGATTAACATTTATGTTAACCAGGGTGGCATAAGGACAGATATTTAGAGATGAGCCTCCATCTATCAGAACGCCAGCTAGCATATACCCAGAAGACAACACTGCGATGTGCAGTGGCTTACAATGACCGGTCCCTTCGGGCGGTATGTCTTCATCAATGAAGGATATCACATTATTATTGAAAATGTGATCAACCAGATGTTAAAATCTTTCCACATCCACTGATTTTGGTAGATAGGCTTCTTGCAAAACCTGTAATAGAATCTTTTGATGATCTTCGGAAGAGAAAACCAAATCCAGTATAGATATCTAGTGTGGAGCTTGTCGTAAGCTTAAAACCACATTGGCTTCATTGTGGCCCATAGTGCGGAGGAATTGTTCAATCTTCTCCATGGGAATCTTCCCCTTTGCTTTGTAAGTAGGCTTCATAACCCGTTGAGGAAGATCTGATGGATTATCCTTCGATCTTTGTAGCGATGGTATGAGACGTAGATCCTTCAGCTTCTCCATAATTCCATGGAACTTTGTACAAGTTGACAACAGGATGTTGTGGTCTGAAGGGTAGAGAAATTGGCTCAGGTGCGGCCACTTTCAAAGGATTGTCAGCTCCTTTGAGTTGAATTGGTTGTATAGGAAATACTTTGATAGTCTCATTATCCACTTCGGATATAACTGTGATCGATTCCTTCCATTTGGTAGGACATGCATTCCCACCTTTGAGTTGCACAGTGTAATCATTTGCAATTTGCAGGACACCGCTATCAATAAGATTCTGAATGAGATGGCGGAGTGCCCAACATTCTTATGTGCTATGACCTCGAGAGTGTGAATGATACTGACACACTTCATCAGAATTGAACCATCTGGAGCGGGGATTGATTGGAGGTAGAAGGAAGGTAATTCTTCCTTCGTTGATCAACATTTGCAATATCTCCTCCATAGATTGGCTGAGATAGGTAAATTCCCTTTGATTGGCAAAATCCCGACGGGCTTTAGCACTTGCATTCTTCTAAACCTTATCCTCCATAGCTTCGCTTTCTGAAGGTGGTGGTGGAGCATTCATAACAAATGAAATGAGATAGGCATGCTCCTGTTTGATTAATTGGCGTGTAACTTGATGCTGATGAGTCACCAGTTTAGCCAATTGCTCGATTTATTCAAAAGAGCTTTCATCTTTAGTTGCATAAAGCGAAACTTTGCATAATCTCATCATCAACCACCGTCTTTGATGGTTTGGGATGATTAAATCATTAAATTGGAACCTTGTCCAATGCTTCAACTGATCATGTTGACCTCTTCTTCTTTGTGTTGAGGTAGAGGGTTATCTTGCACATGAGGTTGATCGGGTTTGGTGACTACAATCTTACCGTTTTCTATCAAGTCTTGGATCTTGTGTTTCAAGGCCCAACAATCTTGAGTATCATGTCTAGGTGCTCCGGCATGATAAGCACACTTCCGAGTAGCATTAAAACCCCTCCCATTAGGGTTGGTTGGTGGAAGCAGACGTGTAATTTTCTTTTGAGTAGTCAGAAGAGCAAGAATATTCTCGAGCGAGTCCCCTAAGGGTGTGAACGTTCGAGGTCGCTTTGCTTCTCCAGTTTTAGGCAATGGAGGGTTTGAAGATTGTCTTTGGAAAAGGGAATAGTTTTTCCTTTGTATAGGCATGCTTTGATTGCCTTTCTGTCCTTGCAGTATCAAGGAAACATCCTCCTCTTTCTTTGTATAGACCCTCCGGGGGTTGTTTCCATAAGATCCAGACTGGATGTGTTCAGCAACAGCTTTAAGAGCGGCGAGGTCTTGAATCTTCCCAGACTTCAATCCCATTTCAGCCATTTCTCCATGCTTGATCATTTCAGAGAATGGTTTGCCAATACCAGCCAGACCTCTTTCATAGAAAGGAGCTTCCTGTACATCTATGAAAGTCATGACCATTTCTGATTCTGTCATGGAAGGAATAACTTGAGCAGCAAGGCGCCTCCACCTTTGAGCATACTCTCTGAATGACTCATTAGATTTTCTTGACCTTGGTAATTTAGTGTACCGTCGGGAGCCATCTGAGGCCGAAAAGCGTATTGAGGTGCGTTCTCGAGCTTTTCATCTTCCGCATAAGATCCAAGTTCTCCAATGAATACCTTCAAATGGGTATAAGGATCCCCTAATCCGTCATACTTTTCAAAATCAGGGGTTTTGAATTTCTCTAGATACTAAACACCAGGAAATATGCAAAGGTCTATATATGAAACACTGTCGTGTGTCCCAATCCCTTTGAGAACGCGGATAGTTTCCTCCATTTGGAGGACCTTCTTCCTGATATCACCAGTGTTTGGATCTCCTTTGAGATGGGTGTTTTCAGGGTCTTCGTTGGTCGTATCCAACTGATGCTCTGGAATTGTTTTTTCCAGACCTTGGACTCCCCCATGTGCAGAGGATTTTGTATGTATACGTATCTTACATACCACAGGTGGATGGTGTAATTCTTTCGATGAAACGACCAAGTCTGTGATTTGTTTACTCAATCCGTCAAATTCTTCTCGGGAAACAATGTTAGACTGGTCAGAAGAAGACATGATTGGTTGTAGGCTTGTGGCCTTTTTGGATTTTGAGCGGGTAATAGGCCCAATTGCTTCCCTACAAAAGACTTATGTAGTTTAGTCTTAGAGTAATGTAAATGTTATCATAACAATGTCCGTTTTAGGAATTTTGTCCTACAAAATCGATTGTTAATTGATAACATGTCATGTATGCACATAGAATAAATTACAAGTAAATGCTTTTACAAGTAATTGAAAATGGAAAGTATGAAGAGACTTTCCTCCGCATTTGGTTTATCAGAGGTTGACCTATCTTAGGGTTACTCTCGCGGCTTTTTGGCATGAAGGTTCCCAGATCATCGTAATCTACTTGGCGGAAGTTAATCCGATTGTTCAACAAGAAGCGAATCTAAGTGGTGCCTTTCACGAGCCCCGGGAATTATTCTTCCCACGGTCCGATAATCAAACACCGATAGGATAGCCTCTGGTGGAGGGACCACACAACATACATTCACATACAACGTGTCTCACCGTTTATGCAAAATGATGACATGTCTGAAGCACTAATATCCTGAATAGATATTTAGCAGTGCAGTATTTAAGAGGCATTCGTACACATTCATCATAAATGTAAATGCAACATTCACACACAAGCATATAACAATTTTGAAAAGCTTGTAATAGGGACTTAAGCCCTCTTCTTTGGAGTCCCAATGAGTTGCCACACGTCGACGTCGGGATTTTTTGATGTCCCTTTTCGTTACTTGTTCTTTGGTGTTCTCATGTTAATGTGAGATTTGTTTGAAAAAACAAGTGAAAAAGGTCCGACATGTGTAATGTCGACGATTGGACTTTAAGAGTCGCCAGTTGGTGTATTTAACTGGTTGCACCAACGCAACCGAAAAGGTTTGTACATTGACCCAGTGATGTGACACTGCTAAACGGGTCTGTGAAACCGAGATTCATTAAGGGTTCGGGGGCTTGGTTATGCAGAGGGAAGGTGTTAGGTACCCCCCGACATCCGTGTTTCCACGGTGACCGCCACTTCTCAAAGAAACTGTTATATGAATGTGTGTGTGTGTGTGTGGATCAATGTGCAATTATTTACAAGTAATGTTGTACCTCGTTCGCACCTATATACAAGGGTTTGAATTTATAGAAAAATTCAGTTTTAACCAGATATAGCAATGAGGTTTTTATGAAAAAGGTATTTCAAACCTTGTGCTCAATAGTAATTGAGGCCTTTGATACTTTCATTTTATTATCTAAATATTTGGCTTGTTTTCTTTTATTTTTGAGATGCGAGGCATCTACGAGAAAATAATATCTGATGAATCTTGAACTCCTTATGGGCATGATGACCCATCCAAGGAAATTCGAACACCGAAAATAATGTACAAGTCGCCACAATGGAAAATGTCCATCATGGGAATCAATCTAGATTCGATGAGATCAATCTGTGATCTCATGATTCCTAGGCTCACATGATACTGCAATTTTTATGGAAAGCAGTAATCAGTTATATATATAAGCGGTATATATATATATATATATATGCATGATGAACCACCACGAAGCAACTCCATGGGGGATAAGAAATGTAAATAAAGCAGTAAATGCTA
The DNA here is from genome assembly GCA_020205615.1 of Panax quinquefolius. NCBI lineage: Eukaryota > Viridiplantae > Streptophyta > Magnoliopsida > Apiales > Araliaceae > Panax > Panax quinquefolius. The sequence continues at coordinate 71,023,542 of CM035157.1, forward strand.
TCAACCGCCACTAAGTGAACTCCAGGTGGGACTTGAATGTAGATAAAGTTGTAAAATGCTATCAACTGCCATGAAGTGAACTCCAGGCAGGACGAAATGTAAAGAAAGCTGTAAAAAGCCACGGAGGAAACTTCAGGCCTGACAGGAATGTAAAAATATATATATATATATATATATATATATAAAAGCAGTAAATGCTCCGGATATGAAATCCAGGCTCATCGGATATGTCCGAAAACCAGCGATTATGTATATATACGTATATATATATATATATATATATATATATATATATATATATATATATATATATATATATATATATATATATATATATACGATGAGCACGGATTTTACATCCGAATTAACGTTTAATTAACTTATATATATATACATATATATATATATATATATATATATATATAAAAGGCCAAGAAATGCTCTAGGCCAAAAATCTAGGCTCAATCGAGGCATAACTCGATAATGTTAGTCCGTATAAAAATATATACATATATATATAAGTATATATATACAGACAGAAATGAAAACCACGGACCGAAGTCCGGGCAAATACACTCACACGACTCTCAACGTGTATAACAGTGTGTGATTATATGAGAAGAAAGCTTTATGGAATGTGAGAAGGCTTACACTGGGTTGCCAAAGTAGACTTCTATGACTCTATTTGGATAACTACTCAGCTCCCGGACAAAAGATAGTTATATGTGAGCTAATAGAAAAGGGAAACACTCAATATGGGTGTGTACAGAGCAAAATGGACAGGGCTTCCTCGCCTTTTCTCTCTCTTTTTCCTCACAAAATGGCTGACCCAAGGCTTGTATATATACGGATGGTCGCAGTACACTGCGGCGGCCCTGATTAATACCTTGTACCGGTGAGTCGTGGTGCATCCGAGCCTCGCGGCTCCCGTCGTCTCGTAGTACATGCACTCATGCACTGTAATTTGCGCCGTGCTTGCTTTGAACTTCATCCGAGAGCTTCCGAGCGAGGTATATGTGACCTTCTTGAACGACTTGTGTCGAGAGTTCTGTGATGACATGGATTAGAGGTTGTCTGAAGTCGGGAAGAGGAGACCATTCCATGGTCTTCAAGCTTCAAATTCTATCCAAAAATCTTGCCGCGCTGTAATAGTCACTCGGGATTGTTACTCCTTGGTTCTTGTGAGACATTGTTGTATGTATGTATGTATGAAGTGTTGAGACGACGCGCAGGTGTTAAAAGGGACAAGATGATGTTTGACTCTTCGCCGGGGTTATCGCCTATTTGAGCTAAAAGTAAACGTTGCTCAAGGTTACATCTGAGATTGGACTACTTGTTGGTATGTCGCGATATCATCTTGTGAGAGGATGTGTTGAGGTGGAAAGATGACGTTTGACTCCTCACCGGGGTTATCGTCGGGTTGGCGGAAGCGAGCGTTGCTTTCGAGGTTACATCTCGAGATTGGGCCGCTTGTTTGTGTGCCTCACTGTCATCTGTGGGTGTGCCTGTCCGCCCGTTATTAGCTCCGGGTTTGAGGGATGAGTGCCTCGGCATGAGGGCTGAGATTGAAGTTGATCGCATGTGTTTGAAACAAGCATTTCCGGAGTTATCGCCGGAACTGCAACAGCATTCCTTGGGGTTATCGCCAAGGATGAAACTCGAGGTTATCTCCGAGGTTGGAAATGATCCTTCTGGTGTGTGTTCCAGGGTTGAGAATGAGACTCCTAGTGTGTGTTATGGGTTGAGACTGATGTTCCCGGTGTGTGGTCCGGGTTGTGAACCGATCCTCCGGTAGTATCCAGAATGGATGTGAGCTGTCTTCCAAGTTTATCTCCGAAAGACGATTTTGCCCTCCTGTAATGTTAGTAACAGTTGTGCAGAAAAATTTCGAGTGTCTACAATATTGTTGAATTATAGCCAACTTATTATTCAGACTCTTTCAATCATGATATATCCTTAAATAAAATTTAAACTTGCTGGGCAACCTTCATGCTCACCCCTGTTATATCATGATAAAACATTGTAGATTAAGGCGAATGCGTCGGATATAAGGAATGGATAAAGATAGTTCTAGCTTTAGTTTACATGTGCAGATAGATTGGTAACAGTAATGTATGATAAAATCTTTATATGTCAGACAGGATAATGAATTGTGTATTAAGTGAAGGTTTTCGACCTTGGGGTAATGTGTAAAGTGTATTGTATAAACAATTTATGTTTATATCTTCCGTAATAGTTATAGAATTAGTATACCAGATCTGTGGTGATTTAAGACTCGAATTTGGGGACATTATAGTTGGTATCAAAACTGTTGGTTATGAACCTTAGGTAGGAATACCTGAGACCAATAACCGTAGTGATTAGGATAAGATCTAACTCACATAGAGTTAGTTGGTCGGTAAGATTCAAAGACGAATCTCGGTGGGTTATAAAGATACAGAGTTCCCTAACTCTGATAATAAAGCTGAACAGTAGTGATGAATAGATAGAGTCTAAAAGACTAAAAGTGCAGGGATAAGAGATCGTAAAATAAAACGATCAAGATATAGAAATAAATCGTAATATATACGATGAGATCACCCCGTGATCTGATAAGGTTATAGTATGGGATAAGAATCAATCTAATGATTGGAAAGTTTACAAAGACAAGATTGTTGTGTCACTTGTACTATGAAATAGTCTGATTCGAGAAAAGGGTTATGAATACGAGTTGAATGAAATTAAGTATTCGGAAGGGAGTTAAAATTAGGTGGGCATTTCAATTGAGGACTCATGTCGTTAATTGAGTTGTATGATTCCTTGTATGGGCGGGGATTATACGTGGTGTAAAAACCACTTAGTTTTTGGCAATCGATAATCATTAAAATGTTTGTGTCGCTATTATTTGCTATATGCGTATTAAGAGGGTGATTCCTTTCTCGTGTATAACAAATAGATAGGTTATAGGTAGAAGATATAAGGTTAAGTACGAGTTCTTAAAACTCATACTTATGTGACATTTGTGACACCCCCAAAATAGGTACAATCCATCCAACCTATTCTGAGTTGCCAATTACATGGTACAGAAAATAACTACAACTTTATTACTACAATTGTCTTGCAAAATACAACACCACATATACTGTGAGTTTTAATACCAACTGTGACTCATGTCCCAACTATGGACAGCACCTCACAATGATACCTTACATAAAGGTACAATCTAGAACTGTTTTAGAAATTAAAATCTTTGGGAAGTGCTCAAGGAAACCTTCGTACATAGGAGGCCATGAATCTAAGTTATGATAGATATCATATGTCCAGAGAATTATCCTTGGTTGATCCAATAGACCCCAAAGAAAAACGAGAAGATTACTATCATGTTCCTTCCAATGGTGAGTTTTCTCTTGACATATAACTATCTCCACCGTCTGCGATTGAACATTATGTTTCAACCCAACTCCAAGATCATATAGGTAGTGCTCGTAGATATACTCAGCAAGTGGATGTGCACAACCCTTTCTTATGATAACACGAGATTGTATGTCATTAGACATCTTGTATGATAGTGGCAAAATATCCTTCCAAAGTTGGGTTCACCTCACCCTATTGTTTTTCACCAAAATCAATTATTAAGTAACGTATAATATACGACACACACATCTTAGGTCCTCAATACAATTATATATTGTATGTCATGCAGTTTTATAATGTGTTGAGAAACTTTGATAGTCTTGGACCACCACACTATTCCCTTGTTATCCCCGCTCGACCCAGCTACACTTTTATTACCTGTAAGGATTTGTGAAGCAAAAGGGGTGAGCACAACTAGCCCAGTAAAAAATATTATAACTAAAGATAATTAAATTATCAATAGCCTTCATCAGTAATAAATCAGAGATTTAGAACATATGGTAGATGATAAAACTTTTCAACCATAGTTGCGTGGAATGAGCGATCCATTAGAAGAGTCAATAGACCATAAAAGTCTATTATCTTCTCCATGTTAAAAATCCACCAACAATGCTTTAACCTGTAACATTAATCAATGAGATCATGTTCACGATCATGTGAATAACTCATAATCATAATTATAGTTCTAATTTTCTCTTCTCATCCAAGACGAAGATATTTTTCATCACATGTCTTTACCTGAAACATCAAAGATCATGGTTATACCAAATCAAAGTTCATGTTCATAATCATACTAATAAGTTCATCTTTGCACTACGGGCCAAAGATATTCATTAACAGTTCATATTTGCACTACATGCCAAAGATATTCAACAACAGGTCATCTTTGCACTACGGGCCAAAGACATTCAACAACCAGTCATCTTTGCACTACGGGCCAAAGATATTCAACAATAGGTCATCTTTGCACTACGGGCCAAAGATGTTCATCAACAATTCATCTTTGCACTATAGGCCAAAGATATTCATATCTCAAAGAAATATATAATCATTTTAGAATTTATATAAACAAAAATTATAACCATGTTGATCAATTCACCTTTGCACTTAAGCTAAAAATATTCAATTATAAATTCAATGGTCATGATCATACCAGTCAACAATTCATCTTTGCACTACTGGCCAAAGAGAACCCATAGTCATGATCATACCAATAATCTACCCATCTTTACACTTAAGTCAAAGAGAAATTTCATCACCGGGATTATAAAAATATTATATATGATAATAAAAACAATACGATCAACAACTGCATTTAATTTCAAGAGTAAGATTCATAAATCAATGATTTCATAACACCTTAATCCAAATGTTATAAATCACTTAATAATCTCATAATCTAATATTATTAATACTACCACAATATTTTAATCATTTCTTAAACTTATAAACAATTTATTTTAATTGTTTACACTTTACTAATTAATGCATTTAATCATACTAAAATGCCAAACTCATAAGATTTCATCACCATAACCAACAACCTCATCAAAAATCTGCATATACCATATATAGAATTCTCAAGCCATAAAATCCTATTTTTTAATTTTGTTACTTCACAAAACATATTTAATTTATTTATTCATAACTAGTCCATTTTCATGAAAAATACTAAATCGGTTCAAAAATATTTCTTTTAAGGATTTAGCATAATATAGTCCCATATTGAACATATATTTTTCTCGAATTTTAAAAATTTATTTACTATTTTTCACATGGCCAAAACTACCGAATATTTAGACATTTATCATAAATTGTACTTTTGTACAAAAATTCCGAAATTTACAGAATATACTGATGTTATATAGATGTACTCCCAATAATAATTTCACCAATTTTGGAGTTAACCACAAGGAGTTATAAGGGTTTACTTTTAAATTAGTCTTTTCTCATAAAATTGTCAACTCTTAATCTATACATCCAAAAATCACCATTTTTTGGACACAATCAAGAAAACTCATCAAATTATCATTTCAAATTTTTCCAGAATTTTTGAAGGTCGAAAAAATTACGAAACATGAAAAACATAACAACCCTTAAAATCCTTTACCTTAAAAGAGCAGTACTTCTGACTAGAATATCAGATATGACGCTGAAGGAAACTTGCACTCATTAGCAACTCTCAAAATATCAAAATACTCACAAAATACGCTCGATAATACAGAGAGAGAAAGAGAGAAAGTTTATGTTTTTGGTGTGATTTTCAATTTTAACTTAGCCCTTTATTTATAGAAAAATATTAGCACGCTGAAGCAGACTTGACCTGCTATGTAAGACCCCAACTTATTATAAATAAAATCAAATTTCCTCTATTTATTATTTTGAAATAGTAAGGGTTGATTTGATTAATGTGGTTAGTTATGGATAAAATGCGCAAATATTTCAAATATGCAAGTGGTTATAAAATATTCATTTTTATCGGAGAATATTCGTTTGGTCGTGGAATATTCTTACTGTCGGAGAATATTTGTACGACGGCGCAGCCTTGTGTGGGCCCCATAATGGAAAGCGACTGGATGAAGAAAACGACAAGTATAAGTTGTTTATAAATAACGGCGTAGTTGTTACCATTAATACTGTTAGAATACCCAGTGGTTAAAACACAGTAGCACACAATATTGCACCAATTATTGATTCTTACGTAGGAAGGCATTACTCAATAATTGTTACAGTAGTTACTGTTCAATATTTTATTTTATTGATTCAATAATTTCTACATTGATATTTTATATTATTGTTGTTTCAATAATTATCACTACACAGTATTTTTATTATCAGATCAATAATTCATATTATTTGAATAATATTATTAGATAACATTATTGGAAATGTCTAGAAAGTTCTGTCTAAGGAGAGGTTTGGTCACCTAATTGCGGCTACCAAGATAAAGAAAATCCTTATTGAAAGCCCCTCTTTCTTGGGAACTGCCTGGTTGTTAGTATTGTGATTCTATAATATTATTTGTGAATAATTAATTATTGATTTATATGATAAGAAAAATATTCATTTTATGTGGATATAGATGGAGAAATTTTTTAATGTGACAATTGTTGAAAAATTGTTATTTTATCTTTTCTGATAAATAATTCATTTAAATAAATTATTATATTTTAATAATATAATAATGGTGATATTTTTACAATGAATGTAGGATATATGAGTATATGAGGAGGAGGAGTATTTTTGTTACAATTAATGTTTAAAACATGTTAAACATGTCGGTGGACCCCATTTCTTGACTGAAATTGGTTTATAGCCCGTAAAATCGTCCGTTTGTGGATTTCGGTCAACTTCTGCTTGGAATTTGGAAAAACTTAAACTTACAAAGTTGTAGAGAATGGAATTTCCTATGAAAAGGACATGTGGTTCGAATTTTTCTGATAAAAGGGCTATTTATTATGAATTATTGAAGTTCCGTAGTTCCGAAATAATTAATTTTTGGAAGTTTTAATTATGTTTATTAAAAAAACGTTTTTTTGGTTTTGTGGGCTACACTAACATGTACAACATGCTGAATTCAAATGTCTAGAGGTGGGCGTAGAATTTTATTATAAATAATATTATTTTATTAAATTTTCTGCTTTGGTGTTCTAAGCATTTTCCTATAAATAGGGTGCTTAGGTTAGAATTGAAAAACACACCAGAAACTAAAGTTTTCTCTCTCTTTCTCTCTTTAAATTATCGAGCATATTCTTGTGAGTATTTTAATACTTTGAGTGTTGTTATACGGTGCAAATTCCTTCAGCACTATATCTAGTAGTCCAGCCAGAAGTACTATTCTTTCGAGGTAAGGGATGTTATTTTCTTCTTAAATGATATTATTTTCTTCAATATCATTATCTTAAAATATTGGTTTGAACTTTTAATCAAATTTGGAACTTTTTGTGTTGGGATTACTATTCACGTTCTGGCACTATTCACGAATCTTGGCCTATTCATCGCAAATAAAATTTTTTCCTTTTAAGTCAAAATATCTATTATGGATACTAGCTTTGATTGTATCCATGTTTTGATCATTCTTAAATTTTACTCCACTATGATTATTTATGAGGTATTTTTCGACATGGATAAACCGAAATACGAATCCTTAATATTTATTCTTTTGTTTCACTGGATTCGTTTTCTTTAAAATATTTTTCATCATCCTCAGTCCTAAATGATGATATTATTGAATATCGTTGGCTTGTAGTGCAAAGATTAATGATTTTATGATGAATATCTTTGGCTATAATGCAAAGATGTACAGGTGTTGAGATGAACATGACCAACTGATGAATATCTTTGGCCTGTGGTGCAAAGATGAATATTTGATTCAAGATGTATATTGATTGATGTTACAGGGATAATATATTGATGATGGACTTTTAAATTCATAGATAATAGTAGATTTCATTCTCTATATAACTCATCTATGAATTATTATTTCCTCTGCGAATATTGATCTAAAAGTTGTTGTCTATTGTATTTTATCAGATTTTTCCCTGTTGAAGACTAATGATAATTTGTTCTATATTATCTTAGTCATAATATTCTTTACTGGGCTAGTTGAGCTCACCTTTTTCCTTTCTGTTCCATTTTTCTTCTCAGGAGGCGAGAATGTAGCGAGTACTAGTCGGGGTATGGAATGACGGTTCTAGAAGTTGTTTTAGTAGTCCTCGCCATTTTTGTAAAATAATGTATCAATAATTGTGATGGGGACTTATTTGGGTGTGAATATTGTCTAGATGACAATATTTGTATTTAAACTCACAGTTTATATATTATATTAATAAAGTTGTAGTTGTTTCTGTACTATGTATTTTGATGACTCAGAATGGGTGTTGTATACCTATTTTGGGGGTGTCACAGTTGGTATCAGAGCTTAGGGATATGATCTCTGGTGGAGATCGGGGAATAGAACTAGGAGGGGAGAGACGAGTAAATCCTTCGCTAGTGTGTCCTAACTAAGCTTATTTGTTAGTTGGTCAGTAGATATGGATATTATTAGATATGTTAATTTGTTTAGTTAACCCTTGTTTTATGGCAGTAATTGAGAATGTCGACTAAGAATGTTAACAGTAGAGTAAATGAGACCGTGGAGACACCTTTACTCACCAAAGAGGAGAACGTGCAACACGCTGGCAATGTTCCTCCTGTGAACAACACCACTGAGCAGATGATGAACGACGGGATGTTTAGAAGCTTTTTGCAGTTCATGCAAAATCAAACAAGGGAGACTCGTGCACAAAATACCGGTGGAAATGATAACAACGCACTATTTGTCACAGCCAAGCAGTTCAAGGAGTTGGGACCACCAGAATTCTGGGGAAAGCCGGATCCGATTAAGGCGGAGACGTGGGTCAAATAAATTACCAAGATATTCGATGTCTTGGGATGCACGGAGGAACAGAAGGTTCCATTTGCCACCTTTATGTTCCGTAATGAGGCAGATTACTGGTGGGAATCTATGAAGCGTACCCATCCATCCGCACTCAGCATGTCTTGGGAGACATTTCAGAAACTTTTCAATGACAAGTACTTTCCTGAAAGTATTCGTCATATGAAGGAAGTGGAGTTCATTAGACTGGAACAAAATAAAATGACGGTGTCCCAGTATGAGGCAAAGTTTACAGAGTTATCCAGGTTTGCACCTCATTTGGGGGAGAATGAGGAACGTATGATGCAGATGTTTCTAAGAGGTTTGAAACCCGGCATACGTCAATATCTCATTTCTCATAAATTTTCTCTTTATTCAGATGTTGTCAGCAGGGCTTAATTATTAGAGCGCGAGATAACGAGTACGTTCAACCGAGGGACCACAACCGAGATCATACTGGGTGATGCTAGCGATCATCGTAACAACGATAACCAGCGGAGAAAGAAAAATATGGACAAAGGCGGAAACCACTTTGGTGGTAATCATGGCCATGAAAATAGAAGAAGTGAGTCGGGGGGAGATTTTAAAAAGAGGAGATTCAACAATGACAATGCAAAGACGCGTTAGCACCAAAGAGTAACCGGTTCTAAGGGAGGAGAACGACCACCGGTCGTATGCTATAAATGCGGGAAAGAGGGACATATCAGCCCAAACTGCCCGCAACAGTTCAAGGTATGTTATAATTGTAGAAAAGAAGGACATATCGCTTGAGATTATACAACAGCGAAACCAAGTCCAGTGGGGATGGTGACTCAAAAGACTGTCCTAGAAAAGTCAAAGTCAATCGGTTCTCGAAGCGCGCGTTTGTTATGACTGGTCAAAATGCGAGGAACTCAAACGAGATGATCATGGGTAAGCTAATCATAAATTCTTGCGAAGTTTATACCTTACTTGATACCGGTGCTACCCATTCATTTATCTCTCCTGCTTGTGCTCAACGTTTAAACTTAACTCCGGAGAAATTAGACTTTGATTTATCTGTGGAGACTCCGTTAGGAGAAACTTTTATCACATCCACTATTTATAAATCTTGTTTGATCCAAGTTGGCACCATCACATTACTGTTGACCTTATCTCTTTTTAAGATACTTGTTTTGATGTGATTTTAGGGATTGATTGGTTAACTACTCATCATGCCAAAATTGATTATTTTTGTAAGGTTGTTAGTTTTCATATTCCTAACCAACTTTGTTATGCAATTCAAAAACTAAACCATTAAAATCAATCAACCGCTCATATCTAGTCATAAAGCTATTCGTTTATTGAAAAATGGATGTCAAGCTTTCTTAGCCCATGTTATGGATTTGAATAAAGACACGTCGATTTGAATAATATTCTGTTGTTAGTAAATTTCTGGCGTGTTTCTGAAGAACTTCCCGGTCTACCCCGAGCGTGAAGTTGAATTATTTATTGATCTTGAACTCGGTACAAAGCCCATTTCTAAAACCCCATATCGAATGGCTCCTATTGAACTTCGTGAGTTAAAGGTCCAACTACGAGGAGTTGTTGGACATCCAGTTTCATTAGATCCCTAAATACATCTCCTTGGGGTGCTCCTATTTTATTTGTAAAGAAGAAAGACGGGAGTATGCGACTTTGTATTGACTATCGAGAATTGAACCATGTCACCATCAAGAATAGGTATCCGTTACCTCGTATTGATGACCTGTTTGACCAGTTGCAAGGAGAACAATTCTTTTCAAAGATCGATCTTCGTTCTGGATATCATCAGCTGAAGATTAGAACTGAGGATATTCCAAAGACTGCCTTCAGAACTCGATACGGGCATTATGAATTTTTAGTTATGTCTTTTGGATTGACTAATGCTCCTGCGGCTTTCATGGATATAATGAACCGAGTATTCAAGGACTATTTGGATCAGTTCGTTGTTGTCTTTATTGATGAAATTCTCATATATTCCAAAAGCCGTGAAGATCATGAGCACCATTTGAAGCTGGTACTCCAAAGGCTTCGTGAAAATAAACTATATGCCAAGTTGAAGAAATGCGAGTTCTGGCTTGAGGAAGTAGCATTCCTTGGGCACGTGGTGTCAAAATATGGAGTATCTGTTGACCGTGAAGATTGAAGCAATCTGAAGTTGGGAGCAATCGAAGGCGGTGGTCAAAATCACGTAGCTTTCTAGGCTTAGCTGGTTATTATCGGAGATTCGTGGAAGGATTTTCTCGAATCGCTACTCCGTTAACTCAACTGACTCGGAAAGATACAAAATTCGTATGGAGCGAGGAATGCGAGAAGTGTTTCCAAGAGCTCAAGAGGAGACTCATTTTGGCACCTGTTCTGAAAATACCATCTGGTTCGGATGGATTTGTTATCTACAGCGATGCTTCGGGCAAAGGGTTAGGATGTGTTCTCATACAACATGGGAAAGTCATAGCCTATGCCTCACGACAACTTAAAATGTATGAGAGGAATTATCCTACTCATGATCTAGAGTTGGCAGCAGTCGTTTTTGCGCTAAAGATCTGGAGGCACTATCTATATGGAGAGAAAGTGGAGATATATTCAGACCATAAAAGCCTCAAATATTTCTTCACCCAAAAGGAACTCAACATGCGGCAACGACGTTGGCTCGAGCTGTTAAAAGATTATGACCACACCATTCAATACCATCCTGGAAAAGCAAACGTGGTAGCTGACGCGTTGAGTAGAAGATCATATGCAGGAACGAGTGCGATGATGTCAAGTATACGCATAGAACCAACTTTAATCGATGAAGTTAAAGTTGCTCAAGCCACCGACCCGGAGCTGATGCGTATGAAGAAGAAAGTACAAGAAGGTGCTATTTCGGAAGCGAGAATCGATGAAGAAGGAATACTTCGAGTCCACTCCAGACTTTGTGTTCCTAACGACTCTGATTTGAATGACAAGATCATGACGGAGGCACATAATACACCGTTTGCAATCCATCCTGAAAGTACCAAAATGTATCATAATCTTCGACACACATTTTGGTGGAACAATATAAAGAGAGAAATTGCAAAGTTTATCTCGAGGTGTTTAACTTGTCAACGTGTAAAGGCGGAGCATCAAGTGCCAAAGGGTCCATTACAACCACTTGAGATTCCGAAATGGAAGTGAGAACACATTTCCATGGATTTTATTACGGGTCTTCCCACGGTTTCTCAAGGCATAAATGTTATTTGGGTTATTTTTGATAGATTAACCAATTCTGCTCATTTTTTGCCGATACGGAAGACTTATTCCCTTGAACGTCTTGCTCATGTGTATGTAAATGAGATTGTGAGATTGCATGGCATGCCAGTATCCATTGTTTTGGATCGTGACCCAATTCTTGGGTTATAAACCCTAATTTACTTGAAGCCCTAATTTACTTGAAGCCCTAATTTTAAATTGGAAACCCTAATTCTTGGGTTATAAACCCTAATGCATGATTATGAAACCTAATTGCTAAATTAGAAATTTTAATTAGGGAATGTTAATCCTAATTAACAAGATTGAACTTATGATTAGGAAATCTAAATATAAATATAGAATCCTAATTATAATTTTGAAATATTAATTTTATATTTCGAAAACCCTAATCTGGAAATCCTAGATAAGTGAATTATGGAAACCTTAGGTTTTAACCCTAAGGGTCAAACCCTAAGGGTTGGATAAAAGGTCAATTATGCCATTAAAATTGTATGCAAAAAGATTAGCCCTTTTAGCATTCATTAATTGGTGGAGTGCAAATCTTGCCAAAATATTGGTTGTTAACCAACTTAAGATATTCATATGTGCTCAAATATTAGCAATCTCAGTCAATACAATGCCACCTAGAAACTAGATTCTGTGGATCTAATTATAAGAGTTTTAAAGTAAGAAAATACTTACTTTACTTTTCATTATTGCCAAGACCATTCTCTCTCTACAATTTCAAAATCTAGAGTGAGAGAGAGAGAGAAGTTAAGTCATGATCAGCTCTAAGTCTTCCAAGAACAGGATTCAAAGATTAGAAATCAAGATCAAAGCATAAAAGGTATAAAAACCCTAAACTTGTAAATCTATGTATTTGATGTTAGAAGTTATGAGTTGTTTAAAGTTGTGTTAGAGGGTGTTAATTAGTGATCTGGGTTGTAAAATCCCAGATCCATAACATCAAAGTGCTCAAAAATCAATTTTTCAAAAATCTGGAAAAAGGTTGAAAAGCTGTCTGACCGCCATATGTCAGGGCTTCTAGATCAGTGTGTGTTAAGTGTTATGTGTGTTTGAAGTTATAGATCTGTAGTATGCCATGTTACATGATCCGAATTGAAAAGCAGGTCATAACATGTCTAGATCGTAAGTTATATCTGCGAATAAAAAGTTAATTGGCCAGGTCACGGTCGCATTGACATTTACGATACTTTGTGATATTATAAATATATTATAATATTATGTTATGATTTTCATTAATATTTAATATTAAATAAATATTAATGATAAGAGAATAATATGGTATTTATATTATATAAATATGATATAAGTGATTGAAAAATTATGATAAATGGTAATAATTATCTGAAAAATATTGCGCGCCTATGAAAAATAATTTTGGCTAATAATATAATTATCTAAGATAATTGTTAAGTGTTTTAGCAGAGTTTAATTGAATTTAAACTCGATAATAGTCCGACTAAGCTATCGGGATATCAGAATTGTGTCGAACTCGATTCAGACTTTAAAAGTTTGACTTGAGGTTAAGTCTTATGTGTGGTATAGACGGAATATATATAATAGTATTATACTGTGATGATATTATTCTAATTTGTATATCAATATTATTTATATATTAGGTCTTCAGTCAAAGCATAATAAATTGTGTAACCGTAATCGACCAAACAGACAAGTTTTCTTTAACTCGACCTCGAGTTGTATTATTCAATTATGCTTGTGGTTAATCATTTCTGATTGCCATGTCTAAGAATTATTAAATTGCACTCTGTGAATACTGCATGTATCAAGTATGAAAGGCTGATCACCTTCATTACTATTCGGTCCAGATATATATATGTTCATGTCCAATGTTTGTTCAGTCAAAAATTTGTTCGTGCTAATTTACAACTATATTGTTGAATTATAGCCAGCGTATTATTCAAATTCTTTCAATCATGATATATCATCAAATAAACTTGTACTTGATGGGCAAACATATGCTCACCCTTGCTATATCATGATAAACATTGCGATTAAGGCGAATGCATCGGATCTGAAAGAAAGGTTAAAAGCGATTCTAGCTTTTGTTTACATATGCGAGATAGATTGGTAACAGTAATGTATGATAAAATCTTTGTATGTCAGATAGGATAATGAATTGTGTATAAGTTAAGGTTACTCGACCTTGGGGGAAAATGTGTAAAGTCTAATGTATAAATAATTTAAGTTTATATCTTTTGCAATAGTTATAGAATGATTGTACCAGATTCGTGGTAATTTGGGACCCGGATTTGGGGTCGTTACAGTTGGTATCAAAGCTATTGGTTATAAACCTTAGGTAGGAATACCTTAGGCTAATAACCGCAATTATTAGTATAAGATCTAACTCACATAGAGTTAGTTGATCGGTAAGATTCAAAGACGAATCTTGACGAGTTATAAGATATAGAGTTCCCTAACTCTGATAATAAAGGTGAACAGTAGTGATGAATAGATCGAGTCTAAAAGACTAAAAGTGCAGGGATATGAGATCATAAAATAAAACGATCAAGATATAGAAATGAATAAATAATATATACGATGAGATCACTCAAGTGATCCGATAAGGTGATAGCGGGGAAAGAATCAATCTAATTATTAAAACTTAAAGCAAAGATTAACGTGTGTCGGTTGTACTATGAATTGAGTATGCAGATTAGGAAATAATTATGAATATGAGTTGAATGAAATTCATATTAAGAAGGGAGTTAAGATTAGGTGGGGATTTCAATTGAGGACTCATGTCAGCAGCTGAGTTGTATGATTATTCGTATGGGAGTTGAATTGTACTTGGTGTAACAACCACTTAGTTTCTAATCTTGAAAATCATTGAAATGTACGTATGTCGCACTATTTGCTATATGCATGTTAAGAGGGTGATTCCTTTCTCATGTATATAACAGATAGATAGGTTATAGGTAGAGAATATAAGGTTAAGTACGAGTTCTTAAAACTCATACTTATGTTACGTTCGTGACTCCTAGTTATATAAAATGTTTATGAACCCCTCAGTGAATGGACGCCAAAGGTTTGACTAGGGTAAGTTTTTAAACTCATATGATTGTGGAATGTTTCTGAACTCGTGAGTGTGGTTTGACGAACTGGGAATAGTTTTGTGTGACTAAAGTGTTAAGGATAATAGGAATAGATAGACTGTTTAAGCAAATGATTATTAGTGGAGACATAAGTTTTTCAAAACTCCTAGCTATGCTAGACTTTTAAATTTTGACATCAAGCTAAATACACACTTTGTGCTTTTGAATATATATATATATATATATATATATATATATATATATAAATCCGTAATGATTTTTGAACTGTTTAAAGTATAGTATATGCTACTTATTTCGGCTAGACGAGAATGATTTGAAAGATCAAAATATATTTTTATTTATCACTCATGCACCATGTAACCTGTTGCAGAGATGATAAAAAGTTGATAGAGTTATAAATACAAGAATACATGATGTGAATTTGATCTAAAAATCATGTTCCACTATTGTATAATGTGTTATGACAAAGTCATACAATGACGGCATCCTCAAACGGACTCTAATACAGAAATATATTTCAAAAATACCTTTAATTTGGGGTCGTTACATTAAATACCTTTAATATTTCAAAAATATTAAATATTTATGAAATATATTAAAAATTATTAAAAACTAATTTTCAGACTTTAAAATAATTTTTAGTAATTTAATTTGTATTTTTTAATAATTAAAAACTATTTTTTCTAATTATTTATTAAAAATAATAATTTAATAAAGAAACTATCGCTAAAGACTGCCTATAGCGACAGAACCGTCGCTATAGGTGTTCTTCATGTTCTTCACACAAACCCAGAACAATCATATCAGTTTCGAGTTGGTGGGTTTGACCAAGAATATCTGACAGATCATAAAGCTTCTAGGTGTAATATGACTTTGATCTTGTAGTATTAATGTAATACTACAAGTATCAGTAACAATCATAATCAAACAACATAACACAAATGAGATTTGGGCTTCCCAAGTGGCTGTCAGAGGTTGTTCTTCATTTTTGGGTTTCCCAAAAATGAAGAACAGTTCGAGGGTCATACTTTGGGCCTCCACTACAAGCTAGTCTTGTAATGTTTTTATGATATAATGATTTCATGTTGTAGCCAGAATGTAACTTAAGAGATCTATTACAAAATATCACCATAAAAACATCACGAGAATCGCAGATCGAGTAGGTTGAAATGCATCATGATGAGTCATGTTCATCAGTTTTTTGGGTTATCCAAAAAACTAATTTCATGAACGTCTGACCCTCTTTGACCAGCTACCAAATCCAGTATATTGTATATCTAGAGGTTCTAAAAGCATGAATGTAAAGTTAAACTATCATACTACAACTTAGATGCATCAACAACAACAAAGAAACAACAAACTGACAGATCTAGATGCTTGAAAATCTTGTCAGGCCTTTTTGGGGAAATTTGGGTTACCCAGAAATCTCCCGGTAAATGTCGGTCAACGTGGTTTGACCACGAATAACATGAAATCTGTTCATGTTCTGACCTTGATACAAGTTCCAGTTTAAAGACCTCATAGCATACTACAGGATCAAAGCTTAAAATAACCAAAAACATAAACAGGTAATGATTTACAGGGTCTGACATTACGTTGTCAGACACAAAAAATATTTTTCCAGATTTTTGAAAATTTCAATTTTGAGCACTTAGGTGTTATGGATCTACAAGATACCAAACCATATCACTTAAATAGACTACAAACAACATGTTTTAACATAATATCATATCATCTAACATAGAAACTGAGATCAGATTTCAAGCTAGGGTTTATACCTTCTATGATCAAATTTTGATTCAAGGCTTTTGATTTGATAGTGGTGTTAGTGGGGCTTGAGTTTGTGACGTATAAACTTATAATTTTCGTGGGTTTTGAGTTGAGAGAAAATGGTTGAGTGTTTTATGCAAAATGAGCTTAATTGTGTCACTTTCTCTCTCCAATCCTATATATATAAATCTTAGATGCATGAATTGGTTGATATTGCTTGAGTTGCTGGAGATTTTGGTCACATGGGTTGGTTAGATTAGGTCACCAACTTTAACACTTGGCAAACCTTGCAATTTACATAATAAAGAAATGTCAAAAGGGTATTTTGGTCTTTTTGCTCACAAATTTAATGGCAAACTTATAACTTGGCAAACCCTTAGGGTTTGACCCTATGGTTTAGCACAAAAATGATAGGATTTGTAATTAGGGTTTAAAACAAAAATTTTAGTTTCTAAAAATAAAAATTGTAATTTCTTGATTAGTTTGGGTTTTCTAAATACTTAGACCCACAAATTAAGTTTCATAATCCAATAATTTGCATTAGGGCTTATATTTAGCAATTAGGGTTACCCATTTAGTAATTAGGGTTCTAATGATCAAATTAGGGTTCTTAATTTCACGATTAGGGTTTCTAACAATTAGGGTTTTCCTAATTAATGTTAATATTTATAATAATTGTCATAAATCACATAACATAATTAAAAACAATCTTGTACTCTAATTTAGATCTCAATTAGGGTTATACAATAAAATTAGGGTTTTTCAAATACTACACCATAATTGACCAACCATTAACTTTTTTATACATACATTACATATTTATAGCACTAAAAAAATAATATTATATTATTATTCTCATGCATTGATCCAAAATCAAAATTAGGGTTTGGATTCCATATCTCGATTTATCTCATTATATATAACATCATTAATTAAGTTAAAATAATTAACTTAACTAATCAAATATATTCATATAATAAAAGAAATTAATTATTCTAATAATCATTTTATGTATTATTTAAATAATATATAATTATATTTTCATGGAAAATAATTAATAAAAACATTTCTACTATAAAATTAATTATTATTAGAATATACTTTATAATGATCAATAATTCTAAAATAAAATTATTTGTAA
Organism: Panax quinquefolius; assembly: GCA_020205615.1. Classification (NCBI taxonomy): domain Eukaryota; kingdom Viridiplantae; phylum Streptophyta; class Magnoliopsida; order Apiales; family Araliaceae; genus Panax; species Panax quinquefolius. The sequence continues at coordinate 71,041,573 of CM035157.1, forward strand.
TTATTCATGTAATAAATATATTTTATTTATCACATATATATACACATTATCTTGGCACATATTCTCCATATTAATTTTAATAAATAAAAAAAAATTATACGCAAAATTTTTGATTTATTTATATTGAAAATCTTGGGTTATTACAAATCCTTATTAGAAAGGCCCCTCTTTCTTGGGAACAATCTGGTTGTTAAATATTGCGAATAATAATAGTGATGAATAAATGTTGTTAAAAATATTGAGGGAATTTTTTATGAAGTATTTGATGAAAATTTTGTTTATTTTATGGACCCCCATTTACCCAATTTTTAAAATAATCGGTAGAAAGTTATTCAGTATATATATAATGAGACCCACCTATGATGGTGACATGTTGGTGGGAGGGGAACACCCATGTCCACGTGGAAGAAGATGAAAATGGAAATGGGGGGAGGGGGAGTTTACGTGAAAGAAAGGAAAGTATATATTTAATTATATTTTATAAGTTTTTGTTTTATATATATATATATATATATATATATAAATTTTGTTTTATTAGATTATAAATAGAATATATTTTATTTTATTTAAAGTTTTTGTTCAACAGTTGTAAGGGATGTTATTTTTGTTCAATACTCGTAAGAAATAATATTTTCTTCCATACACTTTGTAGTATGTAAGTAATATTATTTCGTTTCATATATTGAATTCTACACTCATTTTGTTAAAGTTTTGACTTCTATACTCCATGAAATTAGTAGAATATCCTTGATATTTGCGCTTCATCCAGTATCTTTTCATGGAAATATTATTCTGAGCATTCTTGATAAGTTTTACCTTTTTTATGCCGGAGTACTATCCAACGGGTTACTATTCCCAAAGTACTATTCACTCAGTTACTATTCACCCAAGGTACTATTCATGACATAAATTGATTTCTTTTTGGTCCAAATCATTTTTGATACAATATTATTCTTGAGTTTTACTCCACAAAGCAGTATCATATTGACAATATGGACAGTATTGAATTCTGGATAAATTACATTATATAAATCTTTAGAAATTTATCCTTTGCTTTTATTTAATTGAATTCTTATATCATTGTCATCATCCTCATGCTTATATTATGATGAAAGTCATCTATGGTAAGTAGTGCATAGATGGACTTGGTATGATTATGACCGAGGATTATTTGGTATAATCATGGTAGTAATGTTACGAGATGATGTGGTAAAAGTCCTCATTGGCTCGTAGTAGTGCATTGATGGGCGATTTTGGTATGATCATGACCATGGGTTCTCTTTGGCCAAGGGTACAAAGATGAATTATTTTATATAGCGTACTCAACCTACTGCACTAAAAGATGTCTTGGGAGAAGTTTCAAGAATTATTCAACGACAAGTACTTCCCCAAAAGTATTAAATCACATGAAGGAGGTGGAATTCATCAAGTGAGGCAAAACAATATGACCGTGTCGCAGTACGAGGCCAAGTTTGCCGAGTTATCTCAGTTTGCATCCCATTTGGTAGATAATGAGGAGAGAATGACGCGAATGTTTCTGCGAGGTTTGAAACCCAAAATACATCAATACCTCATTTCTCACAAACTTTGCTTGTATTCAGATGTTGTGAATAGGACTCAGTTATTGGAACGTGATAATGTGACAACACAACTAAGAGAGAGCAGCCGTCAAATCGATAATACCAGTGGTAGCAGTCATCGAAGCGGTGATAACAAACGTGGAGGGAATCAATATGCCAGAAATGGTAACCACTTTGGTGGTAATCATGGCCAAGATAATAGGAAAGGTGAGCTAAGTGGGAACAATTTTAAAAAGAGAAGATTCAACGATGATGGAAAGACAGCAGCACCAGCACCCATTATCAAGGAAGGAGAACGACCATCGGTCGTATGTTTCAAATGCGTACAGGAGGGACACATCCGTCTAAACTGTACGCAGTAACCCAAAATGTGTTTCAATTGCGGAAAAGAATGTCACCTAGCTCGATTTTATCCTGTAGTGAAGTTAAGTCCAGCTGGGATGGTAACGCCAAAGGATGTCCCAGACAAGTCAAAGACGGTAGTTTAAGTGAGAGTGTTTATCAAGGAACCCGAATGAAGTTATCACGGGTAAGCTAATCATAAACTCTTGCGAAGTTTATACCTTGTTAGATACTGATTCTACCCACTCTTTTATTTCACCTAGTATTGTTCAACGTTTGAACTTGACTCCTAAGAAATTAGACTTTGACTTATCTGTTGAAATTCCATTATGAGAAACCTTCGTTACCTCCACTATTTATAAATCTTGTTTGATTCAAATTGACAATTTCACGTTACCTGTCGATCTCATCTCTTTGAAAACACTTGCCTTTGATGTGATTTTAGGAATCGACTGGTTAACTATTCATCATGCTAAAATTGATTGTTTTCGTAAAGTTGTTAGCTTTCATATTCCTAACCAACCTATTATTCGAATTCAAACAACCAAACCATTAAAATCAATCACTGTCATCTCAAGCCATAAAGCTATTCGTTTATTGAAAAATGGATGTCAAGCTTTCTTAGCTCATGTCACGAATTTAAACAAAAATATGTTAGTTTTGAATGATATTTCTATTGTTAATAAATTTCCTGACGTATTCTTTGATCGAAGAACTTCCTGGCCTACCTCCAGAGCATGTAATCAAATTTTGTATTGACCTTGAACCCGGTACAAAACCCTCAAATATTTCTTCACCCAAAACGAACGTAACATGCGCCAAAGACGTTGGCTCGAGCTATTGAAGACTACGACCATATCATTCAATATCATCATAGAAGAGTGAACGTGGTAGCTGACACATTGAGTAGAAGATCATATGCAGTTATGAGTGCGACGTTGTTACCACAAAAAACCCATTTCGTATAACTTACAAAAGATGGAGATAGAGTTAAAGACTCCAAAAACTTACGTGAAGATAGCGAATATACGATTCAAACCGACTTTAATCGATAAAGTTAAATCCGTTCAAGCTATAGACTCAGAGCTTATGAATGTGAAGAAGAAGGTTTAAGAGGGCGTTATTCAAGAATCAAGAATCGACGAAGAGAGGAATCTCAACCCTCAACTTTATTGGTCTATTTGAAATCATTGATCGAGTAGGAACTGTGGCCTATAGACTAAGCCTTCACTGCTAAGTATGTCGTGTGTTCATAACATTTTTTACGTATCGATGTTACGTAAATATGTGGACGACCTGAACCACATTATTGAATTAGAATCAGATGAGATAGCGAAAGATTTAACGTATGAAGAGATACCTATTAAAATCTTGGATAAGAAGGAATATATTCTACGCTCAAAAGTTATACCTCAAGAGTTAGAATCTGACAAGGTATCCTCACCTGTTCGACATACCAGGTATGTACACCAATTTTGAGGGAGAAATTTCATAAGGAGGGGAGATTGTAAGACCCCAAATTTTGTGAATAAAGATTTAATTTTCTCGAAATATTTTTTTTAATATTATGGTGTGGATTTGAGATAATGTTATAGTTGTGGGTAATATTTATAAATTTTGCAAAGTATGCAAGTTGTTATATTATATTCAATTGATCGGGGAATATTCATTTTATCAGGGAATATTCGTATAATGGCGCAATCATTGGTGGACCCCACAATGGAATTACTGTCGGAATGATGAGAAAACGACAAAAATAACTTTTTATAAAAATAACGGCGGAAGTTTTACCTTTAAACTGTTAAAATACCCGTTGGTAAAAAAACGATGTCTGGCGTGGTTGCATAAGTAAAGCACGGTATTGATTATTGATGCTTACGTGAGAAGTCACTCAGTTATACTCAATTATTGCTACAGTAATTGCTGCATAGTATCTCACGTAATTTGATTCAATTATTGTCAATATAATATATATTATTAAATAAATAATTGAGACGATAAAGTTATTCATATTATTATTTACAATATTGACGATGTCTAGAAAGTTCTGTCGATGAGAGGTTTGGTCACCTAATTGCACGCCAATAGGGAGAAATCATTATTGGAAACCCCCCTCTTTCCTAGGAACGATCTGATTGTTAAATATTTTGAATAATAATAGTGATGAATAAATGTTGTTAAAAATATTGAGGGGTTTTTTATGAAGTATTGATGAAAATTTTGCTTATTTTATGAACACTCATTTACCCATTTTTCAAAATAATCGGTAGAGAGTTATTCAGTATATATATAATGGAACCCATCTATGATGGTGATATTTTGATGGGAGGGGAACACGTGGGGCCCACGTGAAAGAAGATGAAAATGGAAATGGGGGGAGGGGGAATTTACGTGAAAGAAAGGAAAGTATATATATAGTTATATTTTATAATTTTTGTTATATATATATATATATTAAGTTTTGTTTTATTAGATTATAAATAGAATATATTATATTTTATTCAAAGTTTTTTGTTTTATTAAAATATTTTATTGCACAGTAATGAATAGTGAAATTCAAAAATCGATTTAATTAGATTACTTAGTGATTATTCTTGTTGATCCGTGATTTTATTTTCTAAATAGTATCCTTCCATTCTCCTATAAATAGGATGCTTATTTAGAATTGAAAATCACACCAGAATCAGAGAGTTCTTCGTCTATAATATTGAGCGTATTTCTTTCGAGTTTTAGAAAGCTTTGACCGTAGAAAACAGTGAAAGTTTTCTTCAAGAATATCCCCGTCCTACCAGTTGGAATACTCATCTTTTTAAGGTAAGGGGTATTATTTATTTAATATTCGCTTACGATATTATTTTTCGTATTCATAAGAAATTTTATATCGTTCAATATTCGCAAGAAATATTATATTTGTTTAATATTCGCAAGGAATATTATATTCGTTTAATATTCGTAAGGAATATTATATTCATTTAATATTTGTAAGGAATATTATATTCGTTTAATATTCGTAAGGAATATTATTTTTGTTCAACAGTTATAAGAGATGTTATTTCTGCTCATTACTCGTAAGAAATAATATTTTCTTTCATACTCTATAGTATGTAAGTAATTTTATTTCGTTTCAGATTTTGAATTCTACACTTATTTTGTTAAAGTTTTGGCTTCTATACTCCATGAAATTAGTAGAATATCTTTGATATTTGCGCTTCAATCAGTATCTTTTCATGGAAATATTATTCTGAGCATTCTTGATAAGTTTTACCTTTTTCATGCCGGAGTACTATCCACGGGGTTACTATTCCCAAAGTACTATTCACGGGGTACTATTCACTCGAGATACTATTCATGACATAAATTGATTTCTTTTTGGTCCAAATTATTTTTGATATAATATTATTCTTGAATTTTACTCCACAAAGCAGTATAATGTTGACAATATGGATAGTATTGAATTCTGGATAAATTAAATTATATAAATCTTTAGAAATTTATCATTTGCTTTCATTTAATTGAATTCTTATATCATTGTCATCATCTTCGTGCTTATATTATGATGAAAGTCATCTGTGGCCGTAGTGCATAGATGGACTTGGTATGATTATGACCAGAGATTATTTGGTATAATCATGACCGTAATGTTACAGATGATGTTGTAAATGTGACAACCCGAGAAATTAGATAATTTATAATAATCTTAAATGATGGATTTAAGGTCAAATAATAGACCTAGACAGAAAATAAGTGTATACGTTTGATATTTTTGGGAAGGAATTTTGAGGATTTCAAAATTCTGTGAATGATTTAGGTGAATTATTCAGGATTAAGTGTATACGTGAATATGTTCTGTGTATATGGTCATTTATGTGTTCACAATGTGGTTAAGGGTCAAGGTTTGACCAGATAAATTTTATCAGTGTAAAACCCTAAGCATATATTAAGAACGTCAACGTTCAGTTAGAAAACCCTAGCAATGGATAAGCAACCCTACAAACCAGTTCTGTAAACCCTAATTTCAGTTTTGGGAATTTGAAACCCTAATTCAAAAATTGAAAACCCTAGTTTAGGAATGCAAATGCTGGTATAATTTGTAAACGTTATTAATGATAACCTAATTAGGGATAACCCAAATTGATTTAGAAAACCCTAGTTTCTAGATTAGAAACCCTAAATTATAATTAGGGAAAACCTAAATTGTTAATTTAATAATTCTAATGTTAATTAGGAAACATTAATCCTAATTTTCAAGTTATACGTAATTAGAAAACCCTAATCTAATTAGGAAATCTAATTTCTAAAATTAGAAAGATTATTTTTCTATGTAAAACCCTAATTCTTGGGTTATAAACCCTAATGTATAATTATGAACTTAATTTCTAAATTAACAAATTTAATTAGGAAATAATAATCCTAATTAGAAAGCTTGAATTATGATTAGGAAATTTTAATATAATTATTGAATCCTAATCATAATTTAGAAACATTAATTTTCTATTTTGAAAACCTAATTTGGAAATCCTAGAATTTATTTTTAAAACCTAAAGGGTTAAACCCTAAACCCTAAGGGTTAAACCCTAAACCCTAAGGGATAGGACAAATGACAAGTTAGCCATTAAAAATTTATGCAAAATGACTCATATACCCTTATTACATTATTTAGTAGATTGCTTGTAGATCTTGCCAAATATGGAGTTGGTAAACAACTAGATATCAGCTATGTGACTTAAATTAAACTGATCAGCCATCTAGATTGCTATATACATTGTATCATATGATTTATATTGATTAAAGAGAGAGAAAAAGGGCCACTTTACTTCTCATTCTCTCCAACCCTTTCTCTCTCTACAAAATCCAAAATCTAGAGTGAGAAAGAGTGAAAGGTTGAGCCATGATCAGTTCATAGCAAGTCAAGACAAAATCAAAAAGGCAGATTCAAGGAGCAAAGTTTAATAGTGGTATAAACCCTAATCTTCAAAATCATATGATCGTACGTGAGATTTTGTTTTTTATTGTTTTAACTTGTGTATTAAGATTTTAATAAGTGATCTGGGTTGTTAGATCAAGGATCTATAACATCTAGATGCACGAATTTAAGGATTTCTCAAAACTGGAAAACTGGAAAAATAGTGTCTGACAGTCAAATGTCAGGTCTCCTAGATCTGTCTCTGTTAATGTTTTTAGTGTATTAAAGGTTTGTACTTGTTGTATGTTATGTGGTCTTTGTTCTGCAACTTGAATCAGGGTCATAGCATCTCTAGATCGTAAGTTATATGCAGTCAAACCTTGTTGACCGATCATAAAAATGGGTTTCTGGGCAACCCAGAAACCCAGATCTTATCTGAAAGCGTTTTCGCAGGGCTTGAATCTTCTTGATTTTAGGTTGTTTGGCTATATATGCTGTCATACATACTACTTGTAGAATGGTATGATTACTATAGAATCCTAATTAGCAAGCTTGCATTATGATTAGGAAATTTTAATATAATTATAGAATCCTAATCATAATTTAGAAACATTAATTTTCTATTTTGAAAACCTAATTTGGAAATCCTAAAATTTATTTTTAAAATAAACCCTAAGGGTTAAACCCTAAACCCTAAGAGATAAGGCAAATGACAAGTTAGCCATTAAAAATGTATGCAAAATGACCCATTTACCCTTATTGTATTATTTAGTAGATTGCTTGTAGATCTTGCCAAATATGGAGTTGGTAAACAACTAGATATTAGCTATGTGACTTAAATTAAACTGATCAGCCATCTAGATTGCTATATACATTGTATCATATCATTTATATTGATTAAAGAGAGAGCAAAAGGGCCACTTTACTTCTCATTCTCTCCAACCCTTTCGCTCTCTACAAAATCCGAAATCTAGAGTGAGAGAGGTGAAAGGTTGAGCCATGATCAGTTCATAGCAAGTCAAGAACAAAATCAAAAAGGCAGAATCAAGGATCAAAGTTTAATAGTGGTATAAACCCTTATCTTCAAAATCATATGATCTTATGTGAGATTTTGTTATTTGTTGTTTTAAGTTGTGTATTAGGATTTTAATAAGTGATCTGGGTTGTTAGATAAAGGATCTATAACATCTAGATGCACGAATTTAAGGATTTCTCAAATCTGGAAAACTTGAAAAATGGTGTCTGACAATCAAATATCAGGTCTCATAGATCTGTCTCTGTTAATGTTTTTAGTGTATTAAAGGTTTGTACTTGTTATATGTTATGTGGTCTTTGTTCTACAACTTGAATCAGGGTCATAGCATGTCTAGATCGTAAGTTATATGCAGTCAAACCTCATTGACCGATCACGAAAATGGGTTTCTGGGTTGCCCAGAAACCCAGATCTTGTCTGACAGCGTTTTTGCAGGGCTTGAATCTTGCTGATTTTAGGTTGTTTGGCTATGTTGCTGTTACATACTTGTAGAATGGCATGAGTACTATCGATCCATGGCTCTAGAAGCTTTAGATCCTTCACGAAATCAAAGGAATCAGTGGTCAAAGTTATGTTAACGAAACTGCCGAATGAAGTTTCTAGGTAACCCAAAAACTTCAAAGGCAGTTCCGGACCACCACTTTGACCGGTCCATTTCTCTTAGATTAGTTGTTGTTATGGTGATCTGATGTTATGTCGTTGTACCCGGACATGTGTTCTACAGGATTGAACCACTAGATCACACAAACTGAGTCCAGAACGTTATGATTTAAAGCTGCAAAGTAGGTACCTTGGTTGTTCTTCATTTCTGGGTAACCCAGAAAATGAAGAACGGGCCTGAGAAGATTTTTGAGGGCCCAGATCTCTCTGTTTTGGTATAGAACTGCCATGTTGTTTGTTTATGGTTGTAGTATTGCATCAATACTATAATCTGAACACCTAATCGAACCCAGATACCTCAAGATCCAAGAGTTATAGCCGGTCAAACCTACCATCTTGTCCACTGACATGGGTTTTCTGGGTTTGAACAAGAAAACCAAGACCACATTTAGCCACGGTTGTGTCGCCTAAAACTCCTTTAGCGACACTTAATTACGAAAATTAATTATTTTTATTAAATAAATAGAGAAAACTAATTTTTAATTATAAAAATACATAATAAACTCTTACAAATTATATTATGATATAAGAAAATATTTTAAGTTATTTTTAATAACTTTGGATATTTTGTGATGAATTTCATTAATAATTTTATATTAATGGTGATTAATTTATTTAATGAATATATTAAATAAATTATGGAAAAATAGAATTAATGTTTTAAAAATCATATAAAAATGATTTAAGTGTTATAAAAATATTTTAAAGTTATAAAATATAAATTTTGATATTTTGTCATGAAAATATTAATATTTTAATATTAATATCAATTATCGGGTAATGGATTTAATCGTTTAAAAATCATATAAATATGATTTTAAAGTATTAAAATACTTTGTGACATTATAAATATATTATAATATTATGTTATGATTTTCATTAATATCTAATATTAGATAAATATTAATGATAAAGGAATTATGTGGTATTTAATTCATTTAAATATGAGTTTAATAATTGAAAAATCATGATAAATGGTAATAATTATCTGAAAATTATTACAAGCCTATGAAAATAATTTGACTAATAATATGATTATCTAAGATAATTGTTAAGTGTTAAGGCAGAGTTTAATTGAACTTAAACTCGTGAATTGTCCAACTAGACCATCGGGATGTAGAATTTTGTCTGATTCAACTCAGACTTAAATAGTCTGACTTGATGCTAAGTGTTATGTGTTGTATAGACTTATAGGGTTATGTGTTATGTGTTTAGGTTATTCTATGTTTATATATAATAGTATTATATTGTGATGATATTATTCTAATTTGTATATCAATATTATTTATATATTAGGTCTTCAGACAAAGCTAAATAAATTGCGTAATAGTAATCGACCGAACATGCAAGTTTTTCTTAACTCTACTTAGAGTTGTTTCATTCAGATATGCTTATGGTTAATCATTGCTGATTGCTATTGTAGAATTGTACTCTATACATATTGCATGTATAAGTCAAGTATGAAAGGCTGATCACCTTCATTACAATTCGGTCCAGATATATTTTGTTCATGTTTAATACTTGTTCAGGCAAAAGTTTGTTCGTGCTAATTCACAATTATATTTGTCGACGTCGGGATTTTTGATGTCCCTTTTTGTTACTTGTTCTTTGGTGTTCTCATGTTAATGTGAGATTTGTTTGAAAAAACAAGTGAGAAAGGTCTGACATGTGTAATATTGACGATTGGACTTTAAGAGTCGCCAGTTGGTGTATTTAATTGGTTGCACCAACGCAACCGAAAAGGTTTGCACATTGACCCAGTGATGTGACACTGCTAAACGAGTTTGTAAAACCGAGATTCATTAAGGGTTCGGGGGCTTGGTTATGCAGAGGAAAGGTGTTAAGCACCCCCCGACATCCGTGTTGCCACGATGACCGCCACTTCTCAAAGAAAATGTTATATGAATATGTGTGTGTGTGTGTGTGTGTGTGGATCAATATGCAATTATTTGGAAGTAGTGTTGTACCTCGTTCGCACCTATATACAAGGGTTTGAATTTATAGAAAAATTCAGTTTTAACCAGATATAGCAATGAGGCTTTTATGAAAAAGGTTTTTCAAACCTTGTGCTCAATAGTAATTGAGACCTTTGATACTTCCATTTTATTATCTAAATATTCGGCTTGTTTACTTTTATTTTTGAGATGCGAGGCATCTGCGAGAAAATAATATACAACAAAGATCTTAAACTCCTTTTGGGCATAATGACCATCCAAGGAAATTAAGACACAGTAAATAATGTACAAGTAACTTCAATTTGGAAAATGTCCATCATGGGAATCAAAGCTAGATTCATGGTCAATCAGCGATCACATGATTCCTAGGCTCACATGATCTTTGCATTTTGTATGGAAAGCGATGGCAGTTATATATATATAAAAGCGGTAAATATATATATATATATATATATATATATATGTGTGTGTGTGTGTGTGTGTGTGTGTGTGTGTGTGCATGATCAACCACCACGAAACAACTCCATGGGGGATCAGAAATGTAAATAAAGCAATAAATGCTATCAACCGCCACGAAGTTAACTCTAGGCGGGACTTGAATGTAAATAAAGTTGTAAAAAGCTATCAACTGCCACGAAGTGAACTCTAGGTAGGACGAAATATAAAGAAAACTGTAAAAAGCCACGGAGGAAACTCCAGACCTGACAGGAATGTAAATATACATATATACATATATATATATATGTATATATATTAAAGCAGTAAATGCTCGGGATATGAAATCCAGGCGGGATATGAAATCCAGGCTCATCAGATATGTCCGACAACAGTTATATATATAAGTATATATATATATATATATATATATATATATATATATAAGCAATTAAACACTCCAGATGTAAAATCCAGGCTCATCAAACAGAGTCTGACCACAATATATATATATATATATATATATATATAAGCAATTAAACGCTCCAGACCGAAGTCTAGGCTCAATCGAGGCATAACTCGATAATGTTAGTCCGTATAAAAATATATACATATATATATAAGTATATATATACAGACAGAAATGAAAACCACGGACCGAAGTCTGGGCAAACACACTCACACGACTCTCAAAGTGTACAATAGTGTGTGATAATATGAGAAGAAAGCTTTATAAAATGTGAGAAGGCTTACAGTGGGCTGCCAAAGTAGACTTATATGACTCTATTTGGATAACTACTCAACTCCCGCCAGACAAAAGATAGTTATATATGAGCTAATAGAAAAGGGAAACACTCAATATGGGTGTGTACAGAGCAAAATGGACAGGACTTCCTCGCCTTTTCTCTCTTTTTCCTCTCAAAATAGCTGACCCAAGGCTTATATATATAGACGAATGGCCGTAGGAACACCTGCGGCAGTCGAAGTTATACTTGCGGCTAGTCGTGGTGTATCCGAGCCTCACGGGTCCCATCGTCTCGTAGTACGTGCACTCATCCACTGTAATATTCACTCAAACTTGCAAAACTTCAATCCGAGCTTCTGAACGAGGTATATGTGACCTTCTTCGGATAGCTTGTGTCAAGAGTTACGCAATGACATGGATTAAAGGTTGTACGAAGTCAAGAAGAGGGGACCATGCCCATGGTCTTCAAGCTTCAAATTCTATCCAAAGTACTGTCACGCATAATAGTCACTCGGGATTGTTACTCCTCGGTTCTTATGGGACATTGTTGTATGTATGTATGTATAAAGTGTTGAGACGATGCGCAGGTGTTGAAAGGGGCAAGATGATGTTTGACTCTTCGCCGGGGTTATCGCCGATTTGAGCTGAAAATAGACGTTGCCCAGGGTTACATCTAAGATTGGACTACTTGTTGGTATGTCGCGATATCATCTTGTGAGAGGAAGTGTTGAGGTGGCAAGATGACGTTTGACTCCTCACCGGGGTTATCGCCGATTTGAGCGAAAAACAGACATTGCTCAGGGTTACATCTGAGATTGGACTGCTTGTTTGTGTGCCTCACTGTCATCTGTGGGTGTGCCTGTCCGCCCGTTGTTAGCTCCGGGTCTGAGGGATGAGTGCCTCGGCAGGAGGGCTGAGATTGAAGCTGATCGCATGTGTTTGAAACAAGCATTTTTGGAGTTATCGCCGGAACTACAACAGCATTCCTTGGGGTTATCGCCAAGGACGAAACTCGGGTTTATCTCCGAGGTTGGAAATGATCCTTCCGGTGTGTGTTCTGGGGTTGAGACTGAGACTCCCGGTGTGTGTTCCGGGTTGAGACTGATGTTCCCGGTGTGTGGTCCAGGTTGTGAACCGATCCTCCGGTAGTATCCGGAATGGATGTGAGCTGTCTTCTAGGGTTATCTCTGAAAGACGATTCTGCCCTCTTGTAATGTTAGTAACAGTTGTGCAAAAAAATTTCGAGTGTCTACAGATGCCCCTCTTTATCATATTCATGCAATGTAAGGCATGGATAGGATAAAGAATCCTAGACACTTGAAATGCAAGTGAAATAAACATGATGCTATGTACAGCAACATGATGCAAATGTATGATGTATGATTGTCATGTAATCCTGCTCGGATGACAATCAGTGATGGCTTGGACATGCGATCCAAGTCTTCAAGGATGTTGACGTTGGGGCTATCACCAAAGTCGTAAATCCTAGACACTAGCTTATATTCCATAGAGGTACCTCTTGTATGTAAGAGATTTATGGGGATAAAGCTTTGTCTGCTTGAGGATGTGTATAGCATATTCCCTCATCCTGTCGGAGTTTCTGCCAACACTCGGTTGTTGTCAGGGTTGCCTAACCTTCATTGATGTGTGTATCACCGGATAGATTATCAAGGTTTCTTGACCTTCCTTGATGTGTGTATAAATGGTTGCATTACGTTGTAACCCCCGCTGGGGATACGTAGATGTTTGACAGATGTGCGTTGTGACCCCCGCCGGGCATACGTATATGTTCGAAACTTCGGCGTTGTAACCCCCGCTAAGGATACGTATTTAATTTGTAACTTCGGTGTTGTAACCCCCGTCGGGGATACGTTGATGCTCGAATTTCGTAGATTCTGCGTTGTAACCCGTCACGGGATACGCTGTCGTCGTTACTGACACTCATTGACGGCATCGGACCTTTGTGGGGTATTGCCGAGCATGATTTATGAAAGTTGAGGCCACTAGTATCGTATACCTTATATGCAGGTGAATACCAATTTGGAACATGTGGAGCCAGAGTTTGACACATGAACACCAGGATTCCGGGCTATTCCGCTCAATCGCGTAGCTCTTTTATTCCTGATTTGGCCTTTTCAGCTGGCGGGACCTCTTTTCCAACTCTAACTGGAGCGAGTCGGAGGTGTGGGACCCATGTAGGAGTGCCGCAGGTACACCTGTAGCAGCCACAGGTGTAAGACCCCAAATTATTAATAAATAAAATTTATTTTCCTCTATTTATTATTTTGAAATAGTAAGGGTTGATTTGATTAATGTGGATAGTTATGGGTAAAATACGCAAATATTTTGAATAAGCAAGTGGTTATAAAATATTCATTATTGTCGGGGAATATTCGTTTGGTCGTGGAATATTCGTACTGTCGGAGAATATTCGTACGACGGCGCAGTCATTTGTGGGCCCCATAACGGAAAGCGATTGGATGAAGAAAACGACAAATATAAGTTGTTTATAAATAACGGCGTAATTATTACCGAATTATCTTTGTTGGAATACCCGTTGGTTAAAACACACTAATACGCGTTGTTGAACAGTAGCACATGGTATTGCACCAATTATTGATTCTTACGTAAGAAGGCACTACTCAATAATTGTTACAGTAATTATTATTCAGTATTTTATTTTATTGATTCAATAATTGCTGCATTGATATTTTATATTACTTTTGTTTCAATAAATTGTCATTACACAGTATTTTCTATTATCGAAGCAATAATTCATATTATCTGAATAATATTATTAGATAACATTATTGGCAATGTCTAGAAAGTTCTGTCTAAGGAGAGGTTTGGTCACCTAATTGTGCGCCAGTAAGGAGAAATTCTTATTGGAAAGCCCCCTCTTTCTTGGGAACGGCCTGGTTGCCAGTACTGTGATTTTGTAATATTATTTGTGAATAATTAATTATTGATTTATATGATGAGGAAAATATTGATTTTATGTGGATATAGATGGAGAAAATTTTTAATGTGACAATTGTTGAAAATAAATATTTTATCTTTTTCTGATAAAATAATTTATTTAAATATATTATTTTAATAATATATTAACGGTGATATTTTTATAATGAATGTGGGATATATGAGTATATGAGGAGGAAGAGTATTTTTGTGGCATTAAATGTTTAACACATATTTTGTGTGTTGGTGGACACAATTATTGACCGAAATTTGATTATAGCTTGTAAAATCGCCCGTTTATGGATTTCGGTTAATTTTTGTTTGGAATTTGGAAAAACTTTCTTCTGAAAAGTTGTAGAGAATTGAATTTCCTATAAAAACTCGCGAGATTCGAATTTTCTAACAAAAGGGCTATTTATTGTGAATTATTGAAGTTCTGAAGCTCCGAAATAATTAATTTTTGAAGTTTTAAATATTTTTAATAAGAAAAACGTTTTTTTTGAGCTAGGCAAGGTGAGTCACTCTTGGTGGCTGATGGTTTGAATCAGATTTTGGGTGCGTAGGAATTTAATAAATATATATTAATATTTTATTAAATTTTCTACTTTGGTGTTCTAAGCATTTTCGTATAAATAGGGTGCTTAGGTTAGAATTGAAAATCACACCAAAATTGAAGTTTTCTCTCTATATTATCGAAATATTCTTGTGAGTATTTTGAGTATACTTTGAGTATTGCTATACGGTGCAAGTTCAAGTCATAACCTATATCCTGTGTTTGACTAGAAGTATTGTCTTTCGAGGTAAGGGATGTTATTTTATTCGAAAATGATATTATTTCTTCAATATCATTATGCCGAAATATTGGTTGGAAATTTTTATCAAATTTGGAACTTTTTCATGTCGGAGTTACTATTCATGAGTTAATATTCACGAGTTACTATTCACGAGTACTATTCACGAAGCGTGAAGATGTTTATTGTGAAATTTCTATCTTTTGGTATTAGAGTTACTATTCACATATACGACACTATTCACGTATACGGCACTATTCACGAATACGGCACTATTCACCGAAAAATAAAATTTCTTCTTTTTGTCCAAAATATCTATTATGGATACTAGCTTTGATTGTATCCATGTTTTGATCATTCTTGAATTTTACTCCACTCTGATTACTTATGAAGTATTTTTGAACTTGGATTGTTTAAAATATGAATCCATAATAATTGTTCTTTTGTTTCACTGGATTCGTTTCCTTTAAAATATTTTTCATCATCCTCAGTCCTAAAGGATGATATTACTGAATATCTTTGGCCTGTAGTGCAAAGATGAATTGTGACACCCCCAAAATTAGGTATACGTCACTCATCTTGGGTCGCCACTTACATGGTACATAAATTCAAAAACAAACTTAATTATACATCATGTAGGTATAACATACGACAATACATAAATCGAGAGTTCTAATAGGAATATTGTCATTTAAACAATATCCATACTCAAGGAGTCCTCATTACATTTATTGTCACACTATTTAACGTAATAGTGAGGACTACTAATGCTATCTTCGGGACCATCACTCTTTTCCCCAGACTACGTCCCAAATTATATTCTCATTTCACGAAGAAACGGTGAAAGAAAGGGTGAGCTCAACTAGCCCAAGAAGAAATATTATGACTAAGATAATGCGAGAATAAATTATCAATAGTCTTCAACAATGTTAAACCGATAAAATACAATAGACAACCGGTTTAACTACTGATGAATATCTGATCCATTAAAAGAGTCAAGTAGAAAATAAAGTCTACTATCTTTTAGGTTTTAAAAGGTTTTCATCAATTTTTATCACTAAGACTCAGTTTAATGAATAAACCACAATATCTAATCATTCATGTACCACGGTCAAGGATTTTCATCAAATTATCAATGGTCATGACTATACCGAATCACCCCTGGTCATAATCATACCAAAAACTATCCATCATTTGCATTACAGTGTCATTTGAGGACTTTTGTCACATCATTTATATCAAGCCATGATTATCTGGGATGAACCACGGTCATAATCATACTAATTTCATATATATGCACGTAAGCCAAAGATAACTTTCAACATAATATAAACATGAGGATGATGACAATGATATAAGAATTCAATAAAACAAGTTCAAGAATTAATTTATCTAGGAATTATTAACGTCCAAATTGTCAACAAGATCTTGTTTTGTAGAGTAAAATTCAAGAATGATCGGAAGAATATTTCCATGAAAAGATCTTTGGATGAAACGCAATTATCAAGGATATTCTACTAATTTCATGGAGTATAGAAGTCAAAGTTTTAACCAATTTGGGTATAATAAAGAATGGAATAACAAAAGAAATCACCATGCATGCGGTGCTTTGCATAGACGAGTTATTCCAATGTAATAATAATAATAACGGAACCGAGTTAGGTGAAATTAACATCGCAAGCGATGTTCCAACAAAATAATAAAGATGGAACCGGATCCGGGTGTAAAACACATGATAGGATATTCCAACGTAATGATAAAGACGGAACCGGTCCGGTGTAAAACACATGCATGTGATGTTCCAATGTAATAATAAAGATGGAACCAGTGTCGGTGTAAAACATATAGTATGTGATATTCCAACGAGAATAATAAAGGCGGAATAATATAAGGATTTCACCAAGTATAGGGGAGTCCACAGTATCACGAGTTATTCCAACAGAAATAAATAAGAATGGAATAACATAAGGATTTCACCAAGTATAGGGTATGCACGCATATCAAAGTTATTCCAACCGAATAATAAAGAATGGAATAACAGAAGTTCTCTTCGTGAATAAGAAAGAATAACACCCTTTACGAGTACAACAAATAATATCCCTTACCGTAAAAGACACTGGATATCAAAGTAGTGAAGTACCAGAATACTCTTCTTCTTTCTCTCTATAGATTTTCTCTCTATAGCTTCTCTCTATAATTTCTCTCTAGAGTTTCAAAGAATTAAGTAAGAAAATAATGAAGGAATGAGCTTCTATTTATAGGAAAATAGAATGCATAGTAATTAATCCATGAACGGTCCAGATTGATTTACTTTAATCGACGGTCCATATTTAAAGCAAAATCTTTTAAATAAAATATCATATAATCTATTTATATAAAAACATTTTACTATGCAAACACTATACAACACTATGCAAAACACTATGCAAAACACTATGCAACACTATGCATAATAAAATATAATATATTCTATTTATAGAATAACTTTAATAAAGTATTCTATTTTATATAAAAGATGTTTCGCTTTTATTACGTTAATAATACTGAATAAAACAAAACGTCATTATCGCTATAATAATTCATATTATTAATCGACAATAATGGAATCAAACTGAGTGACTTCTCACATAAGCATCAATAATCAATACCGTGTGCTACTATGCAACCACACGTATTACTGTACTTTTACTACCGAGTAGTTCAACAGTATCAACGGTAAAACTTTCACCGTTATTTCAATAAAATATTTTTGTCGTTTTCTTAATCCGACAATAATTACATTATGGATCCACCAATGATTGAGCCGTTGTGCGAATATTCCCCGCTAAACCTAATATTCCCCACCAATCGAATATAATATAACCACTTGCATACTTTTGCAAAATTTATAAATACTACCCACAACTATAATATTATCTCAAATTCACACCATAATATTAAAAATTATTTCGACAAAATTTAAATCTTTATTGATAAAATCTGAGTCTCACAATCTCCTCCTTATGGAATTTCGCCCTCGAAATTAGGGTGCGATACTGGTATGATAAAGAGGTGAGGATACCTTGAATACCTTTATCGTTGAAAACATTAAATTCATCTTTGCAATCCAAATTAAAGATATTCATTAACAATTCATCTTTGCACTATAGGCCAAAGATATACAACTATAAAACCAATAATGCTAAGACGCAGCTTAATAGTATCACGACCACGAACTATCCATGCACCAATCGGCCAAGGATATTCGTGTTTTCAATCTGATCATGATTATACCGAATAATCCTTGGTCATAATCATACCAAGTCTATCAATGCACTACTACCAAAGATGACTTTTACCACATCCATGAATTAATATTTCATTCTTTGAGACTCAACTCAATAATTAATCCATATCATCGAATCATCCCCTTTCTACGAAGCCAAGGATATTCATTAGTATCACGACCACGAATTATCCATGCACTACTACCAAAGATAATCGTGTATTCATTAGTATCACGACCACAAATTATCCATGCACTACGGCCAAAGATAATCGTGTATTCATTAGTATCACGACCACAAATTATCCATGCACTATGGCCAAAGATAATCGTGTATTCATTAGTATCACGACCACAAATTATCCATGCACTACAGCCAAAGATAATCGTGTATTCATTAGTATCACGACCACAAATTATCCATACACTACTACCAAAGATAATCATGTTTTCAATTACGGTTATGATTATACCAAACAATCCTCGGTCATAATCATACCAAGTCCATCTATGCACTTCAGCCACGAGATGACTTTCAACGTAATATAAGCGTGAGGATAATGATATAAAGAATCAATCAAATGAGATAAAGGATAAATATTAAACATTTATAATATAATTTATCCAGGATTCAAGAATATCCCCATGTTATCAATCACTTAATAATCTCATAATCTAATATCATTAATATTATAACAATATTTTAATCACTTCTTAAATTTATAAATAATTTATCTCAATTGTTTACGCTTTACCATATAATGCATTTAATCATTCAAAAATGCCATACTCATAAGATATCATCACCAATTATCAAATTCCTTATCAAAAAAAATATGCATATACTCTATATAGGATTCTCTAGCCATAAAATCCTATTTTCAACTTTGTTACTTCACATGACATATTTAACTCATATGTTCGTAACTAAACTATTTTCATGAAAAATACCAAATCAGTCCCAAAAATATTTTTTTTTTTTGGGATTTAGCATAATATAGTCCCATAATGAAAATATATTTTTCTCGAATTTTAAAATTCATTTACTATTTTTCAAAAATTAATTTCTAATTAATTCCTTAAGAAATTAGCTACCTCAAGTTTAACTCCAAAATTTCCAAATCTTGGCAGGACCTTACACATGTTAATGTGAGCCTCAGATTTAAATTTCATGGTCATCGGAGTTATAGAACTCCAATTATAGCATTTTTCATCAAAAAACCTAAATCTTTGAAATGGTCATAACTTGCTCATTTTAAGTCAGAATAAGCTCATTTTTGGACAGGAGGTACTTTATACCATATACTTTCATGTGCCAAAAGGCCAGAATTTTTCTCATAATTTAAGTGGCCGAAACAGCCCCTCTAAAATCATGGCAGCAGCTTTTTGGAAATTTTCAATTTCCGACCCCTTTTCTAAAATCAGTTCACACGAAAATCTACAACACCTTTTCCAGTGATTCCACTTGGATAAGCTACAAAACTCATAGATCTAACTCTAGGACTTGACCACACTCAAAAATTTAAAATATAATAGGAGATATGGTCAATTGAATTTCATGTTACGTTTTTCACCAAAATCTGGTTTTTAACTCCTTGTGATTTTTAAGAAACTTTCATGTTTTCATATACTAACCAACATAACTCATCATAATACTTACTAATACCACGTATACCCATGATTTTCATTAGTCCAATGCTTTTATTATGACTTTCATCATAAACCACGTAAAATCTTCATTTTAGTTGAAGAAATATTTGAGGGTTTAAGAAATGGGTTTTATCTTTGGGTCAATCTGAAATTCGATTTCACGCTCTAACTAGGCTAAGAAGTCTTCAAGAATACGCCAGGAAATTTATTAATAATAGAAATATCATTCAAAACTATGACTCTCATCCAAGACTTGGATAGTACGTCGCTTTGATACCAACTGTGACTTCTATCCCTTAACCTAGATAAAGACCTCACAATGATACCTATAAACTTGCCATCTTCATTCACGATGTAAGCCTACGAAAAGTCCGGCTTGGTGCATTCCATACAAGGAAGTCAACAACGAAAGGTTCGCGGCTCTTTACTTATGGCTTGATATGACAATAATTGACTTTAGTAGTTTGGTTACTTGAATTCGCACAACAAGTTGGTTATGAATATAAAAGCTAACAACCTTACGAAAAGTATGATGAGTAGTTAACCAATTGATTCCTAAAATCACATCAAAGGCAAGTATTTTCAAAAGATAAGATCGACGATTAGCGTGAAAGTGTTTATTTGAATCAAACAAGATTTAAAAATAGTAGCGATAATGAATGCTCCTACTAACAAAGTTTTAACCAATAAGTCAAAGTCTAACTTCTCCTGAGTCAAATTTAAATGTTGAGCGCAAGCAAGAGAGATAAAATAATGGGTAGAACCCAGAATTATCTTATAAGGTATAGACTTCGCAATTTATAATTAACTAACCCGCTAACTTCGTTCGGTTTACTCGCTTTTTGAGAAGTCACGAAAAATGCACTTCCTAAAACCAACGACTTTGTTTTGTCCATATCCACCTTTGGTGCCACCGTCCCCAAATAGACTTGACTTTGGTGCACAACAAAATTGGGCTAAATGACCTTCTCTTCTTGTAATTTCCACTTCTATTATCTTTGCCATGATTACCAATCAAGTGGTTACCATTCTTAGCATGATAATTTCCCCACGATGGTTATCATTATTCGATAGCCATTGCCACCAAAGATATGATTATTATCGTGTTGTTGGTGGTCGTTACCTTTTGTTTGAAATTTGAATCAACACTCTCATGTGCTTCATTGCTTATCTCAAAGCATTTTTAGATGCCATTCTCAAACACTGTCCCAAAACAAGGGTTAATTAACATATCAAATATTATCCCTATACTCTGACCAACTAATTAAATACCAAATAAATTTAGGTAGGTCATACTAGCGAAGGAATTCCCGTCTCTCCCTCCTAGTTCTTATCTCACATCTCACCCGGGATCATATCCCTAAGCTCGATACCAACCGTGGCGCCCCAAAATTAGGTATACGTCCACCCATCTTGGGTCGCCACTTACATGGTACATAAATTCAAATACAAACTTAATTATACATCCGTCAGTAAACATACGACAATACATAAACCGAGAGTTCTAATAGGAATATTGTCATTTAAACAATATCCATACTCAAGGAGTCCTCATTACATTTATTGTCACACTATTTAACAGAATAGTGAGGACTACTAATGCTATCTTCTGGACCATCACTCTTTTCCCCGACTCGTCCCAGCTATATTCTCATTTCCTGAAGAGAACGGAAAGAAAGAAAGGGTGAGCTCAACTAGCCCAATAAGAAATATTATGACTAAGATAATGCAGAATAAATTATCAATAGTCTTCAACAATGTTAAACTGATAAAATACAATAGACAACCAGTTTAACTACAGCGGAATATACAATCCATTAAAAGAGTCAAGTAGAAAATAAAGTCTACTATTTTTTAGGTTTTAAAAGGTTTTCATCAATTTTTATCACTAAGACTCAGTTTAATGAATAAACCACAATATCTAATCATTCATGTACCACGGTCAAGGATTTTCATCAAATTATCAATGGTCATGACTATACCGAATCACCCCTGGTCATAATCATACCAAAAACTATCCATCACTGCATTACAGGTCACTGAGGACTTTTGTCACATCATTTATATCAAGCCATGATTATACCGGATGAACCCTGGTCATAATCATACTAATTTCATCTATGCACGTAAGCCAAAGATAACTTTCAACATAATATAAACATGAGGATGATGACAATGATATAAGAATTCAATAAAACAAGTTCAAGAATTAATTTATCTAGGAATTATTAACGTCCAAATTGTCAACAAGATACTTGTTTTGAAGAGTAAAATTCAAGAATGATCGTAAGAATATTTCCATGAAAAGATCTTTGGATGAAACGCAATTATCAAGGATATTCTACTAATTTCATGGAGTATAGAAGTCAAAGTTTTAACCAACCGGGTATAATAAAGAATGGAATAACAAAAGAAATCACCATGCATGCGGATTGTTGCATGACAAAAGTTATTCCAATGTAATAATAATAACGGAACCAAAGTCGTGAAATTCACTGCAAGCGGGGATGTTCCAATGAGAATAATAAAGATGGAACCAGATCCGGTGTAAAACACATAGATAGGATATTCCAACAGAATAATAAAGACGGAACCAGGTCCGGTGTAAAACACACAGACAGGATGTTCCAATAGAATAATAAAGACGGAACCAGGTCCGGTGTAAAACACACAGATAGGATATTCCAACAGAATAATAAAGACGGAATAATATAAGGATTTCACCAAGTATAGGGGAGTCCGCGTATACAGGTTATTCCAACAGAATAAATAAGAATGGAATAACATAAGGATTTCACCAAGTATAGGGTATGCCGCGTATACAGGTTAATTCCACCGAATAATAAAGAATGGAATAACAGAAGTTCTCTTCGTGAATAAGAAAGAATAACACCCCTTTACTTGCACAACAAATAATATCCCTTACCGTAAAAGACACCGGATATCAAAGTAGTGAAGTACCGAATACTCTTCTTCTTTCTCTCTAGATTTTTTCTCTCTATAGCTTCTCTCTATAATTTCTCTCTCTCAGAGTTTCAAATGAATTCAGAGAAAATAATGAAGGAATGAGCTTCTATTTAAAGGAAAATAGAATGCATAGTAATTAATCCATGAACGGTCCCGATTGATTTACTATAATCGACGGTCCATATTTAAAGTAAAATCTTTGAAATAAAATATCATATATTCTATTTATATAAAAATATTTTACTATGCAAACATTATGCAACACTATGCAAAATACTATGCAACACTATGCATAATAAAATATAATATATTCTATTTATAGAATAACTTTAATAAAGTATTCATTTTATATAAAAAGATGTTTCATTTTATTACGTTAATAATACGAATAAAACAAAACGTCATTATTATTATAATAATTCATATTATTAATCGACAATAATGGAATCAAACCGAGTGACTTCTCACATAAGCATCAATAATCAATACCGGTAGCTACTATGCAACCACACGATTCGCATACTTTTACTACTAATGAGTAGTTTAACAATATCAACGGTAAAACTTCCGCCGTTATTTCAATAAAATATTTTTGTCGTTTTCTCAATCCGACAATAATTCTGTTGTGGGGTCCACCAATGATTGAGCCGTTGTACGAATATTCCCTGCTAAACCGAATATTCCTCGACCAATCGAATATAATATAACCACTTGCATACTTTGCAAAATTTATAAATACTACCCACAACTATAATATTATCTCAAATTCACACCATAATATTAAAAATTATTTCGACAAAATTTAAATCTTTATTGATAAAATCTGGGGTCTCACATGAATGATTTCTTGATGAATATCTTTGGCCCGTAGTGCAAAGATGAACAGGTGTTGAGATGAATATGACCGACTGATTAATATCTTTGGCCCGTAGTGCAAAGATGAACAGGTGTTTAGATGAACATGACCAACTGATGAATATCTTTGGCCTGTAGTGCAAAGATGAATATTTGATTCTAGATATATATTGATTGATGTTACAAGGATAAATATCGACGATGAACTTTTAAATTCATATATAGAAGATAGTAGTTTGCATTCTCTACTTAACTCTTCTAATGAATTATTATTTTCGCTGCGAAGATTGATTTAAAACTGGTTGTCTATTGTATTCTATTAGATTTTTTCCTGTTGAAGACTAACGATAATTTGTTGTATATTATCTTAGTCATAATATTCTTTACTGGGCTAGTTGAGCTCACCCTTTTCCTTGTTGTTCCATTTTTCTTCTCAGGAGGCGAGAATGTAGCGAGTACTAGTCGGGGTATGGAATGAAGGTTCTAGAGAGAGTTATTTAGTAGTCCTCACCATTTTTATAAAATAATGTATAAATAATTGTGATGAGGATTTATTTGGGTATGTATATTGTCTAGAAGACAATAATTGTATTTAAACTCACAGTATATATGTTGTCGTATTTTGCACGACAAATGTAATAATAAAGTTGTAGTAATTTCTGTACCATGTATTTGGCGACTTAGAATGGGTTGGATGGAATGGACCTATTTTGGGGCGCCACAACAGTACACTCAGAAGTACTGTAGTAGGTGGACTGCTGACCAACCGTGGTCGTAAAAGCCCAAAGGTTGCTTTCATAAGTCATTTTCAAGCTGCACGACGAAGGAAATCTGAGAGCTTCTCATCAGACTTGTTGAGTTTGGGCAACTTTCTGCATAATCTGCTATCGTACAAGCATTCTTCACTGTCCTGGTAGTGTATACATGTATTCTTTTCCAGTTTCTATCCGTTGGAAAATGACTTATCAAATGAAATGCATTTAGACACATAGTAGTGAATATGCATGCTGATATGACTTGATAAAAAATATTCAACATAGCAAATGTTAGTATTAAACCATGCTAAACATAATGATGTGAAAAAATTTGACTTTTCAAACAGTCAAATTTGCACCTTTTACTGTCATTTCTTATCCTATCTGAGGATAAATGAGTAAAGGTAGACAAGCAAAATAATCCTGGTAATTAAACTACACTTATGGATTTTTTATTGCAATGTATTAAATGCATATAGGATATATATAACTGCGTATAGGTGTGCTACTGAATGGCAACCTAGTCATGCCTATGTGCATGTGGATAGTCCCATTTATAAAGGGGCTATGGAAAAATTTTCCCAAAATATAGGAATGATTAGTCATGCATTTTTAACTCTACTGTAGATGTATGTTAAAACAATGCATGCATGCATGTTAAAAAGCACTAGGTAAGACTTTACCACACCCTTTCTGAGGTGATTTGGAGACTAGTTGTCCAGATATTATGGATCTGGATCAGTCGAGTAGTTCCCGCAGGACTACTTCAGGTGTACGGAGGAGGGCTTCAAAGAGCCTCAAAGGCTGGGTCTCATCGACAACCTCGCTCGTTTGGTGGAGGTGGTGATATGTCCTATCCGGGTTGAAGTGCCAGATGTCAAGGATGAGAAGAAGGATGTACCACCAGGTTCCTGCCCCACATCAGACGTGTGTTCTCCGTAGGGAGTTGCCAGGAATTCAAGTGGTGAACCCAGATCTTCTGGGTGACTTGAGTCGGCATCCTTCAGTATACCTACACGCAAATGAGGTATGAATTTAGATCTTAATCGTCCTTGTTTCTTATTGATGAGGAGTAGAGGATTCTGATGTTGATCTATATTTGATGTAGGTTCCCGGCTTCACACAGCCTCGAGGGAACTGGTTTAGCATCCACTCTATGTATCAGGCCTTGCATGATGACTACAGAGCGATTGTATATGGCAGGAGATTTGGAGCATTCTTTTCCATCCTTCCCCGTCGTTGTCCCTGGGGTTACCTCAGGGCATTGTCTGAGCGGTGGTTTCACCAAACTCAGTCACTCCATTTGCTGGATTGTGAGGTGATGATGATGTTGATGGATTGGCGGTTTATCACAGTATGGAGTTTGAGAGGATCCAAAGGCCTCAGACGGGCGGATATTACCCCACCGCCGCGATCCTTGTTGGGAGTTCCAATGAGGCGCCAAGGGAGGACTGCTCAGACGGGTCTTTTGAGCGTAGATGCTATGAAATGGGCCGTTGAGTGTGAGCCCATACCCGATGATGTGAGAGTCAGGGACCTCATTCTTCGGCGATTGTTCCTGATGATCATTAGGGGCTGCTTCATAGTAGATAATTCTTCTACTGTGTCCTTCACTTTGATCAGCGCCACTTGACACGTGGACCGTATAGGAGACTATGATTGGGGTTCCTACACCTTTGCCTACTTCCTCAGGGGAATGCGCATGCAATCGCAGGGTTTGACCGAGGCGTGGTTAGGATTTTACCCATTTCTGCTGGTGAGTGTTTCTCTTGTCTTTTCCTGTGTAGAGGTTAAGAGTGTTGACTGACAGCAGATGTTTGCCTTTGTGTTGGCAGTTTTGGGCCTATAAGAGGCTTCTATGTTTGCGTCCTATGAGCGTGTTAGGTTTAGATACCTATCCATGAGGACGATGATGGCATCATTCCATACTGGCGGAGGTCCCTATTGCTGAGGGTTTCACTCATTGTCGCCTACAGCTGGAGTTGTTGACAGCTGGTGTCATCACATGGGTTCCCTACTCTGGGGAGCATTTGGGAGTTGGTTTTGAGGATGGGTACCCAACTAGAGTAGAGTACGTCATTTCCACCCGGAGGATTCCTCTCTTCATAGATGGAGGATGGGAGCTCTATTTAGGAGAGCGTGCTATCAGGAGCACTACAAGAGAGATCTGTATGCCGATCATGCCTCCTGCCAGGTGTTATTAGCCTATTTTGCAGTCACCCATCATTGGCATCCCGTTGTTGGGGATTGACGGTTTTACTTTATCAGAGGGCCCCTACACTCAGGAGATGTTCCAGCATTAGTGGATCCCACGTACCATTGGAGCTCAGACCCGCCCCACACAATTTATGGGGGATATGGTTCCAGGATCCGTGATGATGACGGATTGGCTAGCCTGTGTTAGAGATCCGACTCATGTGACACAGATTGATAGATTGACCCAAAGAATGGACCGGACACATTTTCTTCATCCGCATTTGGGCGAGATCCTTCAGAGGCGTATACTTTTGATCCTTCCAGCCTCTGCTACCGCCCCTCAAGTGACCCATATGGTTTTGCTTAAGACAGATCCTCCATCAGATAGGCCTCGACATCCCCGTAGATAGAGATCCAAAGGACTCAGAGGAGTTACATCGTGGATAGCATCGATGATGTGTACATTGACACTATTGACTTTTTTCTCGATGTATTTCTCATTATCTCTTTTGATAGCCTCTCATTAGCTATCAGGGTAGCTTCACCCCATTCTCGCTTATATCTTTTGATAGGCCTTTGTTGAGTTATTGGGTAGCTTTACCCCATTTCCTCAGTATTTTAGTAGTATGAGATGTATTAGATGATGATATACTTAGGAATGTATGTACATTTTCATTCCCTATATCATATTTTGCCATCTATTATATTATGCATGTTATTATTATGCATATGTATGTATGCCTAGAGATATTCAAAGATTGACCCCTCGGATGGTCTTATGACACGCGCCCGCATGTATGTCTTCTTCGAAAGTTAGCCAGATTGATCATACCCCACCATTTTTGGTGGTAGTTGGTATCGCGCCATGGTATGATAGTATATCACCATCGAGATATGGTGATCGAGATGATTTGTCGCAAAGATACTATGACCCTTGATGATGTTTCGGGTTCCCACAAGATTTATAGAGGGTATGCTCGAGCACTGGGTATTGGAGAGGCAGGTTTTCCGATTTGGGACCCAGGAGTTGACTCCTACTTTGGAGGAGTATGCACGTTTGACGATGCTGCCGCTGGACAGATGCACCTTGCATGCATATGACTATTAGAGACATGAGTAGACAGTTCATGACCCTCACCGGATTGAGACGTAAAGTGGTAGAGGACGAGATTACATCCAGCCACGTGATATCCCAACATTTTCTATTTGATAGATTTGGCTCTGAGGATAGTTATGCACGGCATTCTGGGGATTTCACCACACCAGAGGACCATTGGCGTTCATCAAGAGTGGATGTATTGCTGCTGTGCGTATTGTCATATGTCTACATACCACGATATATGGATAAGCTGGATATCGGCGTCATTATGGCAAAGGAGAGCTCTCAGGGAGGGTCGTACCATTATACCGATGATTATTGCAGAGACTCTGAGGTCAGCTACATACTGCTGCACTTATCCGGCAGGAGTGTTCACAGGTAGTTCGGTCATGTTGTATGTGTGGTTTATGTCACACTTGAGACCAATCGGCACATTCGATCATGGCAGGGTTTTTGCTTCACCCATGATATAGCCATGTCATACTCCTTTCAACTTTCATGAGTGTACTGACATCTTTGTGATCGTGGTTAGCTTTTCCGGCAGGATTAGAGACCCATTTGCTATATTGCCGTGTTCGTGGCTTAGCTCACCCTATAGCTTCATTACTCATGCTCCGGCATGGATTACCTCCTCCGGCCGGATTGAGGGGCATGATTACTTACCACCCATCGCCGTGATGTGTCGGGCTTTGACCGCCGCCAGGATTTTCATCCTTATGAGGGGGAGTGAGTCGTCGCTTCGCTTCACACCGCTTATCGCCAGGAAGATGATCTAGGTTGTAGATGCTCGTTGGGATCAACGAGAGCTAGCCGAGTTTTCTCGTCACCATCCAGGTTGTTCTCTACGTAGTATTTTGCATGGATGGAGACAGAGATTGCATTGGCTGTGGTAGTATCCATAGTGCAGGATGTTGATTATGATGATGAGGAGCCTAAAGAGGAGGCTGACATTCCCATCAATGATTCGACCGGCTTGGGTCGCCAAAGATTTGTGATGGATTCTCCCACCCCGAAAAGCATCACATTACTCAAGATTCTAAGACAACGATCCGGAGCAGAGCTTACATCTGATGACCTATGAGAGAGATCAGGCTAGGGCCGCGATGTTGATAGCTCTTGATGGGAGAGACGCCGCTCTGTTAGAGAAGGATGAGGCTAGATCAGCCAGGGATGCATTGATAGTGGAGCGGGATACCGCCTTATCTGCTAAGGATGTGGCCATCACAGACAGTACTTTAGTTAGATCCCAAATGACTGTTAGTCTTGCCAACATGAGTGCTTACATTGATGAGCATTATGCCACCATACAGTTAGCCTCTGATCTGCTAGCTCGTATAGATACCCTTGGGCAGGAGCTTGCAGTGCTACCTCCGTCTTCAGAGAGCGATGCCATGTTAGATCTGATAGTTCACATGTATACAGATCTGTAGATAGCTTTGTATTTTCCTGCATAGACTAGCTTAGCCATTCTGTCATGTACAGCACATATGTATATATCAAACAGTATTATGTATGGCAAGGAAATATATTTTGATTCACTTCCCTTTTAGTTATGCCTTGATACTTGCTTGATATTTGCCTGTTTCTTTAGGGCCTTGTGATCTTGATGCATTCTGAACTTAACCTTGATAGATGGACATTGAGACGTCGCAAGATCTCTCAAAACGAATCATTGATCTATATGAATCCCTACCATCTTTGGTGTCTTGGGACTGGTATCTGTATAAAATGTGGATAGGAGAATGGTTTCTTCCTCTCTGAGATTGACTGCACCATAGATGGTCACCAGTACTTCTATTTGTGAGAAGCCTAGTTAATTCCATCTTTTATGGATTGGTATTGCTCTTCGAGGCACGATCGCAGCTTAGATGGTCACCGAATCTTCTATTTGTAAGAAGAGGTTGGGTAATTCCATCCCTTTGATCTGAAACAGATGAAATGTGGTGAAATGAAGGTTGATCCCAGTACCGTGTGACAAATATTTTTGTTTTGGTAGGGGTTAGACTGAACCATGAATGGCTGCCTACGTACTCCTTTTGAAGATGAGATCAAGTCTTCGTAATTCGAACCTAGTGTAAGAGGTTCAACATTGAATGTGAAAGGCAGAGAGGTGTAGAAATGTTTTTGTTGTTTTTGTTTTTTTGTAGAAAAAGGCGTAAATGTTTTTGTTATTTTTTTTTTATTGCGATCGCCATATAGAATATGGTTGCCACGCATTCTATCAAGAGGAGATCAAGTCGACGTAGTTCGCCCCTCGTGACGAATTGAAGGCGAAGAGAAGCGTAAATCCCATGTGCAAAGCTATATCATGGGAGAAAGAAAGTTTGATCCCATAATGGGGACAAACTGCAGTGTGGAAAAGTTTCCCGCCTTCGTGATCCCATCTTAATCCCGCCTTCGGATAAACTGCAAGCATAGAAAATTTTAATCTCGTCCTCATGATAAACTGCAAGCGTAGAAAAGTTTAATCTCGTCTTCAGAATAAACTGGAGGTGTGAAAGGTTCAATCCCGTCTTCAGGATAACCAAAATTGTATGAAAGATTTGAAATGAGGTGGAAACTAGGCTGCTGGTTTGAAGTGTATGTTTCCCTAAGGTGTAGAATAGTATGTAGAAAGGAAGGGTTCAAAACTGGAATGACTGGTGATTGGATGATCAAAACCAAGATGTTTTTTTGATGGTAACTCCAGATATAGTACCGTTTCATGGTGTCCGAGTTAATAAGCTATGGAAATTCATCGCCGTCTATTTCCTGCAATCTGAGAGCACCTCCTGTCAATACCTCCTTGACAACAAATGGGCCTTCCCAGTTAAGAGCGAATTTTCCCTTAGATTGATCTTGGTTGTCAATGATCTTCTTCAAAACCAAGTCATGTTGTTTGAACTACCGTAGTAAGACTTTTCTGTTGTAGGATCGTGCGATCCTTTGCTGATATAATTGACCATGAAAGATTGTTGTGGTTTTCCTTTTGTCTATTAGAGACAATTGGTGATACCTTTCTTGTACCCATTGGTCCTCATCCAACTGAGCATCCATCAATACTCTGAGGGATTCCATTTCCACCTCTATGGGAAGCACTGCTTTCATCCCATAGGCTAACGAGTAGGGGGTTGCCCCAGTGGCAGTACGCATAGAAGTTCTGTAGGCTGATAAAGTTAGAGGCAAGAGGTCAGGCCATCCTTTGATATTGGCGGACATTTTCTGCATTATCTTCTTGATGTTTTTATTAGCCGCTTCTACAGCACCATTCATCTTTGGACGGTAGATGACGGAGTTAAGGTGTTTGATGTGGAATTTGCTGCATAACTCCTCCATCATTTTGTTGTTAAGGTTCTTAGCATTGTCTGACACAATGACCTCTAGTTGTCCATATCGATGCATTTACATTGCTTCGATGAAAGCAATGATAACTTCTTTAGTAACCCCGGGAAGGAAGTCGCCTCTACCCATTTTGTGAAGTAGTCGATCATGGTGAATATGAATCGATGACCATTATCGCTTTGGGCTCGATGGGCCCGATCACGCCCATTCCCCACATCGAGAAGGGCGTATAAACTCATATTGTGGAGCTCCTCGAGGGGCGTGGATAATATTCCCATGGACCGGCATTGATAGCACCTCTCTTGACGTGATCATCACAAATACTTTGAGTGTAAGCCAATAATATCCTGTTTCGAGAATTTTCTTGACAAGTAAGGGTCCGCCATGTGTGGCCATATATACTCCACCATGGATCTCATCCATGAGCCTCTGAGCTTGGTCTTTGTCTAGACATCTGAGGAGACCTAATCATGCATCTCTTTTATAGAGTGCATCTCCGCTCAGGTAGAATTTCATAGCAAGTCGATGAATCCACCTCTTCTCAGTTAGGCTCGCCTCAGCGAGTGTAGATTCATCTCGCAGGTACTCCTTGATGTGCTGATACCAAGGGTGGTGGATGGGAGGTAGTTCATCCGATACTTCTCCAACGTAGTTCCCATAGACTGGGGCTTTTTGCATAGTAAATGTGATGTTTGGCATGTTTTCCTTGTCAAGTATGTGAACTAAGGAGGCCAACATTGCTGATGCATCCGCAAAATCATTCCTATTACGAGGAATGTGTAGAAAGGAGATTTCTTCGAACTCCAAAGCCATCTGTAGAACTTGCCGATGGTAAGGCAACAAATGTAATTCTTTGGTTTGATAGATTCCCATGGATTGTCTGATAACCAATTCGAAATCCCCAAGGACAGTTAACCGTCTGATGCCCATTGAATGGGAAAGTTTTAGCCCCATAATACAGCCTTCGTACTCAGCTATGTTGTTGGTGCTGACAAACTGCAATTTGACGGCGACGTGATACTACTCCCCCGTACTGGATATTAGAATTGCTCCAGCTCCAAAGCCTTCTGTGTTAACAGCTCCATCAAAATACATTCTCCATGTACAGCATGTATCGTATTGATGTTGTTGTTGAATTGTCATTACCCCTTCATCGGGGAAGTTTGTTTCCAAGGGTTTGTAATCCCCTACAGGTGCGGCGGCCAGTTGATCCACAATTCCTTGACCTTCGACAGACTTTTGCATCACATAGACGATGTCAAATTACTATAGGATCAACTGCCATCTGGACAGTCGATAATTCAGTATGGGCTTACTGAACACATACTTGAGAGGATCCATTCGGGATATGAAATGGGTTGTGTGACCATGAAGGTAATGTTGTAACCTCATGGAAGCCCATGCTAAAGCACAACAAGTCTTCTCAATCGAGTGTACTACTTGTGTTCACCGGTGCTAAATCTTTTCCGAGGTAATAGATAGCTCGCTCGGCCTCTATCATCTTTTTTCCCAAGATGCAAATTTCCATGGCATTGTAATTAATGGACATGTACATACGTCAGGGGAACATCATCCCCGGAGGTACCAAAACAGAGCGTTAATCAATCGCTTCTTTAATTGTAAGGAAGGCTTTCGACACTCATCATTCCATTTCATGGAAGAGTTCTTCCTTAATAGCTTGAAGATGGGTTCACAGGTTGCTGTGAGTTGAGAAATGAATCTGCTAATGAAGTTGATTCTTCCCAAAAATCCACGTATTTCCTTCTCTGTCTGAGGAATAGGAATTTCCTTGATGGCCTGGATTTTGGTAGGATCCAGTTCAATCCCTTTGTGGTTGACTAGGAAACCTAGCAACTTGCCTTATTTGACACCAAAGGCGCCCTTGGCTGGATTCAACTTCAAGTTGTAATTATGCAACCTGTTGAATAGCCTCTTGAGATGGTCTAGGTGGTCCTCCTCCTTTCGGGATTTGACAATGATGTCATCCACATAGATCTCTATCTCTTTATGCATTAGATCATGGAAAAGAGCCATCATAGCTCGTTGATATGTTGCCCCGACATTGATGAGGCCGAATGACAACCGTCTATGGCAAAAAGTTCCCCAAGCCGTAATGAAAGCAGTTTTCTCATGGTCTTCCTCAGTGACCATAATTTGATGGTACCCCATAAAGCAATCAGCAAAGGAGTACATGTCGTATTGAGCAGTGTTGTCAATGAGAATGTGGATAAAAGGCACGGGAAAGCTATCGTTCAGGCAAGCTTTGTTTAAATCCCGGTAATCCATGCAAACTCACACCTTTCCTCCTGGTTTAGGCACGGGAACAATGTTGGATATCCACTCCGGATATGTAGATACCATGATATTGCCAGCTTGAAATTGTTTTACAATTTCTTCTGTGACCTTTAAACTCCACTCAGGTTTCAATTGCCTGAGTTTTTTTCTAACTAGCTTGAATCCCTCTTTAATGGGAAGGCGATGAAGAACAATGTCAGTGGACAAACCCACCATGTCTTAATGAGACCATGCAAACACATCCTGGAATTGGGTTAATAGTGCAACCATGTCATTCCGTTGATTTGTGGTGAGGTCTGAACCAATCTGGATTAGCTTAGGGTTGTCTAAGGTTCCAAGATTGAAAGAAGTGGTTTGATCAAGATTGGGTTTGGGTTTGTCTGCCACCCATTCCTTAATCTCTTGAGGTGTCTCAATGTCCTCTTGAATGTCCATCAAGTCTCGAGTCCAACTTTGCATCAAAGTTATAGCCCTTGTGGAGAGAGAAGGCACTTCATCGCAAAAGCACAGCACATCTAAATTCGTAGTCCTCAAAACAAAGTATGCTTTCACTTAATATATGCAATTGTTCGATCATACAAAAGTGTTAGCATGTAATTGATAAAA
The DNA here is from genome assembly GCA_020205615.1 of Panax quinquefolius. Taxonomy (NCBI): domain Eukaryota; kingdom Viridiplantae; phylum Streptophyta; class Magnoliopsida; order Apiales; family Araliaceae; genus Panax; species Panax quinquefolius. Next base: position 71,075,984 of record CM035157.1, read on the forward strand.
TAATTGCTAGTACTGTAAAGAAAAGTAAGCAATTAAAGTTATCTACAGGGCAGAGGGATTTTCTGCACGTTTTACCCTCGTCGACCAATGCATGGAATGTTGTTCCAATTGTTGAGGGCAAAGTCCTGATGGACTGCAGTAATGGAAGGATCATCATTGTCCTCCTTCTCTCGAATGATAACCATAACATCTGGACAATCATCGTCAGGGGTGTATCTGTTTGTATGTTCATCATGAACAATGACGCGTATGCCTGCCATCATCAAGGCAATGTCATGTTTACATTTTCGTTCCTTTTCTTCCACTTCAGGATCAGGAATCAGCACCTCTTTTGCTTTGAAAGGTACTGGCTTGGGAAACAGCATAGTCATAATGTGTGTTGGCACCTTAACTGGAGACTGTATTAGCTCATGAGGTGCAGAATGAAAACATCGCCGTGTTGCGGAAGCTTAAGGAACCGGCATGTGTTTATGCAGATTCCTATGACAGGAACTGGCAGAATAGCCTAGCCTGGCTATCCCAGTTTGACTAGACATTTGAATAGGGTGCTTAATACCCTGCTTGTCTTTACCAAGCCCTTGTCTAGGCTGATAACCCAATGACATCATTTCTTGAGTAGCAGACATAACCTCGACAGAAATCTTGGGTACAAGAAGTGGTGCTTTAATAGGTTGATATTGAGTGTTGCTCACTTCCAAGGTATAAAAACTGGCTGGCTCAACTTCAGAGTTAAAACTGATGATTGGTAGATCTCCTTGTTCAGGATACTCTGGCTTAGCACTAATAGTAACTAGGCTGTTGTTGATAATGTATTTGAGCTGTTGATGTAATGTGGAGGGAACAGCTCCAGCCATATGTTTTCATGGTCTCCCCAATAGCAGGTTGTACCCTGAATCTATCTTTAGGACATGGAAGGATACATTGAATGTATTTGGGCCAATCTTAATTGGCAATTCAATCTTTCCAACGGCACTTCGTCGGGATCCATCAAAAGCTCGAATAATCGTGTGGCTACTCTAGATCCGCTAGAGACTGACATTTATGTTAACCAGGGTGGCATAAGGACAGATATTTAGAGATGAGCCTCCATCTATCAGAACGCCAGCTAGCATATACCCGGAAGACAACACTGCGATGTGCAGCAAGCTTATAATATTACCGGCCCTTCAAGCAGTATATGTCTTCATCAATGAAGGATATCACATTATTATTGAAAATGTGATCAACCAGATGTTAAAATCTTTCCACATCCACTGATTTTGGTAGATAGGCTTCTTGTAAAACCTGTAATAGAATCTTTTGATGATCTTCAGAAGAGAAAACCAAATCCAGTATAGATATCTAGTGTGGAGCTTGTCGTAAGCTTAAAACCACATTGGCTTCATTGTGGCCCATAGTGCGGAGGAATTATTCAATCTTCTCCATGGGAAGCTTCCCCTTTGCTTTGCAAGTAGGCTTCATAACCCGTTGAGGAAGATACAATGGATTATCCTTCGATACTGTAGCAGTAGTATGAGACGTAGATCCTTCAGCTTCTCTATAATTCCATGGAACTTTGTACAAGTTGACAACAGGATGTTGTGGTCTGAAGGGTAGAGAAATTGGCTCAGGTGCGGCCACTTTCAAAGGATTGTCAGCTCCTTTGAGTTGAATTGGTTGTATAGGAAATACTTTGATAGTCTCATTATCCACTTTGATATAAATCGCGATCGATTCCTTCCATTTAGTAGGACATGCATTCCCACCTTTGAGTTGCACAGTGTAATCATTTGCAATTTGCAGGACACCGCTATCAATAAGATTCTGAATGAGATGGCGGAGTGCCCAACATTCTTCTGTGCTATGACCGCGAGAGTGTGAATGATATTGACACACTTCATCAGAATTGAACCATCCGGAGCGGGGATTGATTGGAGGTAGAAGGAAGGTAATTCTTCCTTCGTTGATCAACATTTGCAATATCTCCTCCATAGATTGGCTGAGATAGGTAAATTCCCTTTGATTGGCAAAATCCCGACGGGCTTTAGCACTTGTTTTCTTCTCAACCTTATCCTCCATAGCTTCGCTTTCTGAAGGTGGTGGTGGAGCATTCATAACAAATGAAATGAGATAGGCATGCTCCTGTTTGATTAATTGGCGTGTAACTTGATGCTGATGAGTCACCAGTTTAGCCAATTGCTCGATTTATTTAAAAAGAGCTTTCATCTTTCGTTGCATGGTAAACTGGAACTTTGTATAATCTCATCTGTCAACACCGTCTTTGATGGTTTGGGATGATTTGTCATTAGAATTGGAACCTTGTCCAATGCTCCAACTGATCATGTTGACCTCTTCTTCTTTGTGTTGAGGAAGAGGGTTATCTTGCACATGAGGTTGATCGGGTTTGGTGACTACAATCTTACTGTTGTCTATCAAGTCTTGGATCTTGTGTTTCAAGCCCCAACAATCTTGAGTATCATGTCCAGGTGCTCCGGCATAATAAGCACACTTCCGAGTAGCATTAAAACCCCTCCCATTAGGGTTGGTTGGTGGAAGCAGACGTGTAATTTTCTTTTGAGTAGTCAGAAGAGCAAGAATATTCTCGAGCGAGTCCCCTAAGGGTGTGAACGTTCGAGGTCGCTTTGCTTCTCCATTTTTAGGCAATGGAGGGTTTGAAGATTGTGCTGGAAAAGGGGAATAGTTTTTCCTTTGTATAGGCATGCTTTGATTGCCTTTCTGTCCTTGCAGTATCAAGGAAACATCCTCCTCTTTCTTTGTATAGACCCTCCGGGGGTTGTTTCCATAAGATCCGGACTGGATGTGTTCAGCAACAGCTTTAAGAGCGGCGAGGTCTTGAATCTTCCCAGACTTCAATCCCATTTCAGCCATTTCTCCATGCTTGATCATTTCAGAGAATGGTTTGCCAATACCAAATGAAAACCTCTTTCATAGAAAGGAGCTTCTCAGACATCTATGAAAGTCATGACCATTTCGATTCTCATCATGGAAGGAATAACTTGAGTAGAAGGCCTCCACCTTTGAAGCATACTCCCACCTTTGAGCATACTCTCGTAATTTGGTAATGACTCCATTAGAGACCGAAAATCGTTTCTTGAGGAAGGCGTGAGTAATTTGAACTATGGATCTTTGAGGATCCATCTAAGATACCAAACGGCTTCTCCAATCGAAATGATTCTCGAATAGCTGCATTCGAGCTTTTCATCTTCCGCATAAGATCCAAGTTCTCCAATGAATACCTTCAAATGGGTATAAGGATCCCCTAATCCGCCATACTTTTCAAAAATCGGGGGTTTTAAATTTCTCCGATACTAAACACCGTGAAATATGCAAAGGTCTATATATGAAACAACGCCGCAGTCCCAATCCCTTTGAGAACGCGGATAGTTTCCTCCATTTGAGGACCTTCTTCCCGATATCACCAAAGTTTGGATCTCCTTTGAGATGGGTGTTTTCAGGGTCTTCGTTGGTCGTATCCAACTGATGCTCTGGAATTGTTTTTTCCAGACCTTGGACTCCCCCATGTGCAGAGGATTTTGTATGTATACGTATCTTCATACCCTGAGTGGACTGGTGTAATTCTTTCAGTAGAACAGCCAAGTCTGTGATTTGTTTACTCAATCCATCAAATTCTTCTCGGAAACAAAGTGTTAGGCGATCGGGTCGTAAGAAGACATGATTGGTCAGAGGCTTGTGGCCTTTTTGGATTTTGAGCGGGTAATGTGCCCAATTGCTTCCCTACAAAAGACTTATGTAGTTTAGTCTTAGGGTAATGTAAATGTTATCATAACAATGTCCGTTTTAGGAATTTTGTCCTGCAAAATCGATTGTTAATTGATAACATGTCATGTATGCACATAGAATAAATTACATGTAAATGCTTTTACAAGTAATTGAAAATGGAAAGTATGAAGAGACTTTCCTCCGCATTTGGTTTATCAGAGGTTGACCTATCTTAGGGTTACTCTCGCGGCTTTTTGGCATGAAGGTTCCCAGATCATCGTAATCTACTTGACGGGAAGTTAATCCGGTCGTTCAACAAGAGCGAATCTAAGTGGTGCCTTTCCTGAGCCCCGGGGAATTATTCTTCCCACGGGTCCAGTAATCAAACACCGATAGGATAGCCTCCTGGTGGAGGGACCACACAACATACATTCACATACAACGTGTCTCACCGTTTATGCAAAATGATGACATGTGCGAAGCACTAATATCACAGATAGATATTTAGCAGTGCAGTATTTAAGAGGCATTCGTACACATTCATCATAAATGTAAATGCAACATTCACACACAAGCATATAACAATTTTGAAAAGCTTGTAATAGCGACTTAAGCCCTCTTCTTATCGAGTCCCCAAAGCAGAGTTGCCACCGTCGACGCCGGATTTTTTTGATGTCTCTTTTCGTTACTTGTTCTTTGGTGTTCTCATGTTAATGTGAGATTTGTTTGAAAAAATAAGTGAAAAAGGTCCCATATGTGTAATGTCGATTTATTGGACTTTAAGAGTCTCCAGCAGGTGTATTTAATCGGTTGCACCAACGCAACCATCAAAAGGTTTGTACATCGACCCAAAGATGTGACACCGCTAAACAGAGTCTGTGAAACCGAGATTCATTAAGGGTTCGGGGGCTTGGTTATGCAGAGGGAACGTGTTAGGTACCCCCCGACATCCGTGTTTCCACGGTGACCGCCACTTCTCAAAGAAACTGTTATATGAATGTGTGTGTGTGTGTGTGTGGATCAATGTGCAATTATTTAGAAGTAATGTTGTACCTCGTTCGCACCTATATACAAGGGTTTGAATTTATAGAAAAATTCAGTTTTAACCAGATATAGCAATGAGGTTTTTATGAAAAAGGTATTTCAAACCTTGTGCTCAATAGTAATTGAGGCCTTTGATACTTTCATTTTATTATCTAAATATTTGGCATGTTTGCTTTTATTTTTGAGATGTGAGGCATCTACGAGAAAATAATATACAGTAGTGCCGAACTCCTTATGGGCATGACAGCCATCCAAGGAAATTCAGACACTGAAAATAATGTACAAGCTGCTTACAGCTGGAAAATGTCCAGCATGGGAACCGAATCTAGATTCAGTAGACTGAATCTGTGATCTCATGATTCCTAGGCTCATATGATACTGCAATTTTTATGGAAAACAGTAAGCAGTTATATATATAAGCGGTATATATATGCATGTTCAACCAGCACGAAGCAACTCCATGGGGGATCAGAAATGTAAATAAAGCAGTAAATGCTATCAACCGTCACGAAGTGAACTCCAGGCGGGACTTGAATGTAGATAAAGTTGTAAAATGCTATCAACTACCATGAAGTGAACTCCAGGCAGGACGAAATGTAAAGAAAGCTGCAAAAAGCCACGGAGGAAACTCCAGGCCTGACAGGAATGTAAAAATATATATATATATATATAAAAGCAGTAAATGCTCCGGATATGAAATCCAGGCTCATCGGATATGTCCGACAACAGTTATATATATACGTATATATATATATACTTATATATATATATATATACATCGATGAGCTCGGATTTTACATCCGATAGGCTATTTAATTGCTATATATATATATATATATATATATATATATATATATAAAAGGCCAATAAACGCCTGCATCAAAGTCTAGGCTCAATCAAGGCATAACTCGATAATGTTAGTCCGTATAAAAATATATACATATATATATAAGTATATATATACAGACAGAAATGAAAACCACGGACCGAAGTCCGGGCAAATACACTCACACGACTCTCAACGTGTACAACAGTGTGTGATTATATGAGAAGAAAGCTTTATGGAATGTGAGAAGGCTTACACTGGGTTGCCAAAGTAGACTTCTATGACTCTATTTGGATAACTACTCAGCTCCCGCCGGACAAAAGATAGTTATATGTGAGCTAATAGAAAAGGGAAACACTCAATATGGGTGTGTACAGAGCAAAATGGACAGGGCTTCCTCGCCTTTTCTCTCTCTTTTTCCTCACAAAATGGCTGACCCAAGGCTTGTATATATAGACGGATGGCTGCAGGTACACCTGCGGCAGCCGCAGTTGTACCTGTGGCTGGTCGTGGTGCATCCGAGCCTCGCGGCTCCTGTCGTCTCGTAGTACATGCACTCATGCACTGTAATGTCCGCTCGTACTTGCTGAACTTCAATCCGAGCTTCCGAACGAGGTATATGTGACCTTCTTCGGACAGCTTGTGTCAAGAGTTACGCAATGACATGGATTAGAGGTTGTACGAAGTCAGGAAGAGGGGACCATTCCCATGGTCTTCAAGCTTCAAATTCTATCCAAAGTACTGCCACGCGTAATAGTCACTCGGGATTGTTACTCCTTGGTTCTTGTGGGACATTGTTGTATGTATGTATGTATGAAGTGTTGAGACGACGCGCAGGTGTTGAAAGGGACAAGATAATGTTTGACTCTTCGCCGGGGTTATCGCCTGTTTGAGCTAAAAGTAGACGTTGCTCAAGGTTACATCTGAGATTGGACTACTTGTTAGTATGTCACGATATCATCTTGTGAGAGGAAGTGTTGAGGTGGAAAGATGACGTTTGACTCCTCACCGGGGTTATCGTCGGGTTGAGCGGAAAGCAGACGTTGCTCAGGGTTACATCTGAGATTGGACTGCTTGTTTGTGTGCCTCACTGTCATCTGTGGGTGTGCCTGTCTGCCCGTTATTAGCTACGGGTTTGAGGGATGAGTGCCTCGGCATGAGGGCTGAGATTGAAGTTGATCGCATGTGTTTGAAACAAGCATTTCTGGAGTTATCGCCGGAACTACAACAGCATTCCTTGGGGTTATCGCCAAGGATGAAACTCGGGGTTATCTCCGAGGTTGGAAATGATCCTTCTGGTGTGTGTTCCAGGGTTGAGAATGAGACTCCTAGTGTGTGTTACGGGTTGAGACTGATGTTCCCGGTGTGTGGCCCGGGTTGTGAACCGGTCCTCCGGTAGTATCCGGAATGGATGTGAGCTGTCTTCCAAGGTTATCTCCGAAAGACGATTTTGCCCTCCTGTAATGTTAGTAACAGTTGTGCAGAAAAATTTCGAGTGTCTACAATATTGTTGAATTATAGCCAACTTATTATTCAGACTCTTTCAATCATGATATATCCTTAAATAAAATTTAAACTTGCTGGGCAACCTTCATGCTCACCCTTGTTATATCATGATAAAACATTGTAGATTAAGGCGAATGCGTCGGATATAAGGAATGGATAAAGATAGTTCCAGCTTTAGTTTACATGTGCAGATAGATTGGTAACAGTAATGTATGATAATATCTTTATATGTCAGACAGGATAATGAATTGTGTATTAAGTGAAGGTTTTCGACCTTGGGGTAATGTGTAAAGTGTATTGTATAAACAATTTATGTTTATATCTTCCGTAACAGTTATAGAATTAGTATACCAGATCTGTGGTGATTTAAGACCCGAATTTGGGGACATTATAGTTGGTATCAAAACTGTTGGTTATGAACCTTAGGTAGGAATACCTGAGACCAATAACCGTAGTGATTAGGATAAGATCTAACTCACATAGAGTTAGTTGGTCGGTAAGATTCAAAGACGAATCTCGGCGGGTTATAAAGATACAGAGTTCCCTAACTCTGATAATAAAGCTGAACAGTAGTGATGAATAGATAGAGTCTAAAAGACTAAAAGTGCATGGATAAGAGATCGTAAAATAAAACGATCAAGATATAGAAATAAATCGTAATATATACGATGAGATCACCCCGTGATCTGATAAGGTTATAGTATGGGATAAGAATCAATCTAATGATTGGAAAGTTTACAGCAAAGATTGTTGTGTCACTTGTACTATGAAATAGTACAGATTCAGGAAAGGGTTATGAATACGAGTTGAATGAAATTCATATTCAGAAGGGAGTTAAAATTAGGTGGGCATTTCAATTGAGGACTCATGTCAGCAGCTGAGTTGTATGATTCCTTGTATGGGCAGGGAATTATACTTGGTGTAAAAACCACTTAGTTTTTGGCACTGATAATCATTGAAATGTTTGTGTCGCGCTATTTGCTATATGCATGTTAAGAGGGTGATTCCTTTCTCGTGTGTATAACAAATAGATAGGTTATAGGTAGAGGATATAAGGTTAAGTACGAGTTCTTTAAACTCATACTTATGTGACATTTGTGACACCCCCAAAATAGGTACAATCCATCCAACCTATTCTGAGTCGCCAAATACATGGTACAGAAAATAACTACAACTTTATTACTACAATTGTCTTGCAAAATACAACACCACATATACAGTGAGTTTTAATACCAACTGTGACTCATGTCCCAACTATGGACAGCACCTCACAATGATACCTTACATAAAGGTACAATCTAGAACTGTTTTAGAAATTAAAATCTTTGGGAAGTGCTCAAGGAAACCTTCGTACATAGGAGGCCATGAATCTAAGTTATGATAGATATCATATGTCCAGAGAATTATCCTTGGTTGATCCAATAGACCCCAAAGAAAAACGAGAAGATTACTATCATGTTCCTTCCAATGGTGAGTTTTCTCTTGACATATAACTATCTCCACCGTCTGCGATTGAACATTATGTTTCAACCCAACTCCAAGATCATATAGGTAGTGCTCGTAGATATACTCAGCAAGTGGATGTGCACAACCCTTTCTTATGATAACACGAGATTGTATGTCATTAGACATCTTGTATGATAGTGGCAAAATATCCTTCCAAAGTTGGGTTCACCTCACCCTATTGTTTTTCACCAAAATTAATTATTAAGTGACGTATAATATATGACACACACATCTTAGGTCCTCAATACAATTATATATTGTATGTCATGCAGTTTTATAATGTGTTGAGAAACTTTGATAGTCTTGGACCACCACACTATTCCCCTGTTATCCCCGCTCGACCCAGCTATACTTTTATTACCTGCAAGGATTTGTGAAGCAAAAGGGGTGAGCACTACTAGCCTAGTAAAAAATATTATAACTAAAGATAATTAAATTATCAATAGCCTTCATCAGTAATAAATCAGAGATTTAGAACATATGGTAGATGATAAAACTTTTCAACCATAGTTGCAGCGGAACGAGCAATCCATTAGAAGAGTCAAATAGACCATAAAGTCTATTATCTTCTCCATGTTAAAATTCCACCAACAATGCTTTAACCCTGTAACATTAATCAACAAATCATGTTCACAGTCATGTGAATAACTCATAATCATAATTATAGTTCTAATTTTCTCTTCTCATCCAAGACGGAGATATTTTTCATCACATGTCTTTACCTGAAACATCAAAGATCATGGTTATACCAAATCACAGTTCCTGTTCATAATCATACTAATAAGTTCATCTTTGCACTACGGGCCAAAGATATTCATTAACAGTTCATATTTGCACTACATGCCAAAGATATTCAACAACAGGTCATCTTTGCACTACGGGCCAAAGACATTCAACAACCAGTCATCTTTGCACTACGGGCCAAATATATTCAACAACAAGTCATCTTTGCACTACGGGCCAAAGATGTTCATCAACAATTCATCTTTGCACTATAGGCCAAAGATATTCATATCTTAAAGAAATATATAATCATTTTAGAATTTATATAAACAAAAATTATAACCATGTTGATCAATTCACCTTTGCACTTAAGCTAAAAATATTCAATTATAAATTCAATGGTCATGATCATACCAGTCAACAATTCATCTTTGCACTACTGGCCAAAGAGAACCCATAGTCATGATCATACCAATAATCTACCCATCTTTACACTTAAGTCAAAGAGAAATTTCATCACCGGGATTATAAAAATATTATATATGATAATAAAAACAATACGATCAACAATGCATTTAATTTCAAGAATAAGATTCATAAATCAATGATTTCATAACACCTTAATCCAAATGTTATAAATCACAAAATAATCTCATAATCTAATATTATTAATACTACCACAATATTTTAATCATTTCTTAAACTTATAAACAATTTATTTTAATTATTTACACTTTACTAATTAATGCATTTAATCATACTAAAATGCCAAACTCATAAGATTTCATCACCAATAACCAACAACCTCATCAAAAATCTGCATATACCATATATAGGATTCTCAAGCAATAAAATCCTATTTTTTTAATTTTGTTACTTCACAAAACATATTTAATTTATTTATTCATAACTAGTCCATTTTCATGAAAAATACCAAATCAGTTCCAAAAATATTTCTTTTCTGGGATTTAGCATAATATAGTCCCATATTGAACATATATTTTTCTCAGAATTTTAAAAATTTATTTACTATTTTTCACATGGCCAAAACTGCCGAATATTTAGACATTTATCATAAATTGTACTTTTGTCCAAAAATTCTGAATGATGTTATATAGATGTACTCCCAATAATAATTTCACCAATTTTGGAGTTAACCACAAGGAGTTATAAGGGTTTACTTTTAAAATAGTCTTTTCTCATAAAATTGTCAACTCTTAATCTATACATCCAAAAATCACCATTTTTTGGACACAATCAAGAAAACTCATCAAATTATCATTTCAAATTTTTTCAGAATTTTTGAAGGTCGAAAAAATTACGAAACATGAAAAACATAACAACCCTTAAAATCCCTTACCTCAAAAGAGCAGTACTTCTGACTAGAATATCGGATATGACGCTGAAGGAAACTTGCACTCATTAGCAACTCTCAAAATATCAAAATACTCACAAAATACGCTCGATAATATAGAGAGAGAAAGAGAGAAAGCTTATGTTTCTGGTGTGATTTTCAATTTTAACTTAGCCCTTTATTTATAGGAAAATATTAGCACGCTAAAGCAGACTTGACCTGCTATGTAAGACCCCAACTTATTATAAATAAAATCAAATTTCCTCTATTTATTATTTTGAAATAGTAAGGGTTGATTTGATTAATGTGGTTAGTTATGGATAAAATGCGCAAATATTTCAAATATACAAGTGGTTATAAAATATTCATTTTATCGGAGAATATTTGTTTGGTCGTGGAATATTCTTCTTTGTCGAGAATATTAAATGCAATTGCCTTGACCTTATGTGGGCCCCATAATGGAAAGCGAATTGGATGAAGAAAACGACAAATATAAGTTGTTTATAAATAACAGGCGTAGTTATTACAAGTTAATACATTAGAATACCCAAAGGTTAAAACACAAGAAGCTTTACGATTGCACCAATTATTGATTCTTACGTAGGAAGGCATTACTCAATAATTGTTACAGTAGTTATTGTTCAATATTTTATTTTATTGATTCAATAATTGCTACATTGATATTTTATATTATTGTTGTTTCAATAATTGTCACTACACAGTATTTTTATTATCAGATCAATAATTCATATTATTTGAATAATATTATTAGATAACATTATTGGCAATGTCTAGAAAGTTCTGTCTAAGGAGAGGTTTGGTCACCTAATTGCACGCCAGTAAAGAGAAATCCTTATTGAAAAGCCCCCTCTTTCTTGGGAACTGCCTGGTTGTTGGTATTGTGATTCTGTAATATTATTTGTGAATAATTAATTATTGATTTATATGATAAGAAAAATATTCATTTTATGTGGATATAGATGGAGAAATTTTTTAATGTGACAATTGTTGAAAAATTATTATTTTATCTTTTCTGATAAATAATTCATTTAAATAAATTATTATATTTTAATAATATAATAATGGTGATATTTTTACAATGAATGTGGGATATATGAGTATATGAGGAGGAGGAGTATTTTTGTTACAATTTATGTTTAAAATATGTTAAACATGTCGATGGATCCCATTTCTTGGTCGAAATTGGTTTATAAATTGTAAAATCGCCTGGTTTGTGGATTTGGGTCAACTTCTGCTTTGGAATTTGGAAAAACTTAAACTTACAAAGTTGTAGAGAATGGAATTTCCTATGAAAAGGACATGTGGTTCAATTTTTTCGATAAAAGGGCTATTTATTATGAATTATTGAAGTTCCGTAGTTCCGAAATAATTAATTTTTGGAAGTTTTAATTATGTTTATTAAAAAAAACGTTTTTTTGGTTTTGTGGGCTACACTAACATGTACAACATGCTGAATTCAAATGTCTAGAGGTGGGCGTAGAATTTTATTATAAATAATATTATTTTATTAAATTTTCTGCTTTGGTGTTCTAAGCATTTTCCTATAAATAGGGTGCTTAGGTTAGAATTGAAAAACACTCCAGAAACTAAAGTTTTCTCTCTCTTTCTCTCTTTAAATTATCGAGCGTATTCTTGTGAGTATTTTAATACTTTGAGTGTTGTTATACGGTGCAAATTCCTTCAGCACTATATCTAGTAGTCCAGCCAGAAATACTATTCTTTCGAGGTAAGGGATGTTATTTTCTTCTTAAATGATATTATTTTCTTCAATATCATTATACCGAAATATTGGTTTGAACTTTTAATCAAATTTGGAACTTTTTGTGTTGGGATTACTATTCACGTTTACGGCACTATTCACGAATACGGCACTATTCATCGAAAAATAAAATTTTTCCTTTTCGTCCAAAATATCTATTATGGATACTAGCTTTGATTGTATCCATGTTTTGATCATTCTTAAATTTTACTCCACTATGATTATTTATGAGGTATTTTTGGACATGGATAAACCGAAATACGAATCCTTAATATTTATTCTTTTGTTTCACTGGATTCGTTTTCTTTAAAATATTTTTCATCATCCTCAGTCCTAAATGATTATATTATTGAATATCGTTGGCTTGTAGTGCAAAGATTAATGATTTTATGATGAATATCTTTGGCTATAATGCAAAGATGTACAGGTATAGAGATGAACATGACCAACTGATGAATATCTTTGGCCTGTAGTGCAAAGATGAATATTTGATTCAAGATGTATATTGATTGATGTTACTGGGATAAAATATTGATGATGGACTTTTAAATTCATAGATAATAGTAGATTTCATTCTCTACATAACTCATCTATGAATTATTATTTCCTCTGCGAATATTGATCTAAAAGTTGTTGTCTATTGTATTTTATCAGATTTTTCCCTGTTGAAGACTAATGATAATTTGTTCTATATTATCTTAGTCATAATATTCTTTACTGGTCTAGTTGAGCTCACCTTTTTCCTTTCTGTTCCATTTTTCTTCTCGGGAGGCGAGAATGTAAAGTACTAATAGTAAAGGGTATGGAATGACGGTTCTAGAAGTTGTTTTAGTAGTCCTCACCATTTTTGTAAAATAATGTATCAATAATTGTGATGGGGACTTATTTGGGTGTGAATATTGTCTAGATGACAATATTTGTATTTAAACTCACAGTTTATATATTATATTAATAAAGTTGTAGTTGTTTCTGTACTATGTATTTTGATGACTCAGAATGGGTGTTGTATACCTATTTTGGGGGTGTCACAGTTGGTATCAGAGCTTAGGGATATGATCTCTGGTGGAGATGGGGGAATAGAACTAGGAGGGGAGAGACGAGTAAATCCTTCGCTAGTGTATCCTAACTAAGCTTATTTGTTAGTTGGTCAGTAGATAGGGATATTATTAGATATGTTAATTTGTTTAATTAACCCTTGTTTTATGGCAGTAATTGAGAATGTCGACTAAGAATGTTAACAGTGGAGTAAATGAGACCGTGGAGACACCTTTACTCACCAACGAGGAGAACGTGCAACAGGCTAGCAATGTTCCTCCTGTGAACAACACCACTGAGCAGATGATGAACGACGGGATGTTTAGAAGCTTTTTGCAGTTCATGCAAAATCAGACAAGGGAGACTCGTGCACAAAATACCGGTGGAAATGATAACAACGCACTGTTTGTCACAGCCAAGCAGTTCAAGGAGTTGGGACCACCAGAATTCTGGGGAAAACCGGATCCGATTAAAGCGAGAGACGTGGGTCAAATAAATTACCAAGATATTCGATGTCTTGGGATGCACGGAGAAACGAAGGTTCCATTCGCCACCTTTATGTTCAGTAATGAGGCATTCTTGGTGGAAATCTATGAAGCGTACCCATCCATCCTTTTCGGCATGTCTTGGGAGACATTTCAAACTTTTCAATGACAAGTACTTTCACAAAAGTATTCGTCTATATGAAGGAAGTGGAGTTCATTAGATCGGAACAAAATAACATGACGGTGTCCCAAAGACGAGGCAAAGTTTACAGAGTTATCCAGGTTTGCACCTCATTTGGGGGAGAATGAGGAACGTATGATGCAGATGTTTCTGAGAGGTTTGAAACCCGGCATACGTCAATATCAAATTTCTCATAAATTTTCTCTTTATTCGGATGTTTGTCGTGGGGCTTAATTATTAGAGCGAGATAACGAAAATACGTTCAACCGAGGGACCACAACCAGATCATACTGGGGTGATGCGATCCATCGAACAACGATAACCAAATGGAGAAAGAAAAATATGGACAAAGGCGGTAACCACTTTGGTGGTAATCATGGCCATGAAAATAGAAGAAGCGAGTCGGGGGGGAGATTTTAAAAAGAGGAGATTCAACAATGACAATGCAAAGACGTTAGCACCAGTAGCAACTGGTTCTAAGGGAGGAGAACGACCACCGGTCGTATGCTATAAATGCGGGAAAGAGGGACATATCAGCCCAAACTGCCCACAACAGTTCAAGGTATGTTATAATTATAGAAAAGAAGGACATATCGCTTGAGATTATACAACAGCGAAACCAAGTCCAGTGGGGATGGTGACTCAAAAGACTGTCCTAGAAAAGTCAAAGTCAACGGTTCCTGGAAGAGCGTTTGTTATGACTGGTCAAAATGCGAGGAACTCAAACGAGATGATCATGGGTAAGCTAATCATAAATTCTTGCGAAGTTTATACCTTACTTGATACCGGTGCTACCCATTCATTTATCTCTCCTGCTTGTGCTCAACGTTTAAACTTAACTCCGGAGAAATTAGACTTTGATTTATCTGTGGAGACTCCGTTAGGAGAAACTTTTATCACATCCACTATTTATAAATCTTGTTTGATCCAAGTTGGCACCATCACATTACCTGTTGACCTTATCTCTTTAAAGATACTTGCTTTTGATGTGATTTTAGGGATTGATTGGTTAACTACTCATCATGCCAAAATTGATTATTTTCGTAAGGTTGTTAGTTTTCATATTCCTAACCAACCTATTGTACGAATTCAAGCAACTAAACCATTAAAATCAATCACTGTCATATCTAGTCATAAAGCTATTCGTTTATTGAAAAATGGATGTCAAGCTTTCTTAGCCCATGTTATGGATTTGAATAAAGACACGTCAGATTTGAATAATATTCCTGTTGTTAGTAAATTTCCTGACGTGTTTCCTGAAGAACTTCCCGGTCTACCCCCAGAATGTGAAGTTGAATTATTTATTGATCTTGAACCTGGTACAAAGCCCATTTCTAAAACCCCATATCGAATGGCTCCTATTGAACTTCAGGAGTTAAAGGTCCAACTACAGGAGTTGTTGGACATCGGTTTCATTCGTCCTAGTACATCTCCTTGGGGTGCTCCTATTTTATTTGTAAAGAAGAAAGACGGGAGTATGCGACTTTGTATTGACTATCGAGAATTGAACCATGTCACCATCAAGAATAGGTATCCGTTACCTCGTATTGATGACCTGTTTGACCAGTTGCAATGAGAACAATTCTTTTCAAAGATCGATCTTAGCTTACGGATATCATCAAATTTGAAGATTAGAACTGAGGATATTCCAAAGACTGCCTTCAGAACTCGATACGGGCATTATGAATTTTTAGTCATGTCTTTTGGATTGACTAATGCTCCTGCGGCTTTCATGGATATGATGAACCGAGTATTCAAGGACTATTTGGATCAGTTCGTTGTTGTCTTTATTGATGAAATTCTCATATGTTCCAAAAGTCGTGAAGATCATGAGCACCATTTGAAGTTTGTACTCCAAAGGCTTCGTGAAAATAAACTATATGCCAAGTTGAAGAAATGCGAGTTACGCGAGGAGGAAGTAGCATTCCTTGGGCACGTGGTGTCAAAACATGGAGTATCATTGACTGACGAAAGATTGAAGCAATACAAAGTTGGGAGCAACCAAGACGGTGGATCAAGTGCGTAGCTTTCTAGGCTTAGCTGGTTATTATAGGAGATTCGTGGAAGGATTTTCTCGAATCGCTACTCCGTTAACTCAACTGACTCGGAAAGATACAAAATTCGTATGGAGCGAGGAATGCGAGAAGTGTTTCCAAGAGCTCAAGAGGAGACTCATTTTGGCACTGCTCAAAATACCATCCGGTTCTTCGATGGATTTGTTATCTCTGACGATGCTTCGGCAAAGGGTTAGGATGTGTTCTCATGCAACATGGGAAAGTCATAGCCTATGCCTCACGACAACTTAAAAAGTATGAGAGGAATTATCCTACTCATGATCTAGAGTTAGCGTGTGATTTCGTTTTCGCTAAAGATCTGGAGGCACTATCTATATGGAGAGAAAGTGGAGATATATTCGCACCATAAAAAGCCTCAAATATTTCTTCACCAAAAGGAACTCAACATGCGGCAACAACGTTGGCTCGAAATGAAAAAGATTATGACCACACCATTCAATACCATCCTGGAAAAAGCAAACGTGGTAGTGACGCTACGCGTTGAGTAGAAGATCATATGCGAGAACGAAGTTCGATGATGTCAAGTATACGACGAACCCAACTTTAATCGATGAAGTTAAAGTTGCTTTCAAGCCACCGAATCGGAGTGATGCGTATGAAGAAGAAGAAAGTACAAGAAGGTGATATTTCGGAAGCGAGAATCGATGAAGAAGGAATACTTCGAGTCCACTCCAGACTTTGTGTTCCTAACGACTCTGATTTGAATGACAAGATCATGACTAAGGCACATAATACACCGTTTGCAATCCATCCTGAAAGTACCAAAATGTATCATAATCTTCGACACACATTTTGGTGGAACAATATAAAGAGAGAAATTGCAAAGTTTATCTCGAGGTGTTTAACTTGTCAACGTGTAAAGGCGGAGCATCAAGTGCCAAAGGGTCCATTGCAACCACTTGAGATTTCGAAATGGAAGTGGGAACACATTTCCATGGATTTTGTTACGGGTCTTCCCACGGTTTCTCAAGGCATAAATGTTATTTGGGTTATTTTTGATAGATTAACCAAGTCTGCTCATTTTTTGCCGATACGGGAGACTTATTCCCTTGAACGTCTTGCTCATATGTATGTAAATGAGATTGTGAGATTGCATGGCATGCCAGTATCCATAGTTTCGGATCGTGACCCAAGATTTACTTCACGATTTTGGGTTAGCTTGTAAAAAGATATGGGCACGGATTTACGATTCAGTTCGGCATACCATCATCAAACAGATGGACAATTAGAGAGGACTATTCAAACTCTTGAAGATCTATTAAGACTCTGTGTCCTAGACTTCAAAGGGAGTTGGGATAAGTATTTACCATTGGTGGAATTCTCCTACAACAACAGTTATCAGGCAAGTATAAATGTGGCTCCATTCGAAGCATTGTATGGACGAAAGTGTCGCTCTCCAATATGTTGGGATGAGGTGGGTGAAGCAACATTGTTGGGACCCAAGTTGGTACGTATGACTACGAAAAAGATCTAAATGATTTGACAACGTATACAAACGGCACAGGATCGACAAAAGAGTTATGCGGATCTTCATCGAAAGGACGTGGAATTTAGTATTGGGGATCATGTATTGTTGGGTGTGGCCCCATGGAAGGGAGTTACAAGATTCGGGAAGAGAGGAAAGCTCAATCCATGATTTATTGGTCCATTTCAGATTCTTGACCGAGTAGGAAATGTAGCCTATAGACTCGCGTTACCTCCAAGTATGTCTCGTGCTCATAATATTTTTCACATATCTGTGCTTCGTAAATATGTGAAAGACCCGAACCACGTTATTGAGTTAGAACCGGACGAGATATCTGAAGACTTAACGTACGAGGAGGTACCTATCAAAATCTTGGATAGGAAGGAGCATGTCCTACGCACAAAAGTCATACCCCAAGTCAAAGTTTTGTGGAGGAACCATGCTAATGAGGAAATGACCTGGGAGTTGGAAACGGAAATGAAAGCGACGTATCCTCACCTTTTCAAAATATCAGGTACGTACGTCAATTTCGAGGACGAAATTTCAGAAGGAGGGGAGGTTGTAAGACCCCAACTTATTATAAATAAAATCAAATTTCCTCTATTTATTATTTTGAGATAGTAAGGGTTAATTTGATTAATGTGGTTAGTTATGGGTAAAATGCGCAAATATTTCAAATATGCAAGTGGTTATAAAATATTCATTTTTATCGAAGAATATTCGTTTGGTCGTGGAATATTCTTACTGTCGAAGAATATTCGTATTTACCAGCAGCCCTTGTGTGTGGGCCCATAACGGAAAGCGATTGGATGAAGAAAACGACAAGTATAAGTTGTTTATAAATAACGGCGTAGTTGTTACCGTTAATACTGTTAGAATACCCAGTGGTTAAAACACAGTAGCACACGGTATTGCACCAAATATTGATTCTTACGTAGGAAGGCATTACTCAATAATTGTTACAGTAGTTACTATTCAATATTTTATTTTATTGATTCAATAATTGCTACATTGATATTTTATATTATTGTTGTTTCAATAATTGTCACTACATAGTATTTTTATTATCAGATCAATAATTCATATTATTTGAATAATATTATTAGATAACATTATTAGCAATGTCTAGAAAGTTCTGTCTAAGGAGCAGTTTGGTCACCTAATTGTGTACCAGTAAAGAGAAATCCTTATTGGAAAGTCCCTCTTTCACGAACTCATTTCGGTTGTCGATGATTGTGATTCTCATAATATTATTTGTGAATAATTAATTATTGATTTATATGATAAGAAAAATATTTATTTTATGTGGATATAGATGGAGAAAATTTTTAATGTGACAATTGTTGAAAAATTGTTATTTTATATTTTCTGATAAATAATTCATTTAAATATATTATTATATTTTAATAATATAATAATGGTGATATTTTTACAATGAATGTGGGATATATGAGTATATGAGGAGGAGGAGTATTTTTGTTACAATTAATGTTTAAAACATGTTAAACATGTCGGTGGACCCCATTTCTTGACTGAAATTGGTTTATAGCCCGTAAAATCGTCCGTTTGTGGATTTCGGTCAACTTCTGCTTGGAATTTGGAAAAACTTAAACTTACAAAGTTGTAGAGAATGGAATTTCCTATGAAAAGGATATGTGGTTCGAATTTTTCTGATAAAAGGGCTATTTATTATGAATTATTGAAGTTCCGTAGTTCCGGAATAATTGATTTTTGGAAGTTTTAATTATGTTTATTAAAAAAATGTTTTTTTGGTTTTGTGGGCTACACTAACATGTGCAACATGCTGAATTCAAATGTCTAGAGGTGGGCGTAGAATTTTATTATAAATAATATTATTTTATTAAATTTTCTGCTTTGGTGTTCTAAGCATTTTCCTATAAATAGGGAGCTTAGGTTATAATTGAAAAACACACCAGAAACTAAAGTTTTCTCTCTCTTTCTCTCTCTATATTATCGAGCGTATTCTTGTGAGTATTTTAATACTTTGAGTGTTGCTATACGGTGCAAATTCCTTCAGCACTATATCTAGTAGTCCAGCCAGAAGTACTATTCTTTCGAGGTAAGGGATGTTATTTTCTTCCTAAATGATATTATTTTCTTCAATATCATTATGCCGAAATATTGGTTTGAACTTTTAATCAAATTTGAAACTTTTAGTGTTGGGATTACTATTCACGTATACGGCACTATTCACGTATACGACACTATTCATGAATACGGC
The DNA here is from genome assembly GCA_020205615.1 of Panax quinquefolius. NCBI lineage: Eukaryota > Viridiplantae > Streptophyta > Magnoliopsida > Apiales > Araliaceae > Panax > Panax quinquefolius. Next base: position 71,095,926 of record CM035157.1, read on the forward strand.
ACTATTCATCGAAAAATAAAATTTTTCCTTTTCGTCCAAAATATATATTATGGATACTAGCTTTGATTGTATCTATGTTTTGATCATTCTTAAATTTTACTCCACTATGATTATTTATGAGGTATTTTTGGACATGGATAAACCGAAATACGAATCCTTAATATTTATTCTTTTGTTTCACTGGATTCGTTTTCTTTAAAATATTTTTCAACATCCTCAGTCCTAAATGATGATATTATTGAATATCTTTGGCCTGTAGTGCAAAGATTAATGATTTTATGATGAATATCTTTGGCTATAATGCAAAGATGTACAGGTGTTGAGATGAACATGACCAACTGATGAATATCTTTGGCACAGGTGCAAAGATGAATATTTGATTCAAGATGTATATTGATTGATGTTACAGGGATAAAATATTGATGATGGACTTTTAAATTCATAGATAATAGTAGATTTCATTCTCTACATAACTCATCTATGAATTATTATTTCTCTCATGAATATTGATCTAAAAGTTGTTGTCTATCAGTATTTTATCGATTTTTCCCTGTTGAAGACTAATGATAATTTGTTCTATATTATCTTAGTCATAATATTCTTTATCGGGCTAGTTGAGCTCACCTTTTTCCTTTCTGCTCCATTTTTCTTCTCGGGAGGCGAGAATGTAAATGAGTACTAGTTTCGGGGTATAGAATGACTGGTTCTAGAAGTTGTTTTAGTAGTCCTCACCATTTTTGTAAAATAATGTATCAATAACTGTGATGGGGACTTATTTGGGTGTGAATATTGTCTAGATGACAATATTTGTATTTAAACTCACAGTTTATGTGTTGTATTAATAAAGTTGTAGTTGTTTCTGTACCATGTATTTTGATGACTCAGAATGGGTGTTGTATACCTATTTTGGAGGCGTCACATGCTACCTGATTACTTTACCTGCTACTATTCCCACCCACCACATTTGAAATAAAATTCAGCACATTTCTTCACCAACCACAAGTGGGGCCCACTCAATTCTAGAATTTTCCACTAAAATCATTTATAAACCTAATTTCCGAATCAGTCACCTCTTAAAATTCATAAAAAATCATTCGTTCATTTTTAACGGTTCAAAAATTGTGAAAATATACTCAACTTATATATGTATAACATATCCAAAAATCACAACGATCCAACGGTCGGATTAAAAATTATAACTCATGCAATATATCACAAGAACACTGGTTTGATTTTTAATACCTCCTTTCCGACAAAAATACTGATAAAACACCTCAACATTAATTCCTTCATTTATAACCACATAAATAAATCAATCATTTATATCCGCATCAAAAAAATATTTTCTTATCATATAAATCAATAATTAATTATTCACAAATAATATTACAGAATCACAATTATGACAATCAGGCCGTTCCTAGGAAAGAGGGGGCTTTCCAATAAGAATTTTTCCTTACTGGCGCGCAATTAGGTGACCAAACCTCTCATTGACAGAACTTTTTAGACATTGCCAATAATGTTATCTAATAACATTATTCAAATAATATGAATTATTGATCTGATAATGGGAAATGATAATTATTGAAACAACAATAATATAAAATAACAAATCAGCAATTATTGAATCAATAAAATAAAATATTGAACAATAATTACTGTAACAATTATTGAGTAGTGCCTTCTTATGTAAGAATAAATAATTCCAAAAATACTGCGTAATTCCGCGTGCATCGTTGTGCAACGCCAGACATCGTATTTTAACCACCAGGTATTCCAATAGTGTTAACGGTAACAACTATGCCGTTATTTATAAATACTCAAACTTGTCATTTTCTTCATCCGACAGTTATTCTGTTATGGGGCCCACAAATGATCAACTACTGTCAGTATTTGATATTCTCGATAAAAAGAATATTCCACGACCAAAAGAATATTCCCCGATAATAATAAGTATTTTATAGCCACTTGCGTATTTTGAAAATTTATATATATCATCCTTAACTTCAACTTTTTTTATCAATTTAATCATTTACTAAATAATAATTATAAGAAAAATTGAATAATTTATTTCATAAAATTCGGGGTCTTACAATCTCCCCTCCTTATGAAACTTCGTCCCCGAAATTTACGTACCTGGTATTTCAAAGAGTTGAGAATACCTTGCTTTCATTTCAGATTTCATCTTTCCCATCCTCATGATTTCTCCATTTCTCATCTCCCAGTTTTCGATATCATTCTAGAATACACTTCAAAACAAAGGTTAATTGACATATCACAATTTGTCAACTTAAGTAAGAAAATTCAGCTTAGGTAGGACACACACTAGCGAAGGATATTACTCGTCTCTCCGTTCCTAGTTCTAATCCCGGATCTCCGCCAGAGATCATATCCCTAAGCTCTGATACCAAATGTGACACCCCCAAAATAGGTCTAATCCATCCAACCTATTTCGAGTCGCCAAATACATGGTACAGAAAATAACTACAACTTTATTACTACAATTGTCGTGCAAAATACAACAACACATATACTGTGAGTTTTAATACCAACTGTGACTCATGTCCCAACCATGGACAGCACCTCATAGTGATACCTTACATAAAGGTACAATCTAGAACTATTTTAGAAATTAAAATCTTTGGGAAGTGCTCAAGGAAACCTTCGTACATAGAAGGCCATGAATCTAAGTTATGATAGATATCATATATCCAGAGAATTATCCTTGGTTGATCCAATAGACCCCAAAGAAAAATGAGAAGATTACTATCATGTTCCTTCCAATGGTGAGTCTTCTCTTGACATATAACTATCTCCACCGTCTGCGATTGAACATTATGTTTCAACCCAACTCCAAGATCATATAGGTAGTGCTCGTAGATATACTCAGCAAGTGGATGTGCACAACCCTTTCTTATGATAACACGAGATTGTATGTCATTAGACATCTTGTATGATAGTGGCAAAACACACTTCCAAAGTTGGGTTCACCTCACCCTATTGTTGTTCACCAAAAATTAATTATTAAGTGACGTATAATATACGACACACATATCTTAGGTCCTCAATACAATTATATATTGTATATCATGTCGTTTTATAATGTGTTGAGAAACTTTGATAGTCTCGGACCACCACACTATTCCCCTGTTATCCCCGCTCGACCTAGCTACACTTTTATTACCTGAAAGGATTTGTGAAGCAAAAGGGGTGAGCACAACTAGCCCAGTAAAGAATATCATAACTAAAATTAATTAAATTATCAATAGCCTTCATCAGTAATAAATCAGAGATTTAGAACATATGGTAGATGATAAAACTTTTCAACCATAGTTGCAGCGGAACGAGCAATCCATTAGAAGAGTCAAATAGACCATAAAGTCTATTATCTTCTCCATGTTAAAAGTCAACCAACAATGCTTTAACCTTGTAACATTAATCAACAGATCATGTTCACAGTCACGTGAATAACTCATAATCATAATTGTAGTTCTAATTTTCTCTTCTCATCCAAGACGAAGATATTTTTCATCACATGTCTTTACCTGAAACATCAAAGATCATGGTTATAGCAAATCACAGTTCCTGTTCATAATCATACTGGTAAGTTCATCTTTGCACTACGGGCCAAAGATATTCATTAACAGTTCATCTTTGTACTACATGCCAAAGATATTCAACAACAGGTCATCTTTGCTCTACGGGCCAAAGATTTTAATTGTTTAGTTTCTAATATTACCCTAAGTATTAAATACTCCATAATTTTAGTTCTCTCACTATTTTTTACCTAATAAATAACATTCTTTTTCCAATACAAGCATAATATAAGCAATTGATATTATATTTAATACAACTCCCTCCGTTCCTAAAAGATTATCGTTTTTGAAAAAAAAATTTGTTCCAATTTATTTGTTGTTCACAACTTTATAGGAGAATAAATTATTTACTTTCCTATATCACTCATACCTTCTCTCATTGTCCCAAGAAATTCTCTCTTGTATTAATAGTTTTCAACTTTCTATAAAGGTGTAGTGATGGAATTTCAAACAAACTTTAATTGTTAAATGATAGTATTAAATGACTTTCTTAATTCATGTGAAAAAACCTTAAACCGACAATTTTTTAGGAATCATTTTCTTAATAGTTGTGTATAATTCTAAAACTAATTATATTAAGAGGGGGCAGAGAGAGCAGCCCAAGAACAAAGGTTGCTTGAAATCTAGCATTCCACAACCACGCCTAAAAACAAAAAAGATTGTAGTGTTATCATTTTTATATGGGAAATATCATGCTCATTTCTTATTTTCAGTGCATTAATTATTGTATTGCAAAGAAACAAAAGAGATTGAACTAGCCAGCCTAAACCTTAACTAAGACAAAATTATGGTCAATGAAAATCCATCTACTCTCACCCTTTTCCCGCTCGATGCATGTATCTTGAGAAGCGTGTAATTAAACGTTTAAATAAATGTGGTCAAACTGAAAGTAGTATGCACACAAGCCAATCATGTTTGATGATAAAGCATATACTTTGTAACAATCTTATTCATTTATTAATAAAAAGTATTAATTTATTAAAGGCTTTTAATTATCTACATGATGCTGTTTTATAATATGTGATAAACCCATAGTTTTAAGCAATGCTTTTAGAATAATGATGATGATCATTCTAATGAGATCTAAATTCTTAGAAAGCTTAAAACTAAAATAGTTCCCAATCATTGGATTACTAAATTGGGGATTAGTGAATCCGGATAGATTGGTACATACGTTGCTTGCTCATTGGATGAGGATGATTGATCTCATGATCATTTGTGTGGAGACACTAAAGCAAGTATGTAGGTGCTTATTAGAGAATAAGTTCACTGAACGTGGCTCGCTAAGGAATACCTAGAGAGTACACCCTTTCTATAGAGATAAAAAACTAGGGTTGAGCCAATACACCATCTTCTTGAATCTTTTTCTTTCTTGGTGGATCACCTCTAGAGGCCAAACGCTTGGGTGGCTAACGTTGATCAAAGGAAGGAACCAAACCCGGTGGATTCAAGTTGAATGCCAAAAGGATTGGAGGTGAACTTGTACCTGAGGAAGCTCAGATCTTCAAGGGTATGTTTGTTCTTCATATCTTTTCGTTTAATTAATAATTGTGCATAAAGGGTGATCCGGGTTTATGGTTTGTAAATTTTTTTTTAAACTCTGATTTTTTCACGTTTCCGCACTTTTGTGCAATTTGATTACGCACATGAATATTACAAACCTAACAGTGGCATCAGAGCCAAACCTTTATGCGAATTATTAATTGTTCAAATTTGATATGTATATTGATATGTGTTTAGAACAATTTTTTTGGGCATAATTTTATTGTATAAAATTTAATAAAAAAAAAACCGTCGCATTTATTTTTTTTTTTTTGAAAAACCGTGACCCATTTCATAGTTTTAAAAGGAGGCGCGGATCACGAGGCAGAATATCAAGAAAAAGGAACGGAATCCGTGTAACATTATTTTTTTTTTCAAGGACCATATCCTGCTCCTGGATCACATGCTACATGTTAAAAAAAAAAAAAAGGCAATCCGTGGAATTCATGAAATCAGGAAACAAGCAGGTCATGCGAAACAAAAAAAAAAAAAAAAAGGCAGATCATGGACTTGCACGGATTTCAAGGGAGAAGATATCTAATATTATATATATATATATCATATATACTACTATATATATATATATATATATATATATATATATATATATATTCTTAATTATTATATATATAATTAAAATAAAAGTTTATTTTAATTTTAAAATAAAAGGTTTATTTTAATATTAAAATATAAGGTTTATTTTAATTTTAAAATTAGAATTTCATGCTAACTAATTAGAGTTGGAATTGGATTCCATGATAACTAATTGGAGTTAAAATTGATCTTTCCTTAAATAAAGGAGTTTATTTAGATATGAAATAGGATTTCATATTATTCAAAATAAAAGAGTTTATTTGTAAATAGGAAAGAGAATCCTAATTTCCTTAAATAAAGGAGTTTATTTAGATATGAAATATGATTTCATATTATTCAAAATAAAGGAGTTTATTTGTGAATAGGAAAGAATATCCGTGTTTCCTTTAATAAAAAAAAAATTTTTTTACATGGAATTGGATTCCATAATTAATTAAAATAAAAGAGTTTATTTTAATTAAAAATTTTGATTAAAATAAAATAGTTTATTTTATTCAAAATTAGATAAATTAAAATAAAATAGTTTTATTTTGATTTAAATTTGGATTAAAATAAAGGAGTTTATTTTGATTCAAAAATTAGATTTTATACTAACTAAATTTGCCCATTAAATGATATCAATATATGTATTAAATGTTTATTATTCATAAGATGAATGTTATTTATTGATGCATATGGTGATGTGTATGTTAATAAATGGGATTGATTATGGACTATTGACCAATGCGATTGGATTTTATTTTAGTTGGATGCATGAATGTATGGGTTTTATTAAATGGGTCTCAAGACTACCTCGCCTTCTCTAATTTTTCTTAATGTAAATTCTATCTCTCTCCTATGTACTTCCCCTTGACTGCTGATCAAGGTTTCTATTTATTTTAAATAGTTTTGTAATAGGAATAGTAAGAATAAATTTTGAAGAATTAGATATCAAAGATCAAGGAGCGCATGAAGACCCGTTTGTAATGGAGCCCGGGTTTAAATATAATAGTTATATTTAAATATTATTTCTTGCACCCCTAGGGTTTGACCTTTTGGTTCACTTGGTGGCTCTAGTGAACCAAACTAGAATAAAAGTCCATAATCAATCCGGGTAGAATATAGTATTCTATATGTGCATGCTTATACTATATATATTATATATTATGCAAACATGCTTCGCATGTTCATTAATATGACGCGTATTTTATATATATATGTGCAAATGCACGCTAAAACAAGATGAGATAATTAATAACAAACCCTCAATTTTTATATTAAGTCCTAAGCGTTCAAAGATATTTGGAATATCGAACGTCGCCTTTCTAGCATGATAAAATTAATAGAGTATTAAATATTTAATATGAGTTTGTTGTGTCACCACAAGGCAAGTATTAAGTATTTAAGATGTTAATTTATCACATTTGATGCTTATAAAGAAAATTGAACAATATTGTTTTGTTGTGTCACCACAAGAATGATATTTTTCTTTTTGAATATATGGAGTGCTAGGTCGGACTTAACTTGGATAATTTTGATTCTGGATGTGCCACCACTTGATCAAAATAATCTAAGAGGCAAAAGAAAAGGAGTTGCATAGTTGATGTAATTGACAAAAGTTGTCTACCTATTTATTTATATATAGTTTGTTGTGTCACCACAAGGCTATATACATTTGAAATGGGATCCTTATTCTCACTAGCAAATCTTTAATTAGATTTTGCCGAACTATATAAGTGAGGGTAATATAGTTTGAAGAAAATAGTGGGAGATACCAATTTAAAACAAGACCTAATTTATTTTGGTAATTAATAAAAGAATGTATGCTAAAATGTTGTTAATTACAAATTCATTTACGTAATTTTACAATGTCTAAAATTACTATCATCTGCGAAGCATATTAGATGCTAAATTAACCGCATCAATTAAAGCAGTTGGTTAAGGAATTTGAGAATAGTTCTCATAACCTAAAAGCTATCTTATGTCCTTAATACGCCTATCCTCGCAATGGTTGCGCATAATGCCTCGAGGAAGAGATTGCTACTTTTAGAAAGTGGCAAGATGATGCACATTGGCTCAATGCATCATGCTCGCATCCATGAGTAACGAGCTTGAAATCGACACGAGATAAAACTATGGATGTTCTTACTATATTCCCGCACATCAAGTAGTTGATGGTGAGGAAAGTAGGGGACCGATAGATATCGAGATATCTAAGGAGCTCTTCCGATCTAGAATGGCCAATGGCACTATAGTACGCATAAAAAGGTTCTTAACATAATCAATTTGATTGATCAATTAGGACAACTAGTTTTGTCATGGATGGAGAGTTGAGCCAAGATTTGATCTTGCACTCACTCCCTAACTCCTTTCACAATTGTTGTGAATTTTTCATATGAACAAGCTAGATATCGCTTTCTTTGATTTGCTTAACATGTTGAAAAATGATGAGAGTCACTTTCCAACCAAGAAAGACCATGTCTTCTTGGTAGGGGCCAAAGGATCTTCCGAAAAGAAGAACGATTCAAAGAAGGTAAATGAAAAGGCGTAAACAAAGGATAATAAGAACAAAACTGATATGGATAGCAAAGGAGTTTGCTTCCACTGCTATAAGCCTGGACATTGGAAATAAACTGTGAAAAAGCATCTTGCAGAGGCTAACCAAAGAAGCTTAGTGAAGTTTCGGTTATAAATACAAATTTGTTCATGATTTAAAATAAAATTTTCTTTAAGTCAAGGTTCTACTTGGGTATTGGATACCCACTTTTTGGTTATCATAAGTATAGATTTATGAAGGGACCAAATGAGTAGAAAGCTAAACAAATATAAGTAATCCTATGTGCGGAAATGTAGCAAGGTTGCCATATTAGCCATAGAAACTTATAGTTTAGCAATGCCTACGAAGCAAATCTATTAAGTCAATAAGTTGTTATTGTATTCCAGCTTCTTGTTAAAAAATATTATTTCTATTTTATTGTTGGACAATGAAATCTTTGGTATCATAATTAAGAACAATTGTTGTTCTATTTATAATAATAATATTTTGTATAGAATCGAATATTACTTAATAAATTTTGTATACTGACTTACTTGAAAATAATTTTGCATATTGAACAAATTAGTATAAGAAAAGGAGATGATCATTCAAAGAGTTGAATGTATGTATTTGTTGAAATACAAGTGTGAATTATTTGAAAGGTTCAAAGAATTTAAAGTGAAACAAATTGGCAAAGTATTAAGATTCTTTGATTAGATCAAGGAATAAATACTTGTGCAATAAGTTTCTAGATCATCTCAAATGGTTTTCTCATAATGGACGATCCCGATCGCAAATAATTGATTGATGTATCCGAATGGAAAAATCGTACCTTGTTGGACATGGTGCGGTCCATAATGATTTTACCGACATTCCAAAGATCCTTTTGGGATAATGTCCTAGAAATGGTCGACATATCTTAAAAATGGTAACCTCAAAATCCTACTTCCCCAAGACTCCATAAAAGTTATGGATGGGGAGGATTCCTAATCTTAAGTATGTTAAGATAAGGGGTTGTCCAACTTATGTGAAAAGGTTTCAAAGGATAAGCTTGGGACAAGATTTGACCAGTACAATTTGTGGGACATCCTAAAGTAAGTTTAGGCTATATGTTCTATAATCCAACTTAGCAAAAGGTGTTTATTACGAAACACGCTGCCTTCTAAGATAAAGGTGATTATCATTAAAGGGGCTAGTGGGAGTATAATAGATCTTGAAGAGTTCAAGAACCATAAAACACTATAAGTCAAATAAGAGGAACCTATAGATTGACTGTATTGTACCACAAATCAATCGTAAATCGAATAGTACCAAGATACCTAGGAGGTATGGATTCATCATGGATGATGATGATGAGGTACACATCATAGAAGATGATGATCCGAGTTACATTCGATGAGGTAAGACTTCTAGTGTGTACAAAAGGGACAGTGGGGAGCGCCGTGACATTCCTAATATTATATGTTGATATACTACGGATAAGGAATGACATACCAATGCTACAATTAGTAATGATAAAGTTGTCTAAACATTCCTCCATGAATGGTTTGGGAAGAGTATCTTAATTGGGAATAAAATCTATATAGATAGATTCAAGAAGATGCTCGACTTAACCCAAGGAACGTATATTCATTTGATGCTAAAGTCGCTTAGCATGGCAAACTCAAAAGATGTCTCATGTCGATGAGCTATGGAGTGTATCTCTTAATAGTCCCCACAGACTCTCTCGAAAAGAGAGGTCGCATGAATGACTATCATGTATGCAATGAAATATACGAGACCCGATGTTGATCACCATATTATGGAGAAGTTCACTATGAGTCGTTGAAAAACATCTTAAAGTTCTTAACCCAAGACACTAAGGATGTGAGCATACATGGTGGAGTCCGAATTAAAACTAGAGGGCTTAATGCACTCAAGTTTTTCGAGACAGACTCAAGACGACGAAAGTCCACTTTAAGGTAAAGGGTTACCTTGAACAAAGGTGTAGTGAATTGAAAGGTTCCAAACAAAGAAAGAGTTCTTTGGTTTAGTGATAAAGACAAAGTAAATAGCTATAAATGAAGCTGCAAGTTGATTGTTTGGATTAAAAGTTCATTACAGAACTAGGAATAGTTCCTAAGTCTCATCTTGGATCTAAACATGTGTTGTGGCACTTTCATTTGATTATTAGAATCATTGAAAGATGGGAAATCACTATAGAGATAGTGGACTCTCATGAACAACATTACATATCCATTAATTAAAGCTTATCCAACAGCAGGATAATCGTCACTTAGAGAAGAAGAGTATGAGTTACCATGACGATTGGCTTTAGTGCAAGTGGGAGATTAAAAGTAGTATGCACACAAGCCAATCATGTTTGATGATAAAGCATATACTTTGTAACAATCTTATTCATTTATTAATAAAAAGTATTAATTTATTAAAGGCTTTTAATTATCTACATGATGTTGTTTTATAATATGTGATAAACCCATAGTTTTAAGCAATGCTTTTAGAATAATGATGATGATCATTCTAATGAGATCTAAATTCTTAGAAAGCTTAAAACTAAAATAGTTCCCAATCATTGGATTACTAAATTGGGGATTAGTGAATCCGGATAGATTGGTACATACGTTGCTTGCTCATTGGATGAGGATGATTGATCTCATGATCATTTGTGTGGAGACACTAAAGCAAGTATGTAGGTGCTTATTAGAGAATAAGTTCACTGAACGTGGCTCGCTAAGGAATACCTAATGGAGTTTTATTTGCCTGTCAATAGGAATTCCTGTAGTGATAGTAGTACAAGTGATCCTTGGACTTGAGATCATCATAGTATCTTGTGTATGATGAGTTATACTTTGACTTATTCCTTAAGACCCTTAGGGTATATCAAAGGGTATGCTTGGGTATAATAAGTTATACATGGAGATAATGTATGATCAATAAAGAATCTACCACTTCTAATAAAAGAAGAGAATGTCCTATGTGATTCGATAAATGACAACCCAAGTAGTCCTTGGCGAAGGCGTAATGAAATTAGAAAGGAGTTTCTAATTTGCATTATTTGAGTTGTGCATTTAAGGATCGAATACATATAATTAAATAAAATAAGACTTGACAAGAATTCCATGTCTTATATTTAATTGGGACATTGTATGGTGGAAGGATTGAATTATGCGGTAACAATTTACTCAAAGGTTCTTTTATGATTAATGTTGAAATCTATATTATCTGGAAAGTCTTTGATCGCTAGGAGGCTTATCCTATTGTAGAATAAATATTATTTATTTAAATAAATTAATTGTTTAAATTTATTTATTTAAATAAGATTAGAATTATTCTAATTGATTTATTCACAACCGTTTAATATGGAGAACCTAAAGGGTCACACCATAAAAGGAAGAATAATTATTTAAGAAGTTAATGGCATAATCGTAATAATATAGTTAAGTATATTTAATTTAATCTATGGTGATAGAATAAATTAAATAGCTTAATATTTATTATTTAATATTTTAGAAATATTAAATATAAATTAATAAGAGGAGTCTTATTAATATTATTACAATTATTATTATTTTAATTTCTAAAAGAGTTTAGGAATTAATTTAATATAAGTACTCTCATTTATTCCTAATAGGATTAGGAGGGAAAATTAGTTAAAGGAGTTTAATTAATTATCCCTAATAAGATTAGGGAGCTTAATTAATTAAAAGAATTTTAATTAATTCCTTAATTGTTAAGGTGGGTTGCCCACATCTATAAATAAGAGGAGTCTTATTTTGGGTGTGGGGGTTGTTGACTTTTTCTATATACGACATAATTCCAATTGTTGGGAGAGTACACCCTTTCTATAGAGATAGAAAACTAGGGTTGAGCTAATACACCATCTTCTTGAATCTTTTTCTTTCTTGGTGGATCACCTCTAGAGGCCAAACGCTTGGGTGGCTAACGTTGATCAAAGGAAGGAACCAAACCCGGTGGATTCAAGTTGAATACGAAAAGGATTGGAGGTGAACTTGTACCTGAGGAAGCTCAGATCTTCAAGGGTATGTTTGTTCTTCATATCTTTTCGTTTAATTAATAATTGTGCATAAAGGGTGATCCGGGTTTATGGTTTGTAAAATTTTTTTTAAACTCTGATTTTTTCACGTTTCCGCACTTTTGTGCAATTTGATTGCGCACATGAATATTACAAACCTAACACAAACTTGTAGTTAAGCTGAAGCCTAAAGCTAAGCTAAGCTAAAGCTGTATATTAGTGGCATGGGAATCTCTTTAACTTGAAGCTTGTTACCCTTTTTTGAGCATGCTCTGTCGGTTGATTACCATGCCAAATAGTGGTTTATTACTAGTAATTATTATGCCTTGTAAAAGTTTACTTCCTTTATTGAAGAATTAAAAAGTGAACTCTTGATTGAAATGAATGTTCCCTTTAATTATCTTGAAGATCCAAAAATCATACTCCCTCCGTTATTTAATACTCCCTCCATTCTTAAATAAGTGTCGTTTAAGGTTTTTGCACATGCCGGAGATTTTATTGTTTGTTGTTTTAAGTTGTGTATTAGGATGTTAATAAGTGATCTAGGTTGTTAGATCAAGGATCTATAACATCTAGATGCATGAATTTAAGGATTTCTCAAATTTGGAAAACTGGAAAAATGCTGTCTGACAGTCAAATGTCAGGTCTCCTAGATTTGTCTCTGTTAATGTTTTTAGTGTGTTAAAGGTTTGTACTTGTTGTATGTTATGTGGTCTTTGTTCTGCAACTTGAATCAGGGTCATAGCATGTCTAGATCGTAAGTTATATGCAGTCAAACCTCGTTGACCGATCACGAAAATGGGTTTCAGGGCAACCTAGAAACCTAGATCTTGTCTAACAGCATTTTCGCAGGGCTTGAATCTTGCTGATTTTAGGTTGTTTGGATACGTTGATGTTACATACTTGTAGAATGGCATAAGTATTATCGATCCATGGCTCTAGAAGCTTTAGATCCTTCACAAAGGAATCAGTGGTCAAAGTTGTGTTGACGAAACTGCCGGATGAAGTTTTTGGGTAACCCCGAAATCTTCAAAGGCAGTTCCGGACCACCACTTTGACCGGTCCATTTCTCTTAGATTAGTTGTTATTATGGTGATCTGATGTTATGTCGTTGTACCCGGACATGTGTTCTACAAGATTGAACCACTAGATCACACAAACCGAGTCCAGAACGTTATGATTTAAAGCTGCAAAGTATGTACCTAGGTTGTTCTTCATTTCTGGGTAACCTAGAGAACGAATAACAGGACTGACAAGATTTTTGAGGGCCCAGATCTCTCTATTTTTGTATAGAACTGCCATGTTGTTTGTTTATGGTTGTAGTATTGCATCAATACTATAATCTGAACACCTAATCGAACCCAGATACCTCGTGATCCAAGAGTTATAAATTTGCATACCATCTTGTCCAATCGACATACGGGTTTTCCGGGTTTGAGCAAGAACACATTTAGTTACAGTTGTGTCGCTTAAAACACCTTTAGCGACACTTAATTACTTAAAATTAATTATTTTTATTAAATAAATAGAGAAAATGATTTTTAATTATAAAAATACATAATAAATTCTTAAAATTATTTTAAAGTCCTAAAAATAGTTTTTAATTATTTTGAGTATATTTCAAAAATATTTAATATTTTTGGAATATAAAAGGTATTTAATTTATTTAATAATATTATTAAATAAATTATTTAAAAATGATTTTAATACTTGAAAAATCATGAAAAATTATATTATGATATAAGAAAATATTTTAAGTTATTTTAATAACTTTGGATATTTTATGATGAATTTCATTAATAAATTTATATTAATGGTGATTAATTTATTTAATGAATATATTAAATAAATTATAGAAAAATATAATTAATGTTTTAAAATCATATAAAAATGATTTAAGTGTTATAAAATATTTTTAAAGTTATAAAATATAACTTTTGATATTTTGTCATGAAAGTATTAATATTTTAATATTAATATCAATTATCGGAGTAATGGATTTAATCGCTTAAAAATCATATAAATATGATTTTAAAGTATTAATAATACTTTGTGACATTATAAATATATTATAATATTATGTTATGATTTCCATTAATATCTAGTATTAAATAAATATTAATGACAAAGGAATTATGTGGTATTTAATTCATTTAAATATGAGTTTAATGATTGAAAAATCATGATAAATGGTAATAATTATCTAAAAATAATTACAAGCCTATGAAAATAATTTGACTGATAATATGATTATCTAAGATAATTGTTAAGTGTTAAGGCAAAGTTTAATTGAACTTAAACTCGTGAATTGTCCGAGTAGACCGTCGGGATGTTAGAATTTTGTCTGATTCAACTCAGACTTAAATAGTCTGACTTGATGCTAAGTGTTATGTGTTGTATAGATTTATAGGGTTATGTGTTATGTGTTTAGGTTATTCTATGTTTATATATAATAGTATTATACTATGATGATATTATTCTAATTTGTATATCAATATTATTTATATATTAGGTCTTCAGACAAAGCTTAATAAATTGCGTAACAGTAATCGATCGAACATGCAAGTTTTTCTTAACTCTACTTAGAGTTATTTCATTCAGATATGCTTATGGTTAATCATTGCTGATTTCCATTGTAGAATTGTACTCTATACATATTGCATGTATAAGTCACGTATGAAAGGCTGATCACCTTCATTACCATTCGATCCAGATATATTTTATACATCTTTAATACTTGTTCAGTCAAAAGTTTGTTCGTGCTAATTCACAATTATATTGTTGAATTATAGCCAGCTTATTATTCAGACTCTTTCAATCATGATATATCCTTGAATAAAATTTAAACTTGTTGGGCAACCTTCATGCTCACCCTTGCTATATCATGATAAAACATTGTAGATTAAGGCGAATGCGTCGGATACAAGGAATGGTTAAAGACAGTTCCAGCTTTAGTTTACATGTATAGATATATTGGTAAGAGTAATGTATGATAAAATCTTTATATGTCAGATAGGATAATGAATTGTGTATAAAGTGAAGGTTTTCGACCTTGGGGTAATGTGTAAAGTGTATTGTATAAACAATTTATGTTTATATCTTTTGCAACAGTTATAGAATTAGTATACTTGATCTATGGTGATTTAAGACCCAGATTTGGGGACGTTATAGTTGGTATCAAACCTGTTGGTTATGAACCTTAGGTAGGAATACCTGAGACCAATAACTGTAGTGATTAGGATAAGATCTAACTCATATAGAGTTAGTTGGTCGGTAAGATTCAAAGACGAATCTCGGTGGGTTATAAAGATACAGAGTTCCCTAACTCAGATAATAAAGCTGAACAGTAGTGATGAATAAATAGAGTCTAAAAGACTAAAAGTGCAGGGATAAGAGATCGTCAAACAAAACGATCAAGATATAGAAATAAATCGTAATATATACGATGAGATCACCCCGTGATCTGATAAGGTTATAGTATGGGATAAGAATCAATCTAATGATTGGAAAGTTTACAGCAAAGATTGTTGTGTCAATTGTACTATGAAATAGTACAGATTCAGGAAAGGGTTATGAATACGAGTTGAATGAAATTCATATTCAGAAGGGAGTTAAAATTAGGTGGGCATTTCAATTGAGGACTCATGTCAGCAGCTTAGTTGTATGATTCCTTGTATGGGCGGAGAATTGTACTTGGTGTAAAAACCACTTAGTTTTTGGCACTGATAATCATTGAAATGTTTGTGTCGCGCTATTTGTTATATGCATGTTAAGAGGGTGATTCCTTTCTCGTGTGTATAACAAATAGATAGGTTATAGGTATAGGATATAAGGTTAAGTATGAGTTCTTAAAACTCATACTTATGTGACATTCTTGACTCATAGTTATATGAAATGTTTATGAATCCCTCAGCGAATGGACGCCAAAGGTCTGACTAGGGTAAGTTCTTAAACTCATATGATTGTGACAAGTTTATGAACTCATAAGTGTGTTTTGACGAACTAGGTATAGTTGTGTGTGAATGGAGTATTAAGGATAATAAGAATAGATAGATTGTTAAGCAAATGATTATTAGTGGAGACATAAGATTTCCAAAACTCCTAGCTATGCTAGATTTTGAAATTTTGACAACAAGCTAAATACGCACTATGTGCTTTTGAAAAAAATAATATGTAGACTCGTGATCATTTTTGGAACGGTTTAAAGTATAGTATATGCTACTTGTTTCAGCTAGACGAAGATGATTTGAAATATCAAAATATATTTTTATTTATCACTTATGTACCATGTAACCTGGTGCAGAGATGATAAAAAGTTGATGGAGTTGTGAATAAAGAAATACTTAGTGTGAATTCGATCTAAAAATCACTATTCCACTATTGTATAATGAGTTATGACAAAGTTATAAAATGAAGGCATCCTCAAACGGACTGTTAATACAGTACGACATCATGACGTCATTCTCAAAAATATTTTCAAAAATTTTAATTTGCCAACGGGGTTTGGCTACACCTAAATAATTCAATTAAATTGAATTATTGATATAAATCTATGTTATTCGATTTAGCTAGACTAATGTTTATGAAAACTCTAAGTGTTCATTGAAAGAAATTTTCCGAACCAAATTGTTTTGGTGCTGAATCTAATAAGACTGAGGTAAAATTTTGTGCCTATGGCAGTAACGAGAAACAAATAAATCAGTACTTGGCCAGTACAGGGCATATTAGGCTAATCACCCTTTGTGTCCGTAAGTTATGACGGTTTGCGGATGATTTCCATAAAACCTTTGCGAAATTGATAGACAAATAGTCTATATGACTCCTCAGCACAATTTGAAAATTTTTACTCTTGTGAGTGGTGTATTGGGTAGCAGGTAATGATGTGTATGAATGGTGTAAGCAGAATGGTGTAAGAAGTATGGTGTAAGCAGTATGGTGTAAGGTGTAAGGTGAATTTTGGGGACGAAATTCTTAGAAGAAGGGGTGAATGTGACAACCCGAGAAATTAGATAATTTATAATAATGTTAAATGATGGATTTAAGGTCAAATAATAGACCTAGACAGAAAATAAGTGTATGCGTTTGATATTTTTGGGAAGAAATTTTGAGGATTTCAAAATTCTGTGCAGGATTTAGGTGAATTATTCAGGATTAAGTGCATACGTGAATATGTTCTGTGTATATGGTCATTTATGTGTTCAGAATGTGGTTAAGGGTCAAGGTTTGACCTGATAAATTTTATCAGTGTCAAACCCTAAGCATATATTAAGAATGTCAACGTTCAGTTAGAAAACCCTAGCAATGGATATGTAACCCTAGAAACTGGTTCTGGAAACCGTAATTTCAGTTCTGGGAATTTGAAACCCTAATTCAGAAATTGAAAACCCTAGTTTGGGAATGCAAATGCTGGTATAAGGTTTAAACGTTATTAATGATAACCTAATTAGGGATAACCCTAATTCATTTAGAAAACCCTAATTTCTGGATTAGAAACCTTAATTTATAATTAGGGAAAACCTAAATTGTTAATTTAATAATTTTAATGTTAATTAGGAAAAATTAAACCTAATTTTCAAGTTATATGTAATTAGAAAACCCTAATCTAATTAGGAAATCAAATTTCTAAAATTAGAAAGATTATTTTTCTATGTAAAACCCTAATTCTTGGGTTATAAACCCTAAGGTACAATTATGAACTTAATTGCTAAATTAGCAAATTTAATTAGGAAATAATAATCCTAATTAGCAAGCTTGGATTATGATTAAGAAATTTTAATTTAATTATAGAATCCTAATCATAATTTAGAAACATTAATTTTCTATTTTGAAAACCTAATTTGGAAATTCTAGAATTTATTTTTAAAACCTAAAGGGTTAAACCCTAAATCCTAAGGGTTAAACCCTAAACCCTAAAGAATAGGGCAAATGACAAGTTAGCCATTAAAAATGTATGAAAAATGACCCATTTACCCTTATTGCATTATTTAGTAGATTGCTTGTAGATCTTGCCAAATATGGAGTTGGTAAACAACTAGATATCAGCTATGTGACTTAAATTAAACTGATCAGCCATCTAGATTGCTATATACATTGTATCATATCATTTATATTGATTAAAGAGAGAGAAAAAGGGCCACTTTACTTCTCATTCTCTCCAACCCTTTCTCTCTCTACAAAATCCGAAATCTAGAGTGAGAGAGAGTGAAAGGTTGAGCCATGATCAGTTCATAGCAAGTCAAGAACAAAATCAAAAAGGCAGAATCAAGGATCAAAGTTTAATAGTGGTATAAACCCTAATCTTCAATATCATATGATCTTATATGAGATTTTATTGTTTGTTATTTTAAGTTGTGTATTAGGATGTTAATAAGTGATCTGGGTTGTTAGATCAAGGATCTATAACATCTAGATGCACCAATTTAAGGATTTCTCAAATCTGGAAAATTGGAAAAATGCTGTCTGACAGTCAAATGTCAGGTCTCCTAGATCTGTCTCTGTTAATGTTTTTAGTGTGTTAAAGGTTTGTACTTGTTGTATGTTATGTGGTCTTTGTTCTGCAACTTGAATCAGTGTCATAGCATGTCTAGATCATAAGTTATATGCTGTCAAAAATCCAGATCTTGTCTGACAGTGTTTTCACAGGGCTTGAATCTTGCTGATTTTAGGTTGTTTGGATACGTTGATGTTACATACTTGTAGAATGGCATGAGTATTATCGATCCATGGCTCTAGAAGCTTTAGATCCTTCACAAAGGAATCAGTGGTCAAAGTTGTGTTGACGAAACTGCCAGATGAAGTTTCTGGGTAACCCAGAAATCTTCAAAGGCAGTTCCGGACCACCACTTTCACCGGTCCATTTCTCTTAGATTAGTTGTTGTTATGGTGATCTGATGTTATGTCGTTGTACCCGGACATTTGTTCTACAGGATTAAACCACTAGATCACACAAACCGAGTCCAGAACGTTATGATTTAAAGCTGCAAAGTAGGTACCTAGGTTGTTCTTCATTTCTGGGTAACCCAGAGAACGAATAACAGGCCTGACAAGATTTTTGAGGGCCCAGATCTCTCTGTTTTTGTATAGAACTGCCATGTTGTTTATTTATGGTTGTAGTATTGCATCAATACTATAATCTGAACACCTAATTGAACCCAGATACCTCAGGATCCAAGAGTTATAGCCGGTACCATCTTGTCCACTGACATGGGTTTTCTGGGTTTGAGCAAGAACACATTTAGCCACAGTTGTGTTGCCTAAAACACCTTTAGCGACACTTAATTACGAAAATTAATTATTTTTATTAAATAAATAGAGAAAAATGATTTTTAATTATAAAAAATACATAATAAATTCTTAAAATTATTTTAAAGTCCGAAAAATAGTTTTTAATTATTTTGAGTATATTTCAAAAATATTTAATATTTTTGGAATATAAAGGTATTTAATTTATTTAATAATATTATTAAATAAATTATTTAAAAATGATTTTAATACTTGAAAAATCATGAAAAATTATATTATGATATAAGAAAATATTTTAAGTTATTTTTAATAACTTTGGATATTTTGTGATGAATTTCATTAATAAATTTATATTAATGGTGATTAATTTATTTAATGAATATATTAAATAAATTATAGAAAAATAGAATTAATGTTTTAAAAATCATATAAAAATTATTTAAGTGTTATAAAATATTTTAAAGTTATAAAATATAACTTTTGATATTTTGTCATGAAAATATTAATATTTTAATATTAATATCAATTATCGGGTAATTGATTTAACTATTTAAAATCATATAAATATGATTTTAAAGTATTAATAATACTTTCCTCATTATAAATATATTATAATTTTATGTTATGATTTCCATTAATATATAGTATTAAATAAATATTAATGATAAAGGAATTATGTGGTATTTAATTCATTTAAATATGAGTTTAATGATTGAAAAATCATGATAAATGGTAATAATTATCTAAAAATTATTACAAGCCTATGAAAATAATTTGACTGATAATATGATTATCTAAGATAATTGTTAAGTGTTAAGGCAAAGTTTAATTGAACTTAAACTCGTGAATTGTCCGAGTAGACCGTCGGGATGTTAGAATTTTGTCTGATTCAACTCAGACTTAAATAAATCGACTTGATGCTAAGTGTTATGTGTCAGATAGACTTATAGGGTTATGTGTTATGTGTTTAGGTTATTCTATGTTTATATATAATAGTATTATACTGTGATGATATTATTCTAATTTGTATATCAATATTATTTATATATTAGGTCTTCAGACAAAGCTTAATAAATTGTGTAACAGTAATCGACCAAACAGGCAAGTTTTTCTTAACTCTACTTAGAGTTGTTGCATTCAGATATGCTTATAAATTATCATTAGTCTTCAACAATGTTAAACTGATAAAATACAATAGACATCAAGTTTAACTGCAGCGGAATAAGCAATCCATTAGAATAGTCAAGTAGAGCGTGATATCTACTACCTTCTATATTTTAAAATGTTTTCATCAATTTTTGTCGCTGAGACTCAGCTAAATAAATAAACCACATCATTGAATCATCCCTGCACTACGGGCCAAGGATATTCATTAAATCATCAATGGTCATGACTATACCGAATAATCCCTGGTCATAATCATACCAAAAACTATCCACCAATGCACTACAAGCCACTGAGGACTTTTACCACATCGTTTATAACATTACAGGTCATGATTATACCGAATGATCCCTGATCATAATCATACCAAGTCCATCTCTGCACGTAAGCCAAAGATATACAACTATAACACCAATAATCAACAGTCCATCTTTGCACGTAAGCCAAAGATATACAATTCAATAATCAACAGTCCATCTTTGCACGTATGCCAAAGATAACTTTCATCACCATATAAGCATGAGGATGATGACAATGATATAAGCATTAATCAAACGAAAATAAGGATAAATATTAAAGACTTTAAATTTATCCAAATATTATCAACCACTTAATAAACTCATAATCTAATATTATTAATATTATAACAATTTTTAATCACTTCTTAAACTTATAAACAATTTATTTCAATTGTTTACACTTTACCAAATAATGCATTTAATCATTCAAAATGCCATACTCATAAGATTTCATCACCAATGATCAAATCCCTTATCAAAATCAAGATATACCCTATATAGGATTCCCAAGCCATAAAATCCTATTTTCCAATTTTGTTGCTTCACATAACATATTTAATTCTTTTACTCATAACTAGTTTATTTTCATGAAAAATACCAAATCAGTCCCAAAAATATTTTTTTTTTAGGATTTAGCAGAATATAGTCCCATATTGAACATATATTTTTCTCGAAATTTTTAAAATTCATTTACTATTTTTCATATGGCCAAAATTGCCGAATATCTAGACATTTATCATAAATTGTACTCTTGTCCAAAAATTCCAAAATTTACAGGGTATACTCCTGTTAGATACATGTACTCCCAATAAAAATTTCACAAATTTTGGAGTTAACCACAAAGAGTTATAAGGGTTTACTTTTAAAATAGTCTTTTCCCATAAAATTCATAACTCTTAATCTATACATCCAAAAATCGCCATCTTTGGACACAATATAGAAAACTCATCAAATTATCATTTCAAATTTTTCCAGAATTTTTGAGGGTCAAAAAAATTACAAAACTGCAAATGGATTTTCACTCGCCATGTGGTAATCCACGTAAACAGATCATTTCCACAATTTAATAAGGAATGAATACAAAGGATCATTCACCATGCATATGGTAATCCACACAGACATGTTATTCCAACAGAATAATAAAGAATGGATTGACAGAAGAATTCACCATACATGCGATAGATCGCACAGACAGGTTATTCCCAACAGAATAATAAATAATGGAATTAGGTCATACGTAAATGCACAGACAGGATATTCTGACAGAATAATAAAGAATGGAACCAGGTCATACGTAAACGCACAGACAGGATATTTCGACAGAATAATAAAGAATGGAACCAGGTCATGCGTAATCCGCACAGACAAGATATTCCGACAGAATAATAAAGAATGGAATAATAGCAGAATTTCACCATGTATGCGGTACTTTGCATAGACATGTTATTCCAACATAATAATAAAGAATGGAATAACAAAAGAATTTTACCATGTATACGGTAGTCCGCGTATACAGGTTATTCCAATAGAATAATAAGGAATGGAATAACAATAGCTCTCTTCATGAATACGAAAGAAATAATACCCCTTACCTTAGAATAAAGCTGGATACTGGAATAGAGAGGTAGCAGACTTCTCTTCTTCTTTCTCTCTATAATTTCTCTCTATAATAATTGCTCTATATCTGTAGTGAATTGGTGAGAAATGAAGGAAGAATGAGCTTCTATTTATAGGAAAGTATAGTTTCGATAATTGCACATTTTGGGGTTCGAAATATTACAGTACAATACCTCCCTCTTTTTCTTCATTTTTTATTTAGTCCTGCAAGTATTATCAAACTTGCACCACCTCCCCTAATAGTAAATAATGTGATTCAATAGTTCAATCATGTGACTCAATAGTTATAATCATGTGAAAATAAGAATTACAGTATAGTACCTCCATCTATACCTCCATTTTTAACCTAGTCATGCAAGTATTATCAATCTTGCACCAACTCCCCTAATAGTAAATCATGTGAATCAATAGTACACACATGTGAACACGTAGTTATAAGCATGTGAATTAATAGCAATTAATTGCTCATTTATCCGGTTAATTACCCGATTGGTCAATATAACCTCCAGACATCAATTATTATCGAAATAAATGTCGATTTTCACTAACACTAATAATTTCCACATAATAGAATTATCAATTTCATCTTTAATCAACACAAACTTATTCATCATTAATATTATAACTCACAATATTTAACAATCAAAATCGCTCCTCAGAAAGAGGGGCTTTCCAATAAGGATTTCTCCTTATCATGCGCGCAATTAGGTGACCAAACCTCTCCTCGACGTAACTTCTAGACACCACAATATTGTAAATAATAATATGAATAACTTTGTCATCTCAATTATTAATTTAATAATATATCATATTATGCAGATGATACTGTGACAATAACTGAATCAATAATATGAGAGATATGATGCAACAATTACTCTAGCAATAATTGAGTATAACTGAGTGACTTCTTACATAAACATCAATAATCAATACCGTGTGCTACTATGCAACCACACGTATTACTGTACTTTTACTATCGGGTAGTTCAACAGTTTTAACGGTAACACTTTCGCCATTATTTTCATAAAATGATAATTCTGTCGTTTTCTAACTACGAAAATACTTCCGTTGTGGGGTCCACCAATGATTGTGCCGTCGTACGGATATTCCCCGACAAAAAGAATATTATATAACAACTTGCTTACTTTTTAAAATTTATAAATATTACCCACAACTATAACATTATATCAAATCCACACTATAATATTTAAAAAAAATATTTTGAGAAATTTAAATCTTTATTAATAAAATTTGGGGTCTCAGAGCGGGAGGTCGGAAATCGACTTGAAATCCACGAACCACGGATAAGCCACTCATCGTGTCTTTTGCATTTGCATAAAATTCTGGGATGAGACCTATGGGGGCAGGAATAAGAGTGGCAGTGAATCCAAACTAGCCCCTTTCTTCAATCATATTCCATAGTTGCCCATCATGTTTCTCAGGCTTGAAACCCCTTTCCTTCACAAATGTTTTGGCCACAATTCGGTAATACTCTATTTGGTCTGCCAGACTCAGAAATTTGTTATGGTCCACAACATCCACCTCTTGACTGCTAGAGGAGGACGATGATGAAGAAGAAGAAAAAGAGTGAGCTTTCTTTGGACCAATTGTTTTGAATGTTGAAGATGAAGATTTGCTAGTCTGATAGAGATTGCTAACCGATGATTACTGACCCCCAAACTGACTTCTGCACAACTCAATCGGAAACCCTAGATTTATACTGCAGAGATGATCGTGGGTAGAATCGTGGGTAGTGAGGAAAGATGTATGGCTTCAAGGTGTAACTGACTAGAGATGAGGGGACGTACATTTGTGGGAGAACAGATGAATACGCCTTCTGTTATTTCAAGTGAGAGACCAAATGAATCACAACACGTTTTTAAAAATCAAAAATTTTTTACGACCAGATCGCTGCGTCTTGCCGCCGCCATGAAGTTTTTATTAGACTTGTTCATGGCGGCAGCGCAAGTGGCATTTTGCTTAAACTCCCTTGCCGCGTGGACGCGTGCTTTCTTAGGCATGTTCATGCGCGGCCGCGCGAGACTAAATACTGCATTGTTAATCATGTTGTAAGGCAGTATTTGTGACGCCCCCAAAATAGGTATACATCACCCATTCTGAGTAGTCAATACATGGTACAGAAATAACTACAACTTTATTATTACAACAGTAAAATTGTGAGTTTGAATACAAATATATCTTCTAGACAATATCTATACTCAAATAAATCCTCATCACATTTATTGATACATTATTTTACAAAAATGGTGAGGACTACTAAACAACTCTCTCTAGAACTTTCATTCCATACCCAGACTGCATCGCTTATATTCTCGCCTCCCGAGAAGAAAAATGGAACAAAAAGGAAAAGGGTGAGCTCAACTAGCCCAGTAAAGAATATTATGACTACGATAATATACAACAAATTATCATTAGTCTTCAACATGGAAAAAATCTAATAGAATACAATAGACAACAAGTTTTAAATCAATATTCGCAGCGGAAATAATAATTCATTAGAAGAGTTAAGTAGAGAATGCAAACTACTATCTTCTATGTATGAATTTAAAAGTTCATCGCTCATCTTTTATCCCCAGAACATCAATCAATATATATCTCGAATCAAATATTCATCTTTGCACTACAAGCCAAAGATATTTATCACTGGTCATGTTCATCTAAACACTGCTCATCTTTTGCACTACGAGCCAAAGATATTCATCGAAATCATTCATCTTTGCACTACAAAAGCCAAAGATATTCAATAATATCATCATTTAAGACCGAGGATGATGAAAAATATTTTAAAGAAACGAATCCAAAGAAACAAAATGACAAGGATTAAGGATTAAGGATTCGTACTTTGTTTTATCCATGTCTAAAAATACCTCAAAAATAATCATAGTGGTGTAAAATTCAAGAATGATCAAAACATGGATACAATCAAAGCTAGTATCCACAATAGATATTTTAGAGGAAAAAGGAAAAAATTTTCATTTTTCATGAATGAATAATAAAGGTCGATATCGTGTGAATAGTAACTCAGACACCAAAAGTTTCAAATTTGATAAAAACTTGGATCAATATTTCAAAGATAATGATATTGAAGAAATAATATCATTACAAAAAAAAATAATATCCCTTACCTCGAAAGATCAGTACTTCTAGCTGAAACACCGGATATAGGTTATAACTTGAACTTGCACCGTATAACAATAATCAAAATATACTCAAAATACTCACAAGAATACGCTCGATAATATAGAGAGAAAACTTCAGCTTTAAATTGTGATTTTCAATTCTAACCTAAGCACCTATTTATAGAAAATGCTTAGAACACCAAAGTAGAAAATTTAATATAATATTATTATTTATATTAACCATTCCTACGCACACCTTTGAATTCAGAATTCAGCAATTGCACACATGCAAAATGAGGCCCACACATTGAAAAAAACGTTTTTGTGAATATAAATATTTAAAACTTCCAAAAATCAATTATTTCGAACTTCTGAACTTCAATAATTCATAATAAATAGCCCTTTTATCAGAAAAATTCAAATCTCACGACTTTTTATAGGAAATTCAATTCTCTACAACTTTGCGAAGAAAGTTTTTCCAAATTCCAAATGAAATTGACCAAATCCACAAACTGACGATTTTACAAAAATTATAATCAAATTTCTATCAATAATTGTGTCCACCAACACACAAAATATATGTTAAACATTTAATTCCACAAAAATACTCTTCCTCCTCATATACTCATATATCCCACATTCATTATAAAATATCACCGTTAATATATTATTAAAATAATATATTTAAATGAATTATTTTATCGTAAAAAGATAAAATATTAATTTTCAACAATTGTCACATTAAAAATTTTCCATCTATATCCACATAAAATCAATATTTTCCTCATTATATAAATCTATAATTTATTATTCACAAATAATATTACAGAATCACAAGATCGGCAACCGTGCCGCTCCTAAGAAAGAGGGGCTTTCCAATAAGAATTTCTCCTCATCATGCCAAGCAATTAGGTGACCAAACCTCTCCTTAGATGTAACTTTCTAGACATTGCCAATAATGTTATCTAATAATATTATTCAGATAATATGAATTATTGCTTCGATAGTGAAAAATACCGTAAATGACAATTATTGAAACAACAAGAATATAAAATATTAACGCAAAGAATTATTAAATCAATAAAATATCTTGAATAAAGAATTATCGTAACCATTATTGAGTAGTACCTTCACGTAAGAATCAATAATTGGTGCAATACCGTGTGTCTACTTGTGTTTTAACCACCGAGTATTTTAACAAAGATTAATCTGTAACAACTACGCCTGTTATTTTTAAACAACTTATATTTGTCGCTTTTCTTCATCCAATCGCTTTCCGTTATGGGGCTCATAAAGAAAGATCTACTGGTCGTATTTAATATTCCCCGACAAAGAAGAATATTCCACGACCAAACGAATATTCCCCGACAACAATGAATATTTTATAACCACTTGCTTATTTTAAAATATTTGCGTATTTTACCCATAACTATCCACATTAATAAAATCAACCCTTACTATTTCAAAATAGAGAAAATTAAATTTCATTAATAATAAGTTGGGGTCTTACAACCTCCCCTCCTTATGAAATTTCGTCCTCAAAATTGACGTACATACCTGGTGTTTCGAAAAGGTGAGGATACCTCGCTTTCATTTCCGTTTCTAACTCCCAGGTCATTTCCTCTATAGCATGATTCCTCCACAAAACTTTAACTTGTGGTATGACCTTTGCACGTAGGACATGCTCCTTCCTATCCAAGATCTTGACAGGTACCTCCTCATACGTTAAGTCTTCTACTATCTCGCCGTGTTCTAACTCAATAACGTGGTTCGGGTCTTTCATATATTTACGGCGTACGAGATATGTGATACATTATGAACACGAGACATACTTTGAGGTAACGCAAGTCTATAGGCTACATTTCCTACTCGGTCAAGAATTTGAAATGGACCAATAAATCGTGGATTGAGCTTTCCTCTCTTCCCAAATCTTGTAACTCCCTTCCATGGAGCAACTCGCAACAATATATGGTCCCCTATACTAAATTCCACGTTCTTTCAATGATGATCCGCATAACTCTTTTGTCGATCTTGTGCCGTTTGTATACGTTGTCGAATCATTTGGATCTTTTCGGTAGTCATACGTAATAACTCGGGTCCCAACAATGTTGCTTCACCCAGCTCATCCCAACATATTGGAGAGCGACACTTTCGTCCATATAATGCTTCAAATGGAGCCACACCTATACTTGCTCGATAATCATTGTTGTAGGAGAATTCCACCAATGGTAAATACTTATCCCAACCGCCTTGAACTCTAGGACACAGAGTCTTAATAAATCTTCAAGAGTTTGAATAGTCCTCTCGATTGTCCGTCTGCTTGAGGATGGTATGCCAAATCAATCGTAAATCAGCGCCCATAGCTTTTTGCAAGCTAACCCAAAATCTTGAAGTGAATCTTGGGTCACGATCTAAAACTATGGATACTGGCATGCCATGCAACCTCACAATCTCATTTACATATATACTAGCAAGACGTTCAAGGGAATAAGTCTCCCGTATCGGCAAGAAATGAGCAGACTTGGTTAATCTATCAACAATAACCCAAATAACATTGATGCCTTGAGAAACCGTAGGAAGACCCGTAACGAAATCCATGGTAATGTGTTCCCACTTCCATTTCGGAATCTCAGTGGTTGCAACGGACCCTTAGGTACTAGATGCTCCGCCTTTACACGTTGGAAAGTTAAACATATCGAGATAAACTTTGCAATCTCTCTCTTCATATTGTTCCACCAAAATGTATGTCGAAGATCACGATACATTTTAGTACTTCCAGGATGGATTGCAAATGGTGTATTTCGGCCTCCATCATAATCTTGTACTTCAAATCAAAGTCTTTAGGAACACAAAGTCTAGAGTGGACTCGAAGTATTCCTTCTTCATCAATTCTCGCTTCTGGAATAGCTCCTTCTTGTACTTTCTTCTTCATATGCATCAGCTCCGGGTCGGTGGCTTGAGCAACCTTAACTTTTTCTATTAAAGTTGGCTCTACGCGATATACGACATCATCGCACTCATTCCCGCATATGATCTTCTACTCAACGCGTCGCCTACCACATTCGCTTTTCCGATGATGGTATCAATAGTGTGGTCGTAGTCTTTCAATAGCTCGAGCCAACGTCACCGCCGCATGTTGAGTTCTTTTTTGAGTGAAGAAATATTTAAGGCTTTTATGGTCCGAATATATCTCCACTTTCTCCCCATATAGATAGTGCCTCCATATCTTTAATGCTGAAACGATCACGCTAACTCTAGATCATGAGTAGGATATTTCCTCTCATATTCTTTAAGTTGTCATGAGGCATAGGCTATGACTTTCCCACGTTGTATGAGAACACATCCTAACCCTTTGCCTAAAGCATCGTCAGAGATAACAAATCCATCCGAACCAGATGGTATTGTTAGAACAAAATCAAAAATAAGTCTCCTCTTAAGCTCTTGGAAACTCTTCTCGCATTCTTCGCTCCAAACGAATTTTGTATCCTTCCGAGTTAGCTGAGTTAATGGAGTAGTGATTCGAGAAAACCCTTCCACGAATCTATGATAATAACTAGCTAGACCCAGAAAGCTATGTACTTTGGTCACCGACTTCGGTTGCTCCCAAATTTGTATTGCTTCAATCTTCACGGGTCCACTTGATACTCCATGTTTTGACACACCGCGCCCCAAGAAATGCTACTTCCTCAAGCCGAACTCGTGATTTCTTCAATTTGGCATATAGTTTGTTTTCACGAAGCCTTTGGAGTACCAAATTTTCAAATGGTGCTCATGATCTTCACGACTTTTGGAATATATGAGGATGTCATCAATAAAGACAACAACAACCCGATCCAAATATTCCTTGAATACTCGATTCATCATATCCATGAAAGTCATAGAGCATTAGTCATCCAAAAAACATGACTAAGAATTCATAATGCCCATACCGAGTTCTCAAGGCGCCTTTGAATATCCTCGCCTTCTAATCTTCAAATTATGATATCCGAATCGAAGATCGATTTTGAAAAGAATTGTGCCCTTGTGAATCGGTCAAACAAGTCATCAATACGAGGTAGAGGATACCTATTCTTGATGGTGACATGGTTCAATTCTCGATAGTCAATACAAAGTCGCATACTCCCGCCTTTTCTTCTTTACTTAATAAAATAGAGCACCCCAAGGAGATGTACTAGGGGCCGAATGAAACCGATGTCCAACAATTCCTCGTAGTTGGACCTTTAACTCCTCAAGTTCAATAGAGCCATTCGATATGGGGTTTTAGAAATGGGCTTTGTACCAAGTTCAAGATCAATAAATAATTCAACTTCACGCTCGGGGTGTAGACGGAAGTTCTTCGTGAAATAAGTCGGAAAGTCAATAACAACAGAATATTATTCAAATTTGACGTGTCTTTATTCAAATCCATAACATGGGCTAAGAAAGCTTAACATCCATTTTTCAATAAACGAATAGCTTTATGATTAGATATGACAATGATTGATTTTAATGGTTTAGTTGCTTGAATTGCATAACAACAGTTGGTTAGGAATATGAAAACTAACAACCTTACGAAAACAATCAATTTTGGCATGATGAGTAGTTAACCAATCAATCCCTAAAATCACATCAAAAGCAAGTATCTTTAAAGAGATAAGGTCAATGTGTAAGGTGATGGTGCCAACTTGAATCAAACAAGATTTATAAACAAAGGGATGTGATGAAAGTTTCTCCTAACGAGTTTCCACAGATAGGTCAAAGTCTAATTTCTCCTGAGTCAAGTTTAAACGCTGAGCACAAGCAGAGAGATAAATGAATGGGTAGCACCGTGATCAAGTAAGGTATAAACTTCGCAAAGAATTTATAAATAGCTTACCCGTGATCACCTCGTTTGGTTCCTCGATTTTGACCGACCACAACAAACGCTTCTTCCGGGAACCGCTGACTTTGACTTTTCGGGATGATTTTTTGAGTCACCGTCCCTCACGAACAAGGTTTCGCTATCAGCATAATCTCGAGCGATATGTCCTTCCTTTCCACAATTATAGCATACCTTGAACTGTTGTGGACGGCTTGACCGATATATCCCTCTTTCCCATTTATAGCATATGACCGGTGGTCGCTTCTCCTCCTTAGAACCAGATTCTTTGCAAGACCGCTGCCTTCACATAATCGTTGTTAAATCTCCTCTTTTTAAAATCTCCTCCCGACTCGCTTTTTCTATTTTCATGGCCATGATTACCACCAGAGTGGTTACCATTTTTGTCCGTCTGCTTTTCTCCGCCGGATATCGTTATTCTGGCTGATCGCTATCTCCGGTATGATCCTCGGTTATGGTCCCTCGGTTGAACATACTCGTTATCTCGCTTCTAACAATTGAGCCCCTCACAACAACATCTGAATAGAGAAAATTTATGAGAAATGAGATATCGACGTAGGCCGGGTTTCAAACCTCTAAGAAACATCCGCGTCATCGCTCCTCATTCTCCACTAAATGAGGTGTAAACTCCTGTGAACTCCACTTCCTTCATATGACGAACACTTTCAAGAAAGTATTTGTCATTAAATAGTTTCAAACGTCTCCCCAAGACATGCCGAAAAGTACTGGATGGGTACGCTTCACAAACTCCCACCAAGATGTCTCTGCCTTCGCCACGAAACATAAAGGTGGCGAATGGAACCTTATGTTCCTCTCGTGCATCCCAAGACATCGAATATCTTGGTATTTTGCTTGACCCATGTTTCCGCCATGATCGGATCTGCTTTCCTTAAATTCTGTGGTCCCAACTCTTTGAACCGCTTGGTCATGACAACCCGTGAATTGCTATCATTTCCTCCTGTTTTTTGAACACGAGTCTCCTCGTCGATTTTGCATGAATCTGCAAAAAGCTTCTAAACATCCCTCGCTCATCATCTCGCCAAGGTGTTGTTTCACAGGAGGAACATTGCCACTGCTGTACGCTTCTCCTCGTTGGTGAGTACAAAGGCGTCTCCATGGTCTCATTTCCACAAGTTAATATTCTCAAATGACATTCTCAAATCATCATCATAAAACAAGGGTTAATTAAGGAAATCAATATATCACATAATATCCTTATATATCGACCAACTAACAAATAAGCTTAGGTAGGACACACTAGCTAAGGATTTACTCGCTCTCCCTCCTAGTTCTATTCCCCGATCTCCGCCAGAGATCATATCCTAAGCTCTAATTCCAACCGTGACGCCCCAAAATAGGTATACATCACCCATTCTCGAAATTGTCAATACATGGTATAGAAACAACTACAACTTTATTATTACAACAAGAAAATTGTGAGTTTGAATACAAATATTATCTTCTAGACAATATCTATACTCAAATAAATCCTCATCACATTTATTGATACATTATTTTACAAAAATGGTGAGGACTACTAAACAACTCTCTCTGTAACCTTCATTCTATACCCCGACTCGTATTTATATATATTCTCGCCTCCCGAGAAGAAAAATGGAACAAAAGGAAAAGGGTGAGCTCAACTAGCCCAAGAAGAATATTATGACTAAGATAATATACAACAAATTATCATTAGTCTTCAACAGGAAAAAAATCTAATAGAATACAATAGACAACAAGTTTTAAATCAATATTCGCAATGAAATAATAATTCATTAGAAGAGTTAAGTAGAGAATGCAAACTACTATCTTCTATGTATGAATTTAAAAGTTCATCGCTCATCTTTTATCCCCTCGTAACATCAATCAATATATATCCGAATCAAATATTCATCTTTGCACTACAAGCCAAAGATATTCATCACTTAATCATGTTCATCTAAACACATGTTCATCTTTGCACTACGGGCCAAAGATATTCATCAGAAATCATTCATCTTTGCACTACAGGCCAAAGATATTCAATAATATCATCATTTAAGACTGAGGATGATGAAAAATATTTTTAAAGAAACGAATCCAGTGAAACAAAATGACAAGGATTAAGGATTAAGGATTCGTACTTTGTTTTATCCATGCCCAAAAATACCACAAAAATAATCATAGTGGTGTAAAATTCAAGAATGATCAAAACATGGATACAATCAAAGCTAGTATCCACAATAGATATTTTAGACGAAAAGGGAAAATTTTCATTTTTCGATGAATAGTGCCGTATTCGTGAATAGTGTCGTATACGTGAATAGTGTCGTATAAGTGAATAATATCATTACGAAAAAAAATAATATCCCTTACCTCGAAAGATCAGTACTTCTAGCTGAAACACCGGATATAGGTTATAACTTGAACTTGCACCGTATAGCAATACTCAAAATATACTCAAAATACTCACAAGAATATGCTCGATAATATAGAGAGAAAACTTCAGCTTACGTGTGATTTTCAATTCTAACCTAAGCACCTTATTTATAGAAAATGCTTAGAACACCAAAAGTAGAAAATTTAATATGATATTATTATTTATATTAACCATTCCTACGCACACATTTGAATTCAGAATTCAAAGAATTGCACACATGCAAAATGAGGCCCACACATTGAAAAAACGTTTTTGTGAATATAAATATTTATAACTTCCAAAATCAATTATTTCTAACTTCTAACTTCAATAATTCATAATAAATAGCCCTTTTATCAAAAAATTCGAATCTCGCGACTTTTTATAGGAAATTCAATTCTCTACAACTTTACAGAAGAAAGGTTTTCCAAATTCTAAATAGAAATTGACCGAAATTCACAAACGAACGATTTTACAGGCTATAATCAAATTTCGGTCAATAATTGTGTCCACCAACACACAAAATATATGTTAAACATTTAATGCCACAAAAATACTCTTCCTCCTCATATACTCATATATCCCACATTCATTATAAAAATATCACCGTTAATATATTATTAAAATAATATATTTAAATGAATTATTTTATCGTAAAAAGAAAAAAATATTAATTTTCAACAATTGTCACATTAAAAATTTTCTCCATCTATATCCACATAAAATCAATATTTTCCTCATTATATAAATCAATAATTAATTATTCACAAATAATATTACGTAATCACAAAGATCGGCAACCAGCCGCTCTCTGTCAAAGAGGGGCTTTCCAATAAGAATTTCTCCTCATCATGCGCCAAGCAATTAGGTGACCAAACCTCTCCTTAGATGTAACTTTCTAGACATTGCCAATAATGTTATCTAATAATATTATTTAGATAATATGAATTATTGCTTCGATAATGAAAAATACCGTAATGAAAATTATCAAACAACAAAGAATATAAAATATCAACGCAAAGAATTATTAAATCAATAAAATATCGAACAATAATTATCGTAACCATTATCGAGTAAAGTGCCTTCACGTAAGAATCAATAATTGGTGCAATATCGTGTGCTACCGTGTTTTAACCAATTTAGTATTTTAACAAAGATTAATTCAGAATAACTATGCCGTTATTTTTAAACAACTTATATTTATCATTTTCTTCATCCAATCGCTTTTCAAGTTATGGGCCCAAAAAAGATCGCACTGTCAGCATTTAATATTCCCCGACAAAGAAGAATATTCCACGACCAAACGAATATTCCCCTACAACAATGAATATTTTATAACCACTTGCTTATTTTAAAATATTTATGATTTTTTACCCATAACTATCCACATTAATCAAATCAACCCTTACTATTTCAAAATAGAGAAAATTAAATTTCATTAATAATAAGTTGGGGTCTTACAGTATTGATTTCTTTTTCATTCACCTGCACAACACCAATTACTCATGTCAAAGTGTGAACTGTTAAATAAGCATGAATGACCAAATAAACACAGTTCAATGCAGAGTCAACTACACACTCACCCATGTAAAACACAATAATCTATCACAAAAAATATAAAAAATAATGATAAACTAATAAAAACAACCGAAAATGAATAAATAGAAAATAGAGATAGAAATAATGGTTTGCCTCTCATCAAGCGCTAAGTTATAGTCAATTAACTTGACTGTCTCTTAATCTCATGCCGAAGAAAGAATTGAGGTGACTTTCTGTCTGTCCACCTCGCCACCAAAATAATGTTTTAATCGCTACCCATTCACTTTAAAAGGCTAATCTGGGAATTTATCAAACACTTCTATTGCACCATGTGGAAAGACAGTCTTCACTATAAATGGCCCTGACCATCTTGATTTTAGCTTCCCGGGAAAAAGTTTAAGTCTGGAGTTAAAAAGCAAAACTCTTTGTCCCGGTTCGAATGTTCTTTCTATGATCTTGCGATCATGCCATTTCTTCACCTTCTCCTTGCATAGTTTTGAATTCTCATATGCATGTAGTCTGAATTCATCCAACTCATTGAGTTGGAGTAGGCGTTTCTTCCCTGCAGCTTTCAAATCAAAATTGAGCTTCCGAATAGCCTAATATGCCTTATGCTCTAGCTCCATAGGAAGGTGACATGTTTTGCCGTAGACTAGCTGAAAAGGTGACATGCCTAGTGGAGTCTTATAGGCAGTCCTGTATGCCCACACTGCATCATCTAGCTTTAGCGACCAATCCTTCCTCGTGGGATTCACCACTTTTTCAAGGATTCTTTTAACTTCTCGATTGGACGCTTCACCGCCATTCGCTCTTCATGGGTGATAAGTCAGAAGTAATACGATGGTTCACCCCATACTTAGCCAACAATGTCAGAACCGCTCATTGCGAAATGACTGCCTTCATCACTAATGATGGCCTTAGGAGTCCCAAACCTTGTGAAGATACTTCTGTGTAAAAACTGGAGGACTAGCTTAGCATCATTTGTAATCCACTGGAAGTATGGGCATGCCAGTATCCATAGTTTTGGATCGTGACCCAAGATTCACTTCACGATTTTGGGTTAGCTTGGAAAAAGCTATGGGCACAAATTTATGATTCAGTTTGGCATACCATCATTTTTAGCATCATTTGTTTGGAAGAGCGGCCACTTCTACCCATTTCGACACGTAATCCACTGCGAGCAAGATGTATAGATTTCTGCAAGAGGAAACAAAAGGTCCCATGAAATCAATCCCCTAGACATCAAAAATTTCTACTTCAAGGATCGAATTCAACGGCATTTCATTTCTTTTTGAGATGTTCCCCACTCACGACATCTCATCACCTCCTGACAAAATCAGATGCATCCTTAAAAATTGTTTCACCAAGAAAATCTCGCCAGTAAGATTTCTAGCCACCGTTTTTTCTCCACCATAGTGACCCCCATACACTGAAGAATGACAGTCTTGGAAAATCCCCTCGATCTCGCTATACGGAATACACCTTCTTATCATTTGATCAGAACACTGTTTAAACAAATAAGGCTCATCCCATATATACCATTTGACATCATGCAAAAAAAAATTCTTTTGATAACCCACCAAGTCTGAAGGTACCATCTTACTCACCAAATAGTTCGCGTAGTCTGCAAACCATGGCACCTCCCCTTTCACCACAAACAACTGCTCATCTGGAAAGGATTCATTGATTATAACTTTATCGTCTGCCTTCCTTTCCGGATTCTCTAGTCCCGATAAGTGGTCCGCCACTTGGTTTTTAGTAACCTTTCTGTCCTTGATTTCTAAATCAAATTCCTGCAGTAATAAAATCCATCTGATCAACCGGGGCTTTGCATCCTTCTTTGCCATTAAATGTCAAATTTCCGCGTGATCCGTGTACACAATCACCTTTGTGCCAATCAGATATGCTCAAAATTTGTCAAAGGCATACACCACTGCCAATAACTCTTTCTCTGTGGTGGTGTAGTTTAACTGTGCATCTGTAAGGGTCTTGCTGGCATAATAAATCACATGAAATATCTTTTCCTTCCTCTCGCCTCAAAAACAGCCCCTACTAAGATAATCAATTGGCATCGCACATCACCAAAAAATGGCAAATCCCAATCTAGTGCAGTAATCACTGGTGCTAAAGTTAGTTTCCCCTTTAAGTGCTCAAATGCCGACACACACGCCTCATCAAAATTAAACTATGCATCCTTCTCCAATAAACTGCATAGTGGTTTAGTTATCTTGGAGAAGTCCTTAATGAATCTGCGGTAGAAAACTGCATGTCTCAGAAAACTACGAACACCTTTTACGGAAGTAGGTGGTGGCCAGTTCTCTATAGTTTCCAGCTTAGCCCTATCCACCTCGAGTACCTTCTTCAAAACCTTGTGTCCTAGTATGATTCCTTCTTGTACCATGAAATGACACTTTTCCCAATTTAGCACTATGTTTGTCTCAACACACCTCTTCAAAACCATAACCAAATTCTCAAGGCATAAATCAAATGAGTCCCCGAAGACTGAGAAATCATCCATAAATACCTCTACATTCTGCTCCACCATATCTGATAATATAGCCATCATGCATCTCTGAAAGGTGGCTGGAGCATTGCATAACTCGAAGGACATCCTTCTGAAAGCAAAAGTGCCGTATGGACATGTGAAGGTTGTCTTTTCCTGGTCTTCTAGAGCTATCACAATTTGATTGTAACTCGAATATCCGTCCAGAAGGCAATAGTACTCATGACCTGCTAATCTGTCCAACATCTGATCAATGAATGGTAGTGGAAAATGATCTTTCCATGTAGCTTTGTTGAGCCTGCGGTAGTCCATGTAGACTCTGCACCCTGTCACTGTTCGTGTTGGAATTAACTCATTATTCTCATTAGTCACAACGGTCATACCACCCTTCTTCGATACACACTGCACTAGGCTCACCCATGAGCTGTCTGAAATCGGATAAATTATTCCTGCATCCAGCCATTTCAGTACCTATTTCTTGACCACTTCTTTCATTATCGGATTAAGTCTTCTTTGTTGTTCAACTAATGGCTTACTCCCATCTTCCATCAGGATTCTATGCATGCAAAACGAAGGGCTGATCCCTTTGATATCTGTTATGGTCCATCCAATGGCTAATTTGAATTCTGTAAGCACTCGTAATAGTTTTTCTTTCTGACAAGATGTTAGTGCAGAAGAAATAATCACAGGTAGCTTTGAATCTTTATTTAAAAATGCGTACCTGAGATGATCTGGAAGTGGTTTTAATTCAAGTATTGGAGGTGTCTCAAGAGATGGCTTTAATTTTACCGATGACTCTCCAGCTTTCGTCAATGGCTCGACAGGTGTTCTGAATTTTGGAGTAGTATCCAGATATTGCACAAGTTTGTCGAATTCCTCATCCTCCAATTCTGAATTTTCAGCAATGACACTCCTCAAAGGTTCATAGTTCACCAAATTCTCAACTTCATCATATAAGACATGGTCCACCAAATCAACTCTGAAACATTCTTCTTCATCTGTTGGGAACTTCATTGCCTTGAAGACGTTAAAGGTAACCTCCTAATCATGTACACACATAGTGAGTTCCCCTTTCTGCACGTCTATCAAAGTCCTTCATGTGGCTAAGAATGGTCTCCCCAGTATGATTGGTATACTTTTATATTCCTCGTAATCCAAAATGATGAAGTCCGTCGAAAAGATAATTTTGTCCACTTTCACCAATACATCTTCAACAATTCCCCATGGATACGTGATGGATCTGTCAGCTGGCTGCAAATAAATGTTTCTCGGCCTTGGAACCGATAATCCCAACTGGTTGAATACTGACAAGGGCATCAAATTGATATTTGCCCCAAGATCACATAGACACTTACTGAAGCTCATCTTTCCGATCGTACATGGAATTGTGAAACTGCCCGGATCCTTTAGTTTTGGAGGTAATTTACGCTGAAGCACTGCATTGCGTCCCTCTATCAAGGCCACTATCTCAAATTCGTCTAATCTCCTTTTCCTTGACAATATACCCTTCATGAACTTTTCATAACTCGACATCTGTTCTAATGCCTCAGCGAAGGGTATGTTGATCTGCAGTTTTTTAAATACCTCCAAAAACTTGTTGAACTGCTTGTCCTCCCTCTGCTTATTCAATCTCTGCGGATACGGAACCGAAGGGTGAACTAGTGGTACTGTACTCTTAGGCTTCTCATCTGAACCTGATTTATCCTTCTTTACTTGCTGCAACTCAGATTTCTCATGCATTTCTTCCTGCTCAGTTAACTGCTCTGCCTCGCGCGGCCGCGTGTCCTCCCTTTGTAAACATGGCACGGCCGCGCGTCCTCCCTTTGTAAACATAGCGCGGCCGCGCCATACTCAGTTCCTGCAATCCTTTTCCCAGACCTTAATGTGATTGCTTGTCACCGTTCCTTCCTGTCTCTTCGTGGATTTGCTTCTGTATTACTTGGCAATGAACCCTGGGGCCTTTTGTTGAGCATGCTCGCCATTTGCCCCATCTGAGTTTCTAGATTTTTAATCGCCACTGCTTGGCTTTTGATTATAACCTCCGTGTTTGCCATGTACTTCATCATCATCACCTCCATTTCTGATTTCTTTTCTTGCTGAGGTGCAAATGGAGTATGATGTTGTTGTTGTTGAGAAAATCCCGGTGGAAACGGTGGTTT
Organism: Panax quinquefolius; assembly: GCA_020205615.1. NCBI lineage: Eukaryota > Viridiplantae > Streptophyta > Magnoliopsida > Apiales > Araliaceae > Panax > Panax quinquefolius. The sequence continues at coordinate 71,135,125 of CM035157.1, forward strand.
TGGTGTAAACTGTGGCTGAGATTGCTGTGACTGAAATTGAGTATTCGGTTGAAACTGATTCAGTTAATTCCCTTGGTTATTTGACCAACTGAAGTTAGGATGATTGCGGTTGTTAGAGTTGTATGTGTTCTGAAACTCTCCTTGGTCTTTCCTGTAATTGCTCACATACTGTACCGACTCCGAGCTGATAGCACATTGATCTGTCGAGTGCGACCTCGCACAAATCTCACATACAAAGGCAACTTTTTTCGTCTTGCTCCCTGCCAATGTATTTATTTTCTTTGCCATAGCTGCCATCTGTGCCGACAACTGAGTAATAGTATCCACTTCCAACAAACCTACAACTTTGGGATGTGGCATCCGACATGTAGGATTTTGAAAATCATTCGCTGCCATTGTCTCAATAAGGTTATAGGCCTCTTCATAACTCTTTGCCCATAAAGCCCCTCCTGCAGCTGCATCTACAATAGGTCTCGACTGCCATCCCAATCCATTATAAAATGTGTTAATCACCATCCAATCTGGCATACCATGGTGCGGACACTTTCGTAGCATCTCTTTATATCTCTCCCAGGCCTCGTATAAGGATTCACCCTGTTGTTGTTCGAACCGAGTGATTTTTGTCCTCATTTTTAAGGTCTTAGCCATTGGGAAAAATTTGGCTAAAAACTTCTATGCTAGGTCCTCCCTTGTAGTAATTGATCTTGAAGGCAAAGAATGAAGCCAACTTCTTGCTTTATCCCTCAATGAGAACGGAAACAGCCTAAGTCTGATAGCATCCTCCGACACCCTGTTGTATCTGAATGTATCACAAATCTCAATAAAGCTCAATAGGTGTTCATTCGGATCATCTGTAGCAGCACCCCCAAACTGTACCAAATTCTGCACCATTTGAATAGTGTCCGGTTTAATCTCGAAAGTATTTGCTGCTATCGCCGGTCTGACTATGCTCGACTGTAGTCCATTAATGTTCGGCATGGAGTAGTCTCTCAGAGCCTTGTGATCCTCTCTTTGCTCTTCTCTTTGTCCCTCTGCCATATCAGATGTAGTACCCTCTAACTGTTCTTGCAAATTTCTCCGCCCTCTCGCTTTCCAACCTCTCCCGTTAATATTATCCTGAGCTGGTATTAACTCGAAATTAGATGATCGCGTGTGCATAAAAAATCTACAAGTACCTGAAACCAAAAACAAAAATAGAAATGAGATAAGATTAGATTTGTCTAAGTCATACAATATAGCTTAAAATTGATGATAATTATTTAAATTTAAACGCCTTTCCCCGGTAACGGCGCCAAAAACTTGTTGCCTCTTTTTTTAGTTCTAACAAAAGAGCTCTAACTCATGCAAGCATACATGTGTCAACTAGTAGTACAGAGTAAGTCGAGTATCGATCCATGGAGAAAGATGTCTAAATTAACCTATTATGCATCAACTAAATCACAATTTTTATATGCTTAAACTAATGCTTATAATTGTGAATTACTCTAAATGCAAAGAATAACTAAAATAAGAATAATAATGTAATAAATCAAATCTGGAAATAATGGGATCCTAACTTCATTTAATAGTTCACCTAATTACCACTATCATGCAAGATTGTTCACGTATCACGGGAAATTAGCCAAGAGCACTAATGCAGACATAACCATTTTTTCAATGTATCATGGCCTACTCACATAACATCCACATGCAATAGACATCATGTAATTGTCAATAAAACCAATCTCACTATATTTCTATGTGAAATTGAAGCAATATTGAATTTAAGCACAAGCCCTTATAATAACTCATATGGTGAAACAATATATGTCTATCTGGTTCATGAAATACAAAGCTACACAAAACAGCCCCATATACGCATGCTATCATGATTACAATCCATACTCGCATGTTATTTTTCAATTCCACACAAGCACATAAAGTGAATGGTGATCAATCATTCATGCATTTAATACAATCATAATAGAAATTCCTGATACTACGCAAACAGACCAGCAATCAGGCCATAAGTTAGACTACGTATTAAAATTCGTTAGAATCCCATAATGGAGTTTAGTTCATCGCTGAACCGAAAGCCATTATGGGATCAAAGCTACGCATGGAAAATAAATAAACAATTGAAAGAGAAAGGATAGAATTGATCAAACCCAATTGTTGATTACAATCCAAACGGAACATTCAAATCTTCACTAATATCCAGCAAAATAATAGTAGTTCATCCACAGTGATTGAAAATCCAAAGAAGAAGTAGACAATAGGAAGTTTATGCTTGGTTCATCAATGGAAATCTCTCAAAGTGTAAACCCTAGTTCCCAATATGAAAAACACATAAAAACTAATGAATTATTCGTCTGGTACCAACCAGAATTGTTTTAACCAACTCCAAACTCTTACAATTTAAAAATTAAAATAAAATAAATTAGCAGCAGCAGATGTCGCGCGCGGGCGCGCGAGTTCCCTTTGTATTTGTCGCGTGGGGGCACGAGTATAAAATCTTCTCAGTCCAGTTGATCGCGCGTGTAAGACCCCAACTTATTATTAATGAAATTTAATTTTCTCTATTTTGAAATATTAAGGGTTGATTTGATTAATGTGGATAGTTATGGGTAAAATACGCAAATATTTTAAAATAAGCAAGTGGTTATAAAATATTCATTGTTGTTTGGGAATATTCGTTTGGTCGTACAATATTCTTCACGTTTGTCGGGAATATTCGCATGCGACGGCGTTGCTAGCCTTTTTGTGGGCCCCATAACTGGAAAGCGATTGGATGAAGAAAACGACAAATATAAGTTGTTTAAAAATAACTACGTAGTTGTTACATCACTGTATTATCTTTGTTAAAATACTCTATGGTTAAAACACAAGAAGACACCAGATCGCACCAATTATTGATTCTTACGTAAGAAGGTACTACTCAATAATGGTTACGAATTATTAATCAAAGATTTTATTGATTTAATAATTCTTTGCGTTAATATTTTATATTACCGTTGTTTCAATAATTGTCATTACACAAGATTTTTCACTATCGGCAATAATTCATATTATCTGAATAATATTATTAGATAACATTATTGGCAATGTCTAGAAAGTTCATCTAAGGAGAGGTTTGGTCACCTAATTGCTTGCGCCACCAAGAAGGAGAAATTCTTATTGAAAGCCCCTCTTTCTTAGGGAACTACCGGCACACAAAGATCGTGATTCTCAGAATATTATTTGTGAATAATTAATTATTGATTTATATAATGAGGAAAATATTGATTTTATGTGGATATAGATGGAGAAAATTTTAATGTGACAATTGTTGAAAATTAATATTTTATCTTTTCCGATAAAATAATTCATTTAAATATATTATTTTAATAATATATTAACTATGATATTTTTATAATGAATGTGGGATATATGAGTATATGAGGAGGAAGAGTATTTTTTGTGGAATTAAATGTTTAACATATATTTTGTGTGTTGGTGGACACAATTATTGAATCAAATTTGATTATAGCTGTAAAATCGCTTGCTTTGTGGATTTCGGTCAATTTCTGTTTGGAATTTGGAAAAACTTTCTTCTGCAAAGTTGTAGAGAATTTAATTTCCTGTAAAACATTACGAGATTCGAATTTTCTGATAAAAGGGCTATTTATTATGAATTATTGAAGTTCCGAAATTCTAAAATAATTGATTTTTGGAAGTTTTAAATATTTATATTCACAAAAACTTTTTTTCAATGTGTGGGCCTCATTTTGCATGTGTTCAATTGTTGAATTCTGAATTCAAAGGTGTGCGTAGGAATGGTTAATATAAATAATAATATTATATTAAATTTTCTTCTTTGGTGTTCTAAGCATTTTCCTATAAATAGGGTGCTTAGGTTAGAATTGAAAATCACACCAGAAACTGAAGTTTTCTCTCTTTATATTATCGAGCGTATTCTTGTGAGTATTTTGAGTAAATTTTGAGTATTGCTATACTATGCAAGTTCAAGTTATAGCCTATATCCTGTTTTTTAAATTTAGAAGTCTTGATCTTTCGAGGTAAGGGATATTATTTTTTTTCGTAATGATATTATTTCTTAAATATCATTATGCTAAAATATTGATCTGAAGTTTTTATCAAATTTGGAACTTTTGGTGTCTGAGTTACTATTCACGTATACTGAACTTATTCACGATACTGACACTTATTCACGAATACTTGACTATTCATCGAAAAATGAAAATTTTCCCTTTTCGTCTAAAATATCTATTGTGGATACTAGCTTTGATTGTATCCATGTTTTGATCATTCTTGAATTTTAAACAACTATGATTATTTTTGAGGTATTTTTGGACATGGATAAAACAAAGTACGAATCCTTAATCCTTGTCATTTTGTTTCACTTGATTCATTTTTTTAAAATATTTTTCATCATCCTCAGTCTTAAATGATGATATTATTGAATATCTTTGGCCTGTAGTGCAAAGATGAATGATTTCTGATGAATATCTTTGGCCCGTAGTGCAAAGATGAACAGGTGTTTAGATGAATATGACCAACTGATGAATATCTTTGGCCTGTAGTGCAAAGATGAATATTTGATTCGAGATATATATTGATTGATGTTACAGGATAAAAGATAGAGCGATGAACTTTTAAATTCATACATAGAAGATAGTAGTTTGCATTCTCTACTTAACTCTTCTAATGAATTATTATTTCATTGCGAATATTGATTTAAAACTTGTTGTCTATTGTATTATTATTATTTTTTCCTATTGAAGACTAATGATAATTTGTTGTATAATATCTTAGTCATAATATTCTTTTACTCGGGCTAGTTGAGCTCACCCTTTTCCTTTTTGTTCCATTTTTCTTCTCAGGAGGCGAGAATATAGCGAGTACGAGTAGGGGTATGGAATGAAAGTTCTAGAGAGAGTTGTTTAGTAGTCCTCACCATTTTTGTAAAATAATGTATCAATACATGTGATGAGGATTTATTTGAGTATAGATATTGTCTAGAAGATAATATTTGTATTCAAACTCACAATTTTACTGTTGTAATAATAAAGTTGTAGTTATTTCTGTACCATGTATTGACAACTCAGAATGGGTGATGTATACCTATTTTGGGGGCGTCACAATCAACTCTCGACTTTATTGGTCTATTTGAAATCATCGACCGAGTAGGAACTGTGGCCTATAGACTCGCCTTACCGCTAAGTATGTCGTGTGTTTATAAAATTTTTCACGCATCGATATTACGTAAATATGTGGACGACCTGAACCACATTATTGAATTAGAACCGGACGAGATAACGGAAGATTTAACGTATGAAGAGGTATCTGTTAAAATCTTGGATAAGAAGAAATATATATTCTACACTCAAACGTTATACCTCAAGAGTTAGAATCTGACAAGGTATCCTCACCTCTTCGACATACCAGGTATGTACACCAATTTCGAGGGCGAAATTTCATAAGGAGGGGCGATTGTAAGACCCCAAATTTTGTGAATAAAGATTTTATTTTCTCAAAATACTTTTTTAATATTATGGTGTGGATTTGAGATAATGTTATAGTTGTGGATAATATTTATGAATTTTGCAAAGTAAGCAAGTTGTTATATTATATTCGATTGATCGGGGAATATTCGTTTTATCAGGGAAAATTCGTACAATGGCGCAATCATTGGTGGACCCCACAACGGAATTACTGTCGGAATGATGAGAAAACGACAAAAATATCTTTTTATAAAAATAACGGCGAAAGTTTTACCTTTAAACTGTTAAAATACCCGGTGGTAAAAGAACAGTAATACGCGTGGTTGCATAGTAGCACATGGTATTGATTATTGATGCTTACGTGAGAAGTCACTCAGTTATACTCAATTATTGCTACAGTAATTGCTGCATAGTATCTCACGTTATTTGATTCAATTATTGTCAATATATTATATATTATTAAACAATAATTGAGACGATACAGTTATTCATATTATTATTTACAATATTGACGATGTCTAGAAAGTTCTATCGAGGAGAGGTTTGGTCACCTAATTGCGCGCCAATAGGGAGAAATCTTTATTGGAGAGCCCCCTCTTTCCTGGAAACGATCTGGTTGTTAAATATTGCGAATAATAATAGTGATGAATAAATGTTGTTAAAAATATTGAGGGGATATTTTATGAAGTATTTGATGAAAATTTTGCTTATTTTATGGACCCCCATTTACCCATTTTTCAAAATAATCGATAGAAAGTTATTCATTATATATATAATGGGACCCACCTGTGATGGTGACATGTTGGTGGGAAGGGAACATGTGGGGCCCACGTGGAAGAAGATGAAAATGGAAATGGGGGGAGGGGGAGTTTACGTGAAAGAAAGGAAAGTATATATATAATTATATTTTATAAGTTTTTGTTTTATATATATATATATATATATATATATATATATTGATAATGGTTGTCTGGTAAAGTGTGGTAGGGCAGAAAGGCATCACACGGGTGAGATGCCGTGTGATATATATATATATAAGTTTTGTTTTATTAGATTATAAATAGAATATATTATATTTTTTTTAAAGTTTTTATTTTAATAGAATATTTTATTGCACAGTAATGAATAGTGAAATTCAAAAATCAAATGAATTCGTTCGCCCGTGATTGTTACTGTTGATCTGTGATTTTATTTTCTAAATAGTAACCTTCCATTCTCCTATAAATAGGATGCTTAGTTAGAATTGAAAATCACACCAGAATAAGAGAATTTGTCTTCTATAGTATTGAGTGTATTTCTTTCGAGTTTTAGAAAGCTTTGAACGTAGAAAACAGTGAAAGTTTTCTTCAAAAATATCTCCGCCCTACCAGTCGGAATACTCATCTTTTTAAGGTAAGGGGTATTATTTATTTCATATTCGCTTACGACATTATTTTTCGTATTCATAAGAAATTTTATACAGTTTAATATTCGCAAGAAATATTATATTCATTTAATATTCGTAAGAAATATTATATTCGTAAGGAATATTATATTCATTTAATATTCGTAAGGAATATTATATTCGTTTAATATTCGTAAGAAATATTATTTTTGTTCAACAGTTATAAGAGATGTTATTTTTGTTCATTACTCGTAAGAAATATTATTTTCTTCCATACTCTGTAGTATATAAGTAATATTATTTCGTTTTAGATTTTGAATTCTACACTCATTTTGTTAAAGTTTTGGCTTCTATACTCCATGAAATTAGTAGAATATCCTTGATATTTGCGCTTCATCCAATATCTTTTTATGGAAATATTATTATGAGCATTCTTGATAAGTTTTACCTTTTTCATGTCGGAGTACTATCATGGGGTACTATTCACTCGGTTACTATTAACCCGGGGTACTATTCAGGACATAAATTGATTTCTTTTTTGTCCAAATCATTTTTGATACAATATGTAGAGACTCAAAATTTTCTGCACACCTGTTAATAACATTACAGGAGGGCAGATTTGTCTTTTGGAGATAACCCTGGAAGACAACTCACATCCATTCCAGATACTATCGGAAGTTCAGTCTCAACCCTGGAACACACACCGGGAGTATCATTTCCAACCTCGGAGATAACCCCGAGTTTCGTCCATAGAGATAACCCCAAGGAATGCTGTTGCAGTTTCGGCGATAACTCCGGAAATGCTTGTTTCAAATGCAATCAGCTTCAATCTCAGACCTCCTGCTGAGACACTCATTCCTCATACCCGGAGCTAACACCAAGAAGACAAGCACACTTACAGATGACCTTATGACATTTAAACACTTGCAGCAGTCCAATCTCAGACGTAACCATGAGCAACGTCTGCTTTCAACTCAAAATGGTGATAACCTCGGTGAGGAGTCAAACGTCATCTTGCCACCTCAACACCTGCGCGTCGTCTCAACACTTCATACATACATACATACATACATACATACATACAACAATGTCCTACAAGAACCAAGGAGTTCCAATCCTGAGTGACTATTACGCGTGGTAACACATCGGATAGAATTTGAAGCTTGAAGACCTTGGGCATGGTCCCCTCTTCCTGACTTCTTACAACCTCTAATCCCATGTCATTGTGTAACTCTTGACACAAGCGGTCCGAAGAAGGTCTTATATACCTCGTTCGGATGTTCAGATTAAAGTTCTGCAAGTTCGAACGAACATTATAGTGCACGAGTGCACGTACTTTGAGACAACGAGACCCGCAGAGCTGGGGGCACCGGGTAGCCAGCAGTGCATCTCACAATGCATAGGTAGGTACACTCACTGTGGCCCAAATCTATAAATATAGAGCTTGGGGTGGCCATTTTAAAAAAGAAAAAAAGGCAAGGAAGCCATGTCAAATTTGCTCTGTACACACCCCATATTAAGTGTTTCCTCATTTTAAACACCTGTTAGCTCACATATAGCTATCTTTTTACCGGTAGGAGCTGAGTGTTTATCCATTTAGAGTTATAGAAGCCTGCATTTGCAGCCCACTGTAAGCCTTCTAACACTCTATAAAACCTTTCTCTTCATCTTTACACACATTATTCTACACATTGAAAGTCGTGTTGTATGCGTATGCCCGGACTTCGGTCCGTGGTTTTAATTTCTGTCTGTATATATATACTTATATATGTATATATTTTATATATGGACTAGCATTATCGAGTTATGCCTCGATTGAGCCTAGACTTATATCTGGAGCGTTTATTTGCTTATATATATATATATATATATATATATATAAATATAAACTGTTGTCAGACTCTGTCTGATGAGCCTGGATCTTACATCCGTAGCGTTTACTTGGTTATATATATATACTTATATATATAAACTGCTGTCGTCGAACTCATCCTGATGAGCCTGGATTTTACATCCGGAGCGTTTACTTGCTTTTATATATATATATATATATATATATATATATATATATATATATATATAATTGTTGTCAGACATATCTGATGAGCCTGGATTTTACATCCGAAGCGTTTATTGCTTATATATATATATATATATATATAATTGTTGTCGAACATATCCGATGAGCCTGGATTTTATATCCAGTGCGTTTACTGATTATATATATATATATATATATATATATATATATACATTTCTGTCAGGCCTTGAGTTTACTTCGAGGCCTTTTACTGCTTTATTTACATTTAGTCCCGCATGGAGTTTACTTCGTGGCGGTTAATCATATTTACTGCTTTATTTACATTTCTGATCCCCCATGGAGTTGCTTCGTGGTGGTTGATCATGTCTGTATATATATATTTACAGCTTTTATATATATAACTACTTACTGCTTTTCATACAAACTACGGTATCATGTGAGCCTAGGAATCATGTGATCACAGATTCAGTCTACTGAATCTAGGTTCGGTTCCCGTGATGGACATTTTCAGCTGTAAGCAGCTTGTACATTATTTACAGTGTATGAATTTCCTTATATGGCTATCATGCCCATGAGGAGTTCGGAACTTCTATATATTATTTTCTCAAAGATGCCTCGCATCTCAAAAATAAAAGCAAACAAGTCAAGCATTTAACAATAAAATGGAAGAATGAAAAGGTCTCAATTCCTATTGAGCAAAGGGTTTGAAAAACTGAATTTTTCTATAAATTCAAACCCTTTGTATATAGGTGTGAACGAGGCCTCGCACTACTTTCAAATAATTGTACATTGATCCACACACAATCACACACATTCATATAACAGTTTCTTTGAAAAGTGGCGGTCACCGTGGCAACACGGATGTCGGGGGGTGCCTAACACCTTCCCTCTGCATAATCAAGCCCCCGGACCCAAATGAATCTCGGTTTCACAGACCCGTTTAGCAGTGTCAAATCACTGGGTCAATATGCAAACCTTTTTCGGTTGCGTTGGTGTAACCAGTTAAAAACACCAACTGGCGACTCTTACTATCAAATCGTCGACATTATACATGTCGGACCTTTTTCACTTGTTTTTTCAAACAAATCTCACATAACAATGAGAACACCAAAGAACAAGTAACGAAAAGGGACAACTAAAAATCCCGACGTCGACAGGTGGTGACTCTGTTGGGGACTCCAGTAACAGGGCTTAAGCCGCTATTACAAGCTTTTTAAAACTGTTATATGCTTGTGTATGAATGTTGCATTTACATTTATGATGAATGTATACGAATGCATTTTACTTATGCACTGCTAAATATCTATCTGTGATATTAGTGCTTCGCACATGTCATCATTTTTTATAAACGGTGAGACACGTTGTATGTGAATGTATGTTGTGTGATTCCTCCACCAGGAGGCTATCCTATCGGTGTTTGATTACTAGACTCGTAGGGAGACTAATTCCAATGAGGCTCAGGAAAGGCACCACCCAGATTCATTCAAGTTGAAAGACCGGATTAACTTCCAGTCAAGTAGATTGTGATGATCTGGGAACCTTCATGCCAAAAAGTCGCGAGAGTAACCCTAAGATAGGTCAACCTCTGATAATCCAAACGCGGAGGAAAGTCTCTTCATACTTTCCATTTTCAATTACTTGTAAAAGCATTTACTTGTAATTTTATTCCATGTTCATCCATATGTAATGGAAAATATGAAAAAATATTTGTGCATACATAACATGTTATCAATTAACGTCCGTTTTTGCAGGACAATATTCCTAAAATGGTCACATTATGATAGCATTTGCATTATCCCTAAGACTAAACTACATAAGTCTTTTGTAGGGAAATCATTGGGTCTGTTACCCACTCAAAATCTAAAAAGGCCACGAGCCTACTGCCAATCATGTCTTCTTCTGACCAATCTAATCCTGTTTCTTGAGAAGAATTTGACGGATTAAGTAAACAAATTACAGACTTGGATGTTCTGCTGAAAGAATTGCATCAGTCCACTCAAGGCACAAAGATGCCTACACATACAGAATCCTCTGGACAAGGATTATCTCAAGGTTTGGAAAAAACAATTCCAGAACCTCAGTTGGATATGGCCAACAAAGACCCTAAAAACACACATCTCAAAGAAGATCCAGACACTAGTGATATCAGGAAGAAGGTACTCCAAATGGAGGAAACTATTTGTGTTCTCAAAAGGATTGGAACAAATGGAAGTGTTTCATATTCTGACCTTTGCATATTTCTTGGTGTTCATTATCCAAAGAAATTTAAAACCCCTGACTTTGAAAAGTATGACGGGTTAGGGGATCCTTATACACATTTGAAGGTGTTCATTGGAGAACTTGGATCTTATGCGGAAAATGAGAAGCTCAGAATGTAGTTGTTCCAGAAAAGTCTGACTGGAGAAGCCCGTTCATGGTATACTAGATTAGACAACTCAAAGATCCATAGCTGGGAAGAGCTAGCTCACGCCTTCCTCACTCAATACAGTTTTTAATCTCAGATGGCTCCTGACCAGTACTAGATTACTAAGGTCAAGAAATCGTCTAATGAGTCTTTTAGAGAGTATGCTCAGAGGTGGAGGTGCCTGGCTGCTCAAGTTATTCCTTCCATGACAGAATCAGAAATGGTCATGACTTTCATAGACATACATGAAGCTCCTTTCTATGAGAGAGTTTTAGTTGGTATTGGCAAACCATTCTCTGAAATGATCAAACACGGAGAGATGACTGAAATGGGATTGAAGTCCAGTAAGATTCAAGACCTAGCCGCTCTTAAAGTAGTTGCTGAGCACATCCAGTCCAGATCTTATGGAAACAACCCCCGGAGGGTCCATAAAAAGAAAGAGGAGGATGTTTCCTTGATACTATAAGGTCAAAAAGGCAGTCAGAACATGCTTATACAGAGGAGAAACTACTCCCCTTTCCAAGCACTATCTTCAAACCCTCCATTGCCTAAAAGTGGAGAAGTAAAGCACCCTCGAACGTTCACACCCTTAGGGGACTCGCTCGAGAATATTCTTGTTCTTCTGACTACTCAGAAGAAAATCACACATCTTCTTCCACCAGCCAACCCTAATGGGAAGGGTTTTGATGCTACTCGAAAGTGTGCTTATCATGCCGGAGTACCTGGATATAATACTCAAGATTGTTGGGCCTTGAAACACAAGATCCAAGATTTAATAGACAATAGGGAGATTGTGGTCACTAAACCAGATCAACCTCAAGTGCAAGACAACCCTCTTCCTCAACACAAAGAAGAAGAGGTCAACATGATTAGTTGGAGCGCTGGACAGAGTTCCAGTATTAATGGTGAATAGTCCCAGAACATCAAAGATGGTGTTGATAGATGGGATTATGCAAAGTTCCAATTTGCTATAGAACGAAAAATGAAAGCTCTTTGCAAGCAAATTGAGCAATTAGCAGAACTGGTGACCCATCAGCATCAAGTCACACGCCAATTAGTCAGCCAGGAGCATGCTTATCTCTTGCCTTTTGTTATGAATGCTCCACCATCACCTTCATAAAGCAAAGCTATGGAGGATAAGGTTTCAAAGAGAGCAAATGCTAAAGCCCATCAGGATTTTGCCAATCAAAGGGAATTCACATCCCTTGGCCAACCTATGGAGGAGATATTTCAAATGATGATCAACAAAGGAAGAATTACCTCACTTCTACCTCCAATCAATCCCCGTTCAAGACGGTTTAACTCTGATGGAGTATGTCAATATCATTCACATTCTCGCGGTCACAGCACAGAAGAATGTTGGGCACTCCGCCATCTTATTCAGAATCTTATTGATAGCGGTGTCCTGCAGATGGCAGACGATGACACTGTGCAACTCAAGAGTGGGAATACATGTCATACCAAATAAAAGGGATCAGTAGCAGTTATATCCGCTGAGGATGATGAGACTGTCAAAGCATTTCCCATATAAGCAATTCAACTCAAAGGAGCTGACAATCCTTTGAAAGTGGCCGCCCCAGAACTAATTTCTTTACCTTTCAGACCACAATATCTTGTTGTCAGCTTACACAAAGTTCCATGGAATTATAGAGAACCTGAAGGATCCACGTCTCATACTACTGCTACAGTGTTGAAGGAAAATCCACTGTATCTTCCTCAGAGGGTGATGAAACCCGTCATCAAAACAAAGGGGAAGATTCCTATGGAGAAGATTGAAAAATTCTTCCGCACTATGGGCCATAATGAAGACAAGGTGTTTTTAAGCTTAAAAGAAGCTCCACATTAGATATCAATACTGGACTTGGTATTCTCTTCTGAGGATCATAAGAAGATCTTACTTAAGGTTTTGGAAGAAGCCTACTTACCGAAATCAGTGGATGTGGAAAATTTTCAACATATGGTTGATCACATTTTCAATAATAATGTGATATCCTTCACTGATGACGACATATCTGCTTGAAGGGATCGGCCATCGTAAGCCATTGCATTCGCGTTTTGTCCTCTGGGTATATGTTAGCTGGAGTTTTGATAGATGGAGGTTCATCCCTGAATATCTGTCCTTATGCCACCTTGGTGAAGATGAACGTTAATCTCAAACGGATCTGAAGCAGCCATACGGTTATCAAAGCTTTTGATGGATCCCAAAAAAATTTCACTGGAAAGATTGAGCTGCCAATTGAGATTGGTCCAAATACATTCAATGTATCCTTTCACGTCCTCGAGATAGATTCAGGATACAACCTGCTATTGGGGAGACCATGGATTCATATGGCTGGAGCTGTTCCTTCTACATTACATCAACAACTTAAATTCATTGTCAACAACAGTCTAGTCACTGTCAACGTTGAGCTAGAGTGTCCTGAACAAGGAGATCTACCAATCATCAGCTTCAACTCAAAAGTTGAGCCGACCAATTTTTATACTTTGGAAGTGAGTAACGCGCAATACCATCCTATTAGAGCACCACTTCCCATGCCCAAGATTTCTGCCGAGGTTATGTCGGCTACACAAGAAATGATGTCATTGGGTCATCAGCTTGGACAAGGGCTTGGTAAAAATCAGCAGGGTATAAAGCACCCTATTCAAGTGTCCAATCAAATCGGGACAGCCAGACTAGGCTATCCTACCAGTTCCAGTCATGGGAATCCTCATAAGCACAAACAGGTTCCTCAAGCCTCTGCCACACGGCGATTTTTTTTATCTGTACCGCATGAGCTGATAAAGTCTCCAGTAAAGGTGATAGCCCATGTTGTGGTTATGCTATTTCCCAAACCAGTACCATTCAAAGCAAAAGAGGTGCAGATTCCTGATCCTGAAGTGGAAGAAAGGGAGCGAAAACGTAAACACGACATCGACTTGATGATGTCAGGCATACGCATCATTGTCCATGATGAACATACAAACAGATATACCCCAGACGATGATTGCCCAGATGTCATGGTTATCATTCGGGAGAAGGAGGACAGTGACAATCCCTCCATCACTGCAGTCCATCAGGACTTTGCCCTCTACAATTGGAGCAGCACTCCATGCATTGGTCGACAAGGGTAAAACGGGTAGAAAATCCCTCTGCCCTGTAGATAAATTTAATTGCTTACTTTTCTATACAGTATTAGCAGTTATTTTATCTGTACATGCTAACACTTTTGTATGATCGAACAATTGCATATATTAAGTGAAAGCATATTTTGTTTCTGGACTCTAAATTTAGATGTGCATGTACTTGCTGATGAGGTGCCTTCTCTCCATAAGGACTATAACTTTTATGCAAAGTTAGACTCAGACTTGATGGAAATACAAGAGGACATTGAGACACCTCGGGAGATTAAGGAATGGGTCGCAGACAAACCTAAACCCAACCTTAACCAAACCACTTCTTTCAATCTTAGAACCTTAGAAAGCCCTAAGCTAATCCAGATTGGTTCAGACCTCACCCCAAACCAATGGAATGACATGGTTGAACTATTAACCCAATTTTGGGATGTGTTTGCATGGTACCATGAAGACATGGTGGGTTTGTCCAGTGATATTGTTCTTCATCGCCTTCCCATTAAGGAGGGATTCAAGCCAGTTAGGCAGAAGCTCAGGCGATTGAAACCTGAGTGGAGTTTAAAGGTAAAAGAAGAAATTGTGAAATAATTTCAAGCTAGCATTATCATGGTGTCTACATATCCGGAGTGGATATCCAACATTGTTCCCGTGCCTAGACCCGGAGGAAAGGTGCGAGTTTGCGTGGATTACTGGGATTTGAATAAAGCTTGCCTTAAAGATAGCTTTCCCGTACCCTTTATCCACATTCTCATTGACAATACTGCTCAATGCAACATGTACTCCTTTGCGGATTGCTTCGTTGGGTACCATCAGATTATGGTCACTGAGGTAGACTATGAGAAAATTGATTTCATCACTCCTTGGGGAACCTTTTACTATAGACGGTTGTCATTTGGCCTCATCAATGTTGGGGCAACCTATCAGCGAGCTATGATTGCTCTTTTCCATGATTTAATGCACAGGAGATAGAGATCTACGTGGATGACATAATTGTCAAATCCCAAAAGGAGGGAGACCACTTAGACCATCTCAAAAAGTTTTTCAACAGGTTGCATAAGTACAACTTGAAGTTGAATCTAGCCAAGTGTGCCTTTGGTGTTAAATCAGGCAAGTTGCTAGGTTTCCTAGTCAGACACAAAGGGATTAAGCTGGATCCCACCAAAATTCAGGCCATCAAGGAAATGCCCATCCCTCAGACAGAGAAGGAAATATGGGGAATTTTGGGAAGAATCAACTTCATTAGCAGGTTTATCTCTTAACTCACAGCAACCTATGAGCCCATCTTCAAGCTGTTAAGGAAGAACTCCTCCATGAAATGGAATGATGAGTGCCAAAAAGCCTTCTTTACCATTAAAGAGCAGTTGGTTAAAGCTCCTGTTTTGGTACCTCCCAGGGATGATGTTCCCCTATTCATGTACCTGTCCATTAATGACAATGACATGGGTTGTATGCTAGGGCAGAAAGACGATAGAGGCCAAGAACGAGATATTTATTACCTCAGCAAAAGATTCAGTAGTAGTGAACACAACTACACTCTAATTGAGAAGACTTGTTGTGCTTTAGCATGGGCTTCCATGAGGTTACAACATTACCTCTATGGTCACACAACCCATCACATATCCCGCGTGGATCCTCTTAAGTATGTGTTCAATAAGCCCATACTGAATTGTCGACTATCCAGATGGTAGTTGATCCTACAAAATTTGACATCGTCTATGTGACGCAAAAGTCTGTCAAAGGTCAAGGAATTGCGGATCAACCGTCACCGCACTTTTCGCGGGATTACAAACCCTTGAAACATACTTCCCGATGAAGGGTAATGGCGATTCAAATGATACCATCAATCGATGCATGCCACATATGGAAAATGTATTTTGATGGAGTCATTAACATAGAAGGCTCTGGAGTTGGAGCGCTTCTAGTATCCCAGACGCAGAGTAGTAGTATTTAAATCGTCGTCAAATTGTAGTTTGTCATTACTCCAACACACACAAGAGTATGAAGGTCATATCATGGGGCTAAAACTTGCCCGTTCAATGGGCATCAGGCGGTTAACTGTCTTTGGGGATTCCGAATTGGTAATTAAACAATCCACGGGAATCTATCAAACCAAAGAATTACAGATGGCTTTGGAGTTCGAAGAAATCTCCTTTCTACACATTCCTCGTAATAGGAATGATTTTGCAGATGCACTAGCAATGTTGGCCTCCTTGATTCACTTACCTGACAAGGAAAATATGGCAAGCATCACATTTGCCCTGCAAAAGGCCGCAATTTAAGGGAACAACGTTGAAGAAGTGTCGGATGAGCTACCTCCCATCCACCACCCTTGGTATCAGCATATCAAGGAATATCTGTGAGATGAATCTACACCCGTTGAGGCGAGCCTGACTGAAAAGAGGCTGATCCATCGACTTGCTATGAAATTCTACCTGAGCAAAGATGCACTCTACAAAAGAGATGCAGGATTAGGCCTCCTCTGATGTCTGGACAAAGATCAAGCTCAGAGGCTCATGGATGAGATCCATGGTGGAGTATATGGCCCACACATGAGCGGCCCCTTACTTGTTAAGAAGATCCTCAGAATAGGATATTACTGGCTTACACTCAAAGCTGACTGTGATGATCTCGTCAAGAGGTGCTATCAATGCCAAATTCATGGGAATGCTACCCACGCCCCTCCAAGGGAACTCCACAATATGAGTTCACCATGGCCCTTCTCAATGTGGGGAATGGACGTGATCGGGCCCATCGAGCCTAAAGCCAGTAATGGACATCGATTCATATTCACCATGATTGACTACTTCACCAAATGGGTAGAAGCAGCCTCCTTCCCCAAGATTACCAAAGAAGTCATTATTGCTTTCATCAGAAATAATATCGTTTGTCGATATGGACAACCAGAGGTGTGTCAGACAATGCGAAGAACCTCAATAAGAAAATGATGGAGGAGTTATACAGTAAATTCTACATCAAACACCTTAACTCCGTCATCTACCGTGCAAAGATGAATGGTGCTGTTGAAGCGGCTAATAAAAATATCAAGAAGATCATGCAGAAAATGTCC
The DNA here is from genome assembly GCA_020205615.1 of Panax quinquefolius. Taxonomy (NCBI): domain Eukaryota; kingdom Viridiplantae; phylum Streptophyta; class Magnoliopsida; order Apiales; family Araliaceae; genus Panax; species Panax quinquefolius. The sequence goes on from CM035157.1 coordinate 71,152,615, forward strand.
GCCAATCACAAAGGATGGCCTAACCTCTTGCCTCTGACTTTATTAGCCTCTGAAACTTCCATGCATGCATTTCCACCGGGGCAACCCCTACTCATTAGCCTATGGGATGGAAGCGGTGCTCCCCGTAGAGGTGGAAATGGAATCCTCAGTGTGTGATGGACGCCGGTTGGATGAAGACCAATGGGTACAAGAGCGGTATCACCAATTATCTCGATGAGCGAAAGGTGAACCGTGACAATCTTCCATGGTCAGTTATATCAGCAAAGGATCGCACGATCATACAACAAAAAAGTCCAGCTACGGCAGTTCAAACAACATGACTTGGTTTTGAAGAAGATCATTGACAACCAAGATCAATCTAAGGGAAAATTCATTCCTAACTGGGAAGGCCCGTTTGTTATCAAGGAGGTATTGACAGGAGGCGCTCTCAGACTATAGGAAATGGTTGGCGATGAATTTCCACAGCTTATCAACTCGGATACCGTGAAATGGTACTATGTCTGAGGATATCATCAAGCAAACATCCTGGTATGGATCATCCAATCACCAGTCATTCCGGTTTTTAACCCTCTCTTTTACAAACTCTTCTACCCCTTGGGGAAACATACATTTTAAACCAGCAGCCTGGTTTCACCTTATTTCAAATTTTTCATACAAATTCGGTTATCCTGAAGATGGGATTGAACCTTTCACACCTGCAGTTTATCTTGAAGATGGGATTAACTTTTCTACGCTTGCAGTTTATCCTGCAGACGGGATCAAACTTTTTCCACACCTGCAGTTTGTCCCCATTATGGGATAAAACTTTCTTTTCCCCGTAGTATAGCCTGCGCATGGGATTCACACTTCTCTTTGGCTGCGATTCGTCCGGAGGGGCGAACTACGTCGACCTGATCTCTCTGATACACGGGAGTACGTAGGCAACCATATTCTATATGGCCCGGTCGCAATAAACAAAAAAACAAAAAAAATATTTTTGCCTTTTTCTCTACAAAAACAAAAACCACAAAAATACTTCTACACCCTTCTTCATTAATAAAGCTTCTACACCCATCTGCCTTTCACATTTAGCGTTGAACCTCTTACACCAGGTTTGAACTACGCAGACTTGATCTCCTCTTCAATAGGAGTACGTAGGCAGCCATTTATGGTTCAGTCTAACCCCTAGCAGAACAAAGATACTTGTCACACGGTACTGGGATCAAACTTCAATCCATTACACTTCATCGGCTTCAGACCAAAGGAATGGAATTATCCAACCTCTCCTCACCAATAGGAGATTCGGTGACCATCTTAGCTGTGGTTGTACCTCAAAGAGCAACACCAATCCATAAGAGATGGAATTAACTAGGCTTCTCACAAATAGAAGTGTTGGCGACCATCTGTGGTTCGGTCAATCTTAGAGAGGAAAAGCCACACTCATCTCCACATTTCCATATAGAAACCAGTCCCAAGACACCAAAGATGGTAGGGATGCATATAGATCAATGATCCGTTTTGAGAGATCCTGCGATGGCTCAATGTCCACATATCAAGGATAAGTTTAAAATGCATCAGATCACAAGCCCTGAAGACACAGGAAAATATCAAGCAAGTATCAAGGCATAACTGAAAGGGAAGTAAATCAAAATATATTTCTCTGACATATATAATACTTTTTGATATATACAATATGTGTTGTACATGACAAAATGGCTAAGCTAGTTTGTGCAGGAAAATACAAAGCTATCTACGGATCTGTGTATATGTGGACTATCAGATCTAGCATAACATCCCTCTCTGAAGAAGGAGGTAAAGCTGTAAGCTCCTGCCCAAGGGTATCTACACGAGATAGCAGATCCGATGCTAACTGCATGATGGCATGATGCTCATCGATATATGCACTCATATCGGCAAGGATGCCAGTCGTCTGGGATCTCACGGAAGTACTATCTGCAATGTGCATATCCCTAGCAGATAGGGCAGAATCCCTCTCCATAATCAATGCATCCCTGGCTGATCTAGACTCGTCCCTCTTTAATAGAGCGGCGTCTCTCCCATCAAGAGTTGTCAACATCGAGGCCCTAGCCTGATCTCTCTCATAGGTCATCAGATGTAGGCTCTGTTCCAAATACTGTGCTGAATACTGAGTAACAATGGCACTTGGGGTGGGAGAATCGATCACATATGCTGGCAGCCCAGCAGTCAAGTCCCCATCGATGGGAATGTTAGCCTCCTCTATAGGCTCCTCATCTTCAGAATCAATCTCCTGCACTGTGGATACTACTGTGAGACCTCGAATTTTATGAAATAAAAGTATTCAATTTTTCTATTTTGGTGAATAGTTAAATTGATAAAAGTTTAAAGTTAAGGGTGACATTTGAGAATTTTTCAAAGTAAGTGATGATGAAGTTTTGTTTTATTCGTATTATTAATGTAATAAAACAAAAAAACTTTTTATATAAAACAGAATACTTTTATAAAGTTATTCATTTTATTAGGCTAATAGTAAAATCTTTTTATATAAAATAGAATACTTTTATAAAGTTATCTGTTTTATTAGACAATAATTAGAATATATTATATTTTATTATGCATAGTATTTGCATAGTGCCTGCATAGTGTTTGCATAGTAAAATCTTTTTATATAAAACAGAATACTTTTATAAAGTTATTCATTTTATTAGATTATAAATAGAATATATTATATTTTATTATAAATCAATCTGGACCGTCTGTTTAAAAGTAAATCAATCTGGACCGTTCATGAATTAGTTACTATGCAGTCCATTCTCCTATAAATAGAAGCTCATTCTTTCATTATTTCTTACGAATTCACTGAAACTCTAGAGAGAGAAACTATAGAGAGAGTTCTTCTTCTATAATCTTGAGCGTATTTCTTTAGAGTTTAAGAAATCTTTGAGCATAGTGCAAGTTTTCTTAGAGTATATCCTCGCCCTACCAGTCAGAGTACTCTTCTTTCAAAGGTAAGGGATATTATTTGTTTTACTAGTAAGGGTTATTATTTCTTTTATATTCATGAAGAGAACTTCTGTTATTCAATTCTTTATTATTACATACATTGGAATAACTTTGTGTCCTCACGTGGACTACCCTATACTTGGTGAAATTCTTACATTATTCCATTCTTTATTATTATGTTGGAATAACTTTTGTATATCTGAATCTCTAGTATACATGGTGAAATTCTTCTATTATTTCATTCTTTATTATTCTGTTGGAACATCCCGTTAGTGCGAATTTTGCCTGACCTGGTTCCGTTCTTTATTATTCTGTCGGAATATCTTGTCTGTGCATTTACACTGGACCTGATTCCATTATTTATTATTCTATCGAATATCCTATCTGTATTCTGTACGTAGAATCGGTTCCATTATTTATTATTCTATCGAAATATCTTGTCTGTGCGTTTACGCCGGACCTGGTTTCATTATTTATTATTTTGTTGGGAATAACCTATCTGTGCAGTCTATCGTACGCATGGTGAATCCTTTTGTTATTCCATTCTTTATTATTCTGTTGGAATAACCTGTCTATGTGGATTACCACATGCATGGTGAATGATCCTTTATATTCATTCCTTATTAAATTGTGGAAATAATTTGGTTACGTTGATTATGATGAGAGTCATAATAAAAGCATTGGACTGATGAAAATAATGTGTATATGAAGTATTAGTAAGTGTTATGATGAGTTATGTTGGTTATTATAAGAAAACATGAAAGTTTTTAGAAATCACAAAGGGTTGAAAAATCAGATTTTGGTGAAAATGGAACATGAAATTCAATTGACCATATCTCCTATTATATTCTGAATTTTTGAGTGTGGTCAAGTTCTAGAGTTAGATCTATGAGTTTCCTAACTTATCCAAGTGGAAACACTAGAAAAGGTGTTGTAGATTTTCGTGTGGACTGATTTTAGCAAAGCATAAAAAAGTGAAAAATGGGAAAATAGCTACTGCCAAAAATTTTAAAAGGGCATTTTCGGCCACTTAATTTGTGAGAAAAATTCTGGCCTTTTGGGACATGAAAGTATATGGTATAAAGTACCTCTTGTCCAAAAATGAGCTCATTCCGACTTAAAAAGAGCAAGTTATGACCATTTCAATATTTAGGTTTTTCTGACGAAAAACGCTATAACCGGAGTTTTATAACTCCGATGACCATGAAATTTAAACTGGAAGCTCACGTTAACATGTGTAAGATCCTACCAAGATTTGGGAATTTCTGGAGTTAAAATTGAGGTAGCTAATTTCTTAAGGAATTAATTAGAAATTGATTTTGAAAAATAGTAAATGAATTTTAAAAATTAAAGAAAAATATATGTTCATTATGGGACTATATTTTGCTAAATCCCGAAAAAGAAATATTTTTGGGACTGATTTGGTATTTTCATGAAAATAGTTTAATTACTGAACATATATGAGTTAAATATGTTATGTGAAGTAACAAAGTTGGAAAAATAGGATTTTATGGCTTGGAAATCCTATATATGGTATATGCATATTTTTTTTTATGAGGATTTAATCATTGGTGATGAAATCTTATGAGTATGACATTTTGAATGATTAAATGCATTATTTGGTAAAGTGTAAACAATTGAAATAAATTGTTATAAGTTTAAGAAGTGATTAAAATATTGTTATGATATTAATAATATTAGATTATGAGTGGTTGATAATATTTGGATAAATTTAAAGTCTTTAATATTTATCCTTGTTTTCGTTTTATTAATACTTATATCATTGTCATCATCCTCATGTATATATTATGTTGAAAGTCATCTGTGGCCTGTAGTGCATAGATGGACTTGGTATGATTATGACCAGGGATTATTCGGTATAATCATGACCGTAATGTTACAAATGATGTGAAAAAAGTCCTCATTGGTAGTAGTGCATTGATGGGCCACGATTTTTGGAATGATTATGGCTATGGATTCTCTTGACCCGAGGTGCAAAGATGAATTGTTTTATGGCATGATCAGGACCGTTGATGAAAACACTATTATCTTTGGCCTGTAGTGCATGGATAATTCGTGGTCGTGATACTAAAAGAATATCCTTGGTCTATAGTGCAGGGATGGATTGATGATGTGGATTAATTATTGAGCTGAGTCTCAGTAATGAAATATTAATTCATGGATGTGATAATAATGAATATCCTTAGCCGTAGTGCATGGATGATTCGTGGATGTGATATTAATGAATACCCTTGGCCGTAGTGCAGGGGTGATTCAATGATGTGGATTATTTATTAAGCTGAGTCTCAGCGATAAAAGATTGATAATAAACTTTTAAATTCGTAGAAGATAGTAGATATCATGCTCTACTTGACTCTTCTAAAATACAGTTGTATATCTTTGGCCTGTAGTGCAAAGATGAATTGTTAATGAATATATTTGGCCGTAGTGCAAAGATGAATTTATTAGTATGATTATGAGCAAAGATTGTGATTTGGTATAACAATGATTTTTGATGTTTCAGGTGAAGATAGGTGATGAAAATTATCTTAGTCTCACAGGTGCGAAAAGGAATTCGAATCACAATTATGATTATGAGTTATTCATATGATTATGGGCGAGAATTGTTAATTGATGTTACGAGAATAAAACATTATTGGTGGACTTTTAACATGGAGAAGATAATAGACACGATGGTCTATTTGACTCTTTAATGGATTGCTTTCGTTCATTTTAACTATGGTTGAAAAGTTTTATCATCTACCATATGTTCTAAATCTACGATTTATTATTGACAAAAGCTATTGATAATTTAATTATCTTTAGTTATGATATTCTTTCTTTGGGCTAGTTGTGCTCACCCTTTTGCTTCACAATTCCTTTCGGGTAATAAGAGTGTTCTTTGAGTCGGCGGGGATAACGAGGGAATAGAGCGGTGAATTACTATAGCCGTTTAGGTTTTTCCTAAATAGTATGGTAATAATTTTATTGAGAACTTTAGATAAGTATGTCGTATTGTATACGTCATTTGATATTTAATTTTGGTGAACCGAATAGGGTGAAGCGAACCCAACTTTGGTAGGGTGTTTTGTCACTATCATACAAGATGTCTAATGACATACAACCTCGTGTCATCATAAGACAGGGTTGTGCACATCCACTTGCTGAGTATATCTACGAGCACTACCTATATGATCTTGGAGTTTATTTGAAATATAATTTTCACTTGGAGACAGTGGAGATAGTTATATGTCAAGAGAAGACTCACCATTGGAAGGAACATGATAGTAATCTTCTCGTTTTTCTTTGGGGTCTATTGGGTCAACCAAGGATAATTCTCTGGACATATGATATCTATCATAACTTAGATTCATGGCCTCCTATGTACGAAGGTTTCCTTGAGCACTTTCCAAAGATTTTAATTTCTAAAACAGTTTTTGACTGTACCTTTATGTAAGGTTCAATTGTGACATGAGTCAGAGTTGGTATATGTATTTGTATTTAAACTCACAGTATACATGTCGTCGTATTTTGCATGACAATTGTATAAATGAAGTTGTAAATGATTTTTATAGTGTATTTTCTGGCGACTCAAGATGGGTGATGTATACCTATTTTGGGGGTGTCACAACTACCATAATCGATGCAGTCTCTGTCTCCATCCATGCGAAATACTCTACAGAATAACCCGGATGACTGACAAAAAACTCAGTTAGCTCTCACTGATCCCAACAGGCATACAACATGGATCTATCCTCTGCTGATAAAAGGCGTGAAGCAAAGTGCTGACTCACTGCCCCCTCAAATGGATGGAAATCCTGGAACTGGTCAAACTGACACATCATGACCAGTGAGTGGTAAGTGATCATCCCTCTCAAACCAGCTAGAAGAAGATAATCCATGCCTGGAGCATGAGTAATGAAGTTATAGGGTGAGCTAAGCCCTTTACACGGCAATATAGCGAATGGATCTCCAATCCCTACAAGGAAAGTTGACCAAGATGCAGCATTTGTACACTCCGTAGGATGGAAATAGTATGACATGGCTATATCATGGGTGAAACAATACCCATGCCGTCTGAATGTGCCAATCGGTCTCACGTGTGACATAAACCACACGTATAGCATGACCGAGCTGCCTATGAACACTCCTATCAAATAAGTACAATAGTATGTAGCTGACCTCAGAGTCTCTGCGATAATCATCGGTATGATGGTATGACCCTCCCTGAGAGCTCTCACTGCCATAATAACGCCGATGTCCAGCTCATCCATGTATCGTGGCATGTAGACGTACGACAGTACGCACAATAATAGTACATCCACTCTGGCCAAACGCCAATGATCCTCCGGTGTGGTTAAATCCCCGGAATGCCATGCATAACTATGCTTAGATCCAAATCTATCAAACAGAAAATGTTGGGATATCACGTGGCCAGATGAGATCTCATCCTGTACCACTCTACGCCTCAAACCGGTGATGGTCATGAACTGTCTACTCATGTCCCTGATCGCCATGTGCACACAAGGTCTGTCCAACGGCAGCATCGTCAACCGTGCATACTCCTCTAGAGTAGGAGTCAACTCCTGGGTCCTAAATCAAAAAACCTGCCTCTCCGGTACCCAATGTATACCCTCTATGAATCTTGTAGGCACCTGAAACATCAACAGGGTCATAGTATGTTGCAAGAAACGATCTATAGTCACCCTGTCTGGCGGTGACATGCTATCATACCACGAACGCAGACCAGATGCCACCAAAAATGGTGGGGTATGATCAATACGGCTAACTGTCGAGGAAGACATCTGTACGGGTCGTGTGATAAGACCATCCAGGGGTCAATGCTGAATATCTCTAGACTTACATACATATGCATAACATAATAACATGCATGATATAATAGATGGCAATATGATATAGGGAATGGAAAAACTGTACATACATTCCTAAGTATATCATCACCTAATACATCTCTGTACAGCTAAAATACAGGGAAATGGAGCAAACCTACCCGACATCTAACAGAGGCTTATCAAAAGATATAGCGAGAATGGGGCAAAGCTACCCAGCATCTAACAAAGGCCTATCAAAAGAGATAACGAGAATATACATCAGAAGAAGTCAATGGTATCGATGTCTACATCGTCAATCCTATCCATCTGATGTAACTCCTCCTGAGTCACTGGATCTCTATCTACGGGGATGTCAGGCCTATACAAGGGAGGATCTTGTTGATCGATTTCACAATCAATGAATACCTGGAAGTATACACGGTCAACAAGTAATAAAGTGAAAGTAGAGTATCGTTCCCACGAGGAATTATTTAATAAAAATTACCAAGTACTAATTCTTAACCAAACTAATTTTATTTAAACAATCTCAAATCATGATTTTTCTAATTAAGAAAACTAAATTAAAATAATTAAAAGAGATTATTCTAAAATAAAGCAAATAAACAACTAAGAATTGATGGAATTCAGATAAATAAGAATTAAGACTCCAATATCCCCAATTATGAATTATAAATCAATTATTCAACTATTCCAATTATTATGTCTACTGAATTGTTAACAGAAATTCTCAAATGCCAAAAGCCCTTTCTCAAGTGATCATTTGCCTTCTATTTAATCCAAGTTAATTTTGCTATATCCCTATGCAAAATAATTGAATTAAACTCACTACAATCCCAATTCCTTATGTGTTACATACGGCGAACAGATATTTCTATTCTATTCACAAACCTAATTATTCACTGTGCAAATAACTAAGTCACATGATATCATGCCCAGTTCTAACCCTAGAATTCCTCTTCCAATTCCTTCAGAGTAACAAGGTAATTATTGATCGATAATTAATCAATAAGCATAAAAGCAAGATAAACAACTCACTTTGACACAAATAATTAGAATAAATTAAATAACTAATTTATAGCCATAAAAGGTTCGATTAAAATCTTAATAAAAGAGTTAGTTCATAATTAATGAATTAAAACCAAGAATCCACAATTGAATAGACATTAAAAGATAAAAGTATGATAAGAGAAGAGAATAGAATCATTGTGTCGAAAAATTGATGCTCCCTCTTGCTCTTTGCTCTTGCTTTTTTACTCTTGATCTTGGTGTTCTTCAATTTGCTTCAATCTCCAATGGCTAATTAAGAACTAGGGTTTAGATTCTAATTTAATGGAGTGTTTAATCTAGTCTAATCTATGTATTCTCTCTTTATTTTATGCCTTACATCATGTATTTATAGGTTCTGAAGTCCAATTTTTAGCTTACGAACAAACCCAATCCATTTGGAGTCAAAAGGTGTCAAAATTAAGCCCAAAAACGTGTCCAGGCCATCACTGAGCCTTCCCAGCGCCCAAATACTGGGCTTGATCTCAAACATCTGCTCCCAAAGCCCCCCGGTCTTTGGGCATAAATAAAAATGGGCGCCTAGCAATGTCGACATTTTACGCTCAAGCGTCCTTTGGGAAAATGGCCATAACTTCTTCGTCCAACTCCGATTTCAATGATTCAAGATGATCCGGAAGAAGAGAAGTAGATCTACAACTTTCATTCTTTAAGTTTTTCGAAATAAGGTCCGGAGCAATACTCAAATTGGCTCTGAAGTGACGGTTGTGTAAATGGCAAGCCAAAAACGCGAATCTAGCCACCCCGAACGTCGATCCAAGTAACTTTTGTCCCGATTCCTACAAAACAACATAAAACATGCATGAATAGACACAAACACTTCAAAACTATTCTAAAAGACTTGAGAACAACAATAAATTAAGCCTGAATGTATCCAATTCATGGGTATTAAAACTCACTCATCAAATACCCCCAAACTTAAACCGTTGCTTGTCCTCAAGCAAAAACACAAAAGAACTAAAAATAAACAAAATAACTCAACTAAATGAATGCATATGCATGATCTACTTCCTAATATACCTACGAATCGAGTAATAAATCAGTATGATATATAGCAACAGGCCTCAAAGATACCAATGATACTCAAACAATATATCCAATCAAGTTAAAATTCATAACTCTAACGATTAGTCAATCCAAACTCATCATCACCCATGTTTGTGCGTGTGTGCTTGTTAACCATTCTAACCAACCACAATTCAAGATAATCACATAACAAACTTCTTAAAAAGAAAATTTCAGTTCCAATTCAATTAATTTTGTGAACATGACAACTCCGGTAAAAACTAAGCAATTACCAAGCCTTAAGGTAAATACAAGATTTATTTATACTTTTATTCAACCATGAGGGCATTTTTGCTCTTTCTCATGTTTTATTCATTTTTTTTTCTCATGGCTGTGTAATGTCTTATTCCCTTAGGCTTTTCAGTGCTACCTTAACGAGCTTTCGACCAATGACTCCCAAGCCATTAAGACCTTAGGGCGCTAGGTGTAAAGACAATCCCCTCGGGCTTACTTATTCAAGTAACAAAGGCCACAAAACTAGACAAGCATGCCACGGTGTTTATTCTTTTTTTTTCTTTCTTTCTGGATTTTTTTTCTCTTTTTTTTTCTTTTCATCATTTCTTTTTTTCTTTTTTTTTCTTTTTTGTAATATATATATATATATATATATATATATATATATATATATCCCATAGATTCCCCCAAACTCAAGCTTTTACGTCGTTCCAACCTTTCTTAAGCGGTTCACACTAATTTCCTTAAATTTTAACAAAGATTTTCCCTCAGAAACAAATTATGAAACCCTTGAACCAAGTGGATTAAAACAGTTAAACTTTAAGTGCTAATCGATTACATAAGTTTCAGACAGGCTCAGATTATCATCATGATTAAAATTAGAACTCATCATCAATTATCAACACTGTTTAAGTTAACAATTAATACCAATCTTATCATAGGCCTAGCTAAGACCACACCAACCGATCACACAAATTCATGCAAAAAAAAAATAAATAAATGCAATTATACTACATGAACACATACTAATGCAACACATATATAAATATGCAAATAACTACCATGTATTATATGTAACCTAAAAAAAGCAATGCTAACACATAAAAAAAATGAACTACTATGCAGATAACTAACTATATGCAATACAACACTAAAATGCCCCCAAACTTAAACTAGACATTGTCCTCAATGGCTGAAATAGAAAAAATTAAAGCAGAGGACTTCCCTGAAAATATAGCAATCTTCCTCCTTGTCAAGCTAAGTTTGGAGAATATCTTTAGGCACATGGAACAAATTGGGCACCACACTTGAATTTGACTTGAATAACCTGTAAACCATGATAGAAACATATTTATTAAATTTTAAATAAATGCAAATTCAAAACTACTAACATAAAACTTAATAAAAACTAAAAATAAAAATTAAACTTGGGTTGCCTCCCAATAAGCGCTTGTTTTATAGTCTCAGCTTGACTTCTTCAATTCTCTATCCAATTCCCCTACGAAAATTGAGGAACCCTCCATCCATCAGTAGCAATGTCTCTTTTGGGAGGTTCCCATTAGTAATGACCCTAGAATTAAAGTCACCTAGCATGCTCTTTGTAGATAGGTTTCCTATTAAGAACGTCCAACAACTAGGTGTTTACTTCATTATGTCTATGATCAGATTGGGGCATTGAAGCTTAATAAACATAATGGAATCTTCCTCTATCTTCTCCTTTTCATCCCACCATGACTCCACAACCGTACTAGCTCTTACGTCACAAAGAGCTTTACCGACAACATGACTGCCAATTAGGCATGGTTTTGTAAAATTGCCCGGATTCTTGAACTTTGGTGGAGAAGGTACATGGGACACTAATGAAATCGGTTCATCTTCGTTGGTACTCAAAGTTAGATCTTCGCCGATCTCCTTTTCTTGGTCTCCAAGTCTTTCCTCTCTTTCAACATCTATATCATTTGGCACATCCGGTTGCAGATTTGGTTCGAGCTCACCATCAGTCTCAGAATTCATGTCATAGAGCTAAGGGTATTGAGGACAAATGTTTGAGGCATTGGTTAGTATTTCTGTTTGGTTCATAAAATTTTAACTCAATATCTCTTGATTAATCCTCCTCTCCTCACATGAAGCTATGTACTTGGATAAAGTTTCCTCCAAATTTGAATGTTCTTTCTGTTGTAGTGGAGGTGGACACGAGAAATCCGGTGGGTACGTTGGACTTGGAGCATAAAATTGATCTTGATGAGTATGGTTCCATGAAAAATTTGGGTGATACCCCCAATCCTGATAATAGTTGTTAGGATAGACATAATTATTGGGGTAATCACCACCGTCTTTATCTTAGGCAAAAGCCCGATGGTGCATTGATGACTCATATGATTTCCAGCACAATAATCGCAAGTAACCGCCACACTTTGACGACGTTGAGCTTCAAAAGCTTTAAACATCCTCGAAAGTGTCTCGATCTGTCTTGACAATGCGAGAAAGTTTCTCGAGTCTGTCGATCTCCTCTCCCGGTGAGTCATTCTTGCCATCCTTCGACTCAGTATGGTCACAAGCGTAAACCTCCAACGTCTTGAAGTTGCCTCTATAAAAGATGTATTAAGTCCATCAATCCCTGTTTCCCTTGGTTGAGCCAAGAACGTGTATGACCATTGATACTCAAACTCATCCATGGTACCTGAAAAGAGAGAAATATAGGAAGACAATTAAAAATAAAAATAAAAATGTTTAAATTAAGACTAATTTGATTGAAATTAATATTGGTAAATAATTATTAAATTAATTCCCCGGCAACGGGGCCAAAAACTTGTTGATCGATTTTACAATCAATGAATACGTGCAAGTATACACGGTCAACAAGTAATAAAGTGAAAGTAGAGTATCGTTCCCACGAGGAATTATTTAATAAAAACTACCAAATACTAACTCTTAACCAAATCAATTTTATTTAAACAATTGCAAATTGTGAATTTTCTAATTAAGAAAATTAAATTAAACAATTAAAAGAGATTAGTCTAAAAGAAAGCAAATAAACAAAACTAAGATTTAATTGAATTCGGGTAAATAAGGATTAAGACTCCAATATCCCCAATTATGAATTATAAATCAATTATTCAACTATTCCAATTATTATGTCTACTGAATTGTTAACATGAATTCTCAAATGCCAAAAGCCATTTCTCAAGTGATCATTTGCCTTCTATTTAATCCAAGTTAATTTTGCTATATCCCTATGCAAAACAATTGAATTAAACTCACTACAATCCCAATTCCTTATGTGTTACATGCGGCGAACAGATATTTCTATTCTATTCACAAACCTAATTATTCACTGTGCAAATAACTAAGTCACATGATATCATGCCCAGTTCTAACCCTAGAATTCCTCTTCCAATTCCTTCTAGAGTAACAAGGTAATTACTGATCAGATAATTAATCAATAAGCTTAAAAGCAAGATAAACAACTCACTTTGACACAAATAATTAGAATAAATTAAATAACTAATTTATAGCCATAAAAGGTTCAATTGAAATCTTAATAAAAGAGTTAGTTCATAATTAATGAATTAAAACCAAGAATCCACAATTGAATAGACATTAAAAGATAAAAGTATGATAAGAGAAGAGAATAGAATCTGTTGTCAGCAAATTTGATGCTCCTCTCTTGCTCTTGCTCTTGATCTTCAGTGTTCTTCAATTTGCTTCAATCTCCAATGGCTAATTAAGAACTAGGGTTTAGATTCTAATTTAATAGAGTGTTTAATCTAGTCTAATCTATGTATTCTCTCTTTATTTTATGCCTTACATCATGTATTTATAGGTTCTAAAGTCCAATTTTAGCTTAGGAACAAACCCAATCCAATTTGGAGTCAAAAAGGTGTCAAAATTCGCCCAAAAACGCGTCCAGGCCATCACCAAGCCCTTCCCCAGTGCCCCAATGCTGGGCTTGATGCTCAAACACTGCTCCCCAACGCCCCAGTGCTTGGCATAGGCCAAAAATGGGCGCCCCGACGCTGTCTGACATTTTCTACTCCGACATCCTTTGGGAAAATGGCCATAACTTCTTCGTCGAACTACGATTTCGACGATTTAAGATGATCCGGAAAGAGGAGAAGTAGATCTACAACTTTCATTCTTTAAGTTTTTCGAAATAAGGTCCGGAGCAATACTCAAATTGGCTCTGAAGTGATCATTGTAAATGGCAAGCGAAAAGCGCATAAATCTAGCCACCCCGAACGTCGATCCAAGTAACTTTTGTCCCGATTCCTACAAAACAACATAAAACATGCATGAATAGACATAAACACTTAAAAACTATTCTAAAAGACTTGAGAACAACAATAAATTAAGCCCGAATATATCCAAATCATGGGTATAAAACTCACTCATCAGATCTGCACCGGCCAAGCCATATGGGTCACCTGAGGGGCCAGCGCCAGAGCTGGAAGGATCAAAAGTATCTGCCTCTAAAGGATCTCTACCCAAGTGTCGAATAAAGAAATGTGTCCGGTCCAACTGCCGGGTCAAACTGTCAATCTGTGTCACATGAGTCGGATCTCTGACACAGGCTAGCCAATCCGTCATCATCACCTTCCAGCAAATGGAGTGACTGAGTCTGGTGAAACCACCGCTCAAACAATGCCCTGAGGTAACCCCAGGGACAGCGATAGGGAAGAATGGAAAAGAACGTCTCGAATCCCCAGCCATGTATAATCGCTCTATAGTCATCATACAACGTCTGATACTTAGAGTGGATGCTAAGCATCTAACTTCATGTCTCATTTGCGTGCAGGTAAACTGAAGGATGTCGACTCAAGTCACCTAGAAGTTCTAGGTTCGCCAATTGAATACCTGGAAAATCCCTACGGGGAACACGTACAGCAGGAGCAGGAACCTCAACCAGTACATCCTCCTCCTCATCCTTGACATCCGACACTTCAACCCAGATAGAACATATCACTGCCTCCACCAAACGACGAGGCTGTCTAATAGAACGGGGTCGAGGTACTTCAGAAGCCCTCCTCCGTACACCAGAAGTGGTCCTGCGGGAACTACTCAGCTGATCCGGATCCATATTATCTGGACAATAAGTCTCTAAATCACCTCAGAAAGGGTGTGGTAAATTCTTACCTGGAGCTTTTAAAAATGCATCTTATGACTACATGCATGCATGCATTGTTTTAACATACAGTATAGTTAAAAATGCATGACTACCCAATGCCTACGTTTTGGAAAATTTTTGTCATAGTCCCCTTTGTAAATGGGACTATCTACATGCACATAGGCATGACTAGGTGGCCATTCAGTAGCACACCTACCCACAATCATATACATCCTACATGCATTTAATACATCACAGTAAAAATCCGTAAGTGTAGTCTAATTACCAGGATTATTTTACTTTTCTACCTTCACTCATTTGTCCTCAAATAGGATAAGAAATGACAGTAAAAGGTGATAATTTGACTATTTCAAAAGTAAAATTTTTTCACATCATTATGTTCGGCATGGTTTAATAATAACATTTACTGTGTTGCATATTTTTTTTATCAAGTCATATCAGCATGCATATTCACTACTATGTGTTTAAATGCATTTCATGTGATAAGTCATTTTCCAACTGATAGAAACTGGAAAAGAATACATGCATATGTTACCAGGACAGTGAAGAATGCTTGTACGATAGCAGAATGTGCAGAAAGTCGCCCGAACTCAGCAGGTCTGAAGAAGAGCTCTCAGATTTCCTTCGCGGTGCAGCTTGAAAATGACTTATGAAAGTAACCTTCAGGCTTTATATAGCCATGATTAGCCATAGGTCCACCTACGGCTGCTGTAGGTGTACCTATGACACCCCTACATGGGTCCCACACCTCCGGGTCGATCCAGTTAGAGTTGCAAAGGAGGTTTCGCAAGCTGAAAAGTCCAAATTAGGAGTAAAAACGCTACGCGATTAAGCGGAATAGCCTGCAATCCTGGTTTTCATGGGTCAAACTCTGGCTCCACATGACACACATTGGTATTCACCTGTATAAAAGGTATATTATACCAGTGGCCTCAGCTTTTACAAATAATGCTCGACAATACCTCATAAAGGTCCAATGCCGTTAGTGCAGGGTCATAGCCCTAAGACGTATCCCTGGCGGGGGTTACAACGCCGAAGTCACGAATTAACGACGTATCCCCAACTGGGGTTACAACACCGAAGTCACGAATTAATGATGTATCCCCGGTGGGGGTTACAATGCAGAAATTTAAGCATCCATGTATCCCCGGCGGGGGTTACAGCGCATTCTAAACCATTGATACACACATCAATAAAGGTCAAACAACCTTGACGTTATTTCAGCCGGTGGCAATTAAACCCATCGAAGCAATGTATCCATGTCTATGTATCCCCAGCGGGGGTAACAACGCGATGCAACCGTTGATATACGCATCAATGAAGGTCAAGCAGCCTTGACACACTCCCCAACAAGGGTCACAACGCGATACAACAATTGATACACACATCAATGAAGGTCAAGCTGAAAGTAATATGCACACAAGCCAATCATGTTTGATGATAAAGCATATACTTTGTAACAATCTTATTCATTTATTAATAAAAAGTATTAATTTATTAAAGGCTTTTAATTATCTACATGATGCTGTTTTATAATATATGATAAACCCATAGTTTTAAGCAATGCTTTTAGAATAATGATGATGATCATTCTAATGAGATCTAAATTCTTAGAAAGCTTAAAACTAAAATAGTTCCCAATCATTGGATTACTAAATTGGGGATTAGTGAATCCGGATAGATTGGTACATACGTCGTTGCTTGCTCATTGGATGAGGATGATTGATCTCATGATCATTTGTGTGGAGACACTAAAGCAAGTATGTAGGTGCTTATTAGAGAATAAGTTCAATTTGAACGTGGCTCGCTAAGGAATACCTAATGGAGTTTTATTTGCTGTCAATAGGAATTCTGTAGTGATAGTAGTACAAGTAATCCTTGGACTTGAGATCATCATAGTATCTTATGTATGATGAGTTATACTTTGACTTATTCCTTAAGACCCTTAGGGTATATCAAAGGGTATGCTTGGGTATAATAAGTTGTACATGGAGATAATGTATGATCAATAAAGAATCTACCACTTCTAATAAAGAAGAGAAATATCCTATGTGATTCGATAAATGACAACCAGTAGTCCTTGGCCAAGGCATAATGAAATTAGAAAGGAGTTTCTAATTTGCATTATTTGGGGTTGTGCATTTAAGGATCGAAATACATATAATTAAATAAAATAAGACTTGACAAGAATTCCATGTCTTATATTTAATTGGGACATTGTATGGTGGAAGGATTGAATTGTGCGGTAACTATTTACTCAAAGGTTCTTTAATGATTAATGTTGAAATCTATATTATCGAAAAGTCGTTGATCATTAGGGAGGCTTATCCCTATTGTAGAATAAATATTATTTAAATAAATTAATTGTTTAATTTATTTATTTAAATAAGATTAGAATTGTTCTAATTTATTTATTCACAACCTAGGTTTAATATGGAGAACCTAAAGGGTCACACCATAAAAGGAAGAATAATTATTTAAGAAGTTAATGGCATAATCGTAATAATATATTAAGTATATTTAATTTAATCTATGGTGATAGAATAAATTAAATAGCTTAATATTATTATTTAATATTTTAGAAATATTAAATATAAATTAATAAGAGAGTCTTATTAATATTATTACAATTATTATTATTTTAATTTCTAAAAGAGTTTAGGAATTAATTTAATATAAGTACTCTCATTTATTCCTAATAGGATTAGGAGTGAAAATTAGTTAAAGGAGTTTAATTAATTATCCCTAATAAGATTAGGGAGCTTAATTAATTAAAAGAATTTAATTAATTAAATAAAATCCAATTCCTTAATTGTTAAGGTGGGTTGCCCACATCTATAAATAAGAGGAGTCTTATTATGGATGGGAGGTGGTTGTTGACTTTTACAACAACGACATAATTCCAATTTGTTGGAGAGTACCCTTTTCTATAGAGATAGAAAACTAGGGTTTGAGCCAAATACACCATCTTCTTGAATTCTTTATTTTTCCTTGGTGGATCACCTCTAGAGGCCAAACGCTTGGGTGGCTAACGTTGATCAAAGGAAGGAACCAAACCCGGTGTATTCAAGTTGAACGCGAAAAGGATTGGAGGTGAACTTGTACCTGAGGAAGCTCGATCTTTAAGGGTATGATTTTATTCTTTATCTTTTCGTTTAATTAATAATTGTGCATAAAGGGTGATCCGGGTTTATGGTTTGTAAAATTTTTAAACTCTGATTTTTACTCGCTTCCGCATTATTTTGCAATTTGATTGCGTTATTGAATATTACAAACCTAGAAGTGGCATCAGAGCCAAACCTTTATGCAAATTATTAATTGTTTTAATTTGATATGTATATTGATATGTGTTTAGAACAATTTTTTGGGCATAATTTTATTGTATAAAATTTTAAAAAAAAATAAATAAGAAAAAAAAAATACCGAAAACAGTGAACTATTTTTTTTTCGGTAATCAAAGGTTGCAGGATGTTTTGTTTTTTCAAAAGTTGAATCACGTGGGTCAAGGAATAAAAGAATTCCTGCGACTTGGTTGTTTCATGTTAACATTTTATATGGTCATGATTGATGAAACAACAAAGACGCGAAATCGAGGATTTTTGATATATAGGCCACGACTCTTGAAATTCCAGATTCTTGAATCTTGTTATGCTAATTTTTTTTTTTTTGATGAAAACCGCTAACATAAAAAAAAAACATGCAACAAGGGAAACCAAAATCACGTGGCCCAGAAAAAAAAAATTAACATGGATGTTCGGTTTTTTTCGTGGCTAATTATTTATATTATATATATATATAATAGTTATATATATATATATATATATATTAATCTTAATTATTTTATTATTAAAATAAATAATTATTTTGATTTTAAAATAAAATATTTATTTTAATCTTAAAATAAAAAGATTTATTTTAATTTTAAAATAGAATTTCATGCTAACTAATTAGAGTTGGAATTGGATTCCATGATAACTAATTAGAGTTGAAATTAGATTATATGTTTCCTTAAATAACGGAGTTTATTTAGATATGAAATAAGATTTCATATTATTCAAAATAAAGGAGTTTATTTGTGAATAGGAAAGAAAATCATGATTCCTTAAATAAAGGAGTTTATTTAGATATGAAATAAGATTTACGTATTATTCAAAATAAAAGAGTTTATTTGTGAATAGGAAAGAAATCCATGTTACCTTAAATAAAGGAGTTTATTTAGATATGAAATAAGATTTCATATTATTCAAAATAAAAGAGTTTATTTGTGAATAGGAAAAGAATATCCGTGTTTCCTTTAATATATTTTTTTTTATGGAATTGGATTCCATAATTAATTAAAATAAAAGAGTTTATTTTAATTAAAGATTTTTTTACGTGAATTGGATTCCATAATTAATTAAAATAAAGGAGTTTATTTTGATTAAAATTTTGATTAAAATAAAATAGTTTATTTTATTCAAAATTAGATAAATTAAAATAAAATAGTTTTATTTTGATTTAAATTTGGATTAAAATAAAGGAGTTTATTTTGATTCAAAATTAGATTTTATACTAACTAAATTTGCCCATTAAATGATATCAATATATATATTAAATATTTATTATTCATAAGATGAATGTTATTTATTGATGCATATGGTGATGTGTATGATAATAAATGGGATTGATTATGGACTATTGACCAACGCGATTGGATTTTATTTTAGTTGGATGCATGAATGCATGGGTTTTATTAAATGGGGTCTCACAGTACCTCGCCTTCTCTAATTTTTTCTTAATGTAAATTTTAACTCCTCCTATGTACTTCCCTTATTTCACGATCAAGGTTTCTATTTATTTTAAATAGTTTTGTAATAGGAATAGTTAGAATTAATTTTGAAAAATTAGAGATCAAGGAGCAAGGAGTGCTTGAAGACCCGTTTGTTATGGAGCCCGGGTTTAAATGTAATAGTTATATTTAAATATTATTTCTTGCACCCCTAGGGTTTGACCTTTTGGTTCACTTGGTGGCTCTAGTGAACCAAACTAGAATAAAAGTCCATAATCAATCCAAGTAGAATATAGTATTCTATATGTGCATGCTTATACTATATATATATTATATATTATGCAAACATGCTTCAGTATGTTCATTAATATGACGCGTATTATTTTATATATATATAATGCGCTAAAACAAGATGAGACAAATTAATAACAAAACCCCTCAATTTTTATATTAAGTCCTAAGCGTTCAAAGATATTTGGAATATCGAACGTCATTTTCTAGCATGATAAAATTAATAGAGTATTAAATATTTAATATGAATTTGTTGTGTCACCACAAGGCAAATATTAAGTATTTAAGATGTTAATTTATCACATTTGATGCTTATAAAGAAAATTGAACAATATTGTTTTGTTGTGTCACCACAAGGATGATATTTTTCTTTTTTGAATATATGGAGTGCTAGGTCGGACTTAACTTGGATAATTTTGATTCTGGATGTGCCACCACTTGATCAAAATAATCTAAGAGGCAAAATAAAAAGGAGTTGCATAGTTGATGTAATTGACAAAAGTTGTCTACCTATTTATTTATATATAGTTTGTTGTGTCACCACAAGGCTATATACATTTGAAATGGGATCCTTATTCTCATTAGCAAATCTTTAATTAGATTTTCTTAGAACTATATAAGTGAGGGTAATATAGTTTGAAGAAAATAGTGGGAGATACCAATTTAAAACAAGACCTAATTTATTTTGGTAATTAATAAAAGAATGTATGTTAAAATGTTGTTAATTACAAATTCATTTACAGAATTTTATAATGTCTAAAATTACTATCACTGCGAAGCATATTAGATGCTAAATTAACCAGACCGAATTAAACGGATTGATTAAGGAATTTGAGAATAGTTCTCATAGCTGAAAAGCTATCTTATGCCCTTAATACGTCTATCCCTGCAATGGTTGCAGACAATGCCTCTGAGGAAGACATTGCTACTTTTAGAAAGTGGCAAGATGATGCACAGTTGGCTCAATGCATCATGCTCGCATCTATGAGTAACGAGCTTCAGCGTCAGCATGAAACTATGGATGCTTCTACTATACTCCTACACATCAAGTAGTTGATGGTGAGGAAAGTAGGACTGATAGATATCAGATATCTAAGGAGCTCTTCCGATCTGGAATGGCCAATGGCACTTTAGTACAGACAAAAAGTTCTTAACATAATCAATTTGATTGATCAATTAGGACAACTGGTTTTGTCATGGATGGAGAGTTGAGCCAAGATTTGATCTTGCACTCACTCCCGGACTCCTTTCACAATTGTTGTGAATTTTTCATATGAATAAGCAAGATATCAGCTTCGTTGATTTGCTTAACATGTTGAAAAATCGTGAGAGTCACTTTCCAACCAAGAAAGACCATGTCTTACTGGTAGGGGCCAAAGGATCTTCTGAAAAGAAGAACGATTCAAAGAAGGTAAATAGAAAGGCGTAAACAAAGGATAATAAGAACAAAACTGATATGGATAGCAAAGGAGTTTGCTTCCACTGCAATAAGCCTGGACACTGGAAAGAAAATGCGAGAAGCATCTTGCAGAGGCTAACCAAAGAAGCTTAGTGAAGTTTCGGTTACAATACAATTTTGTTCATGATTTAAATAAATTTTTCTTTAAGTCAAGGTTCTACTTGGGTATTGGATACCGACTTTGGTTATCATAAATATAGATTTATGAAAGGACCAAACAGAAGTAGAAAGCTAAACAAGTATAAGTAATCCTATGTGTGGGAAATGAAGCAAAGGTTGCAACATTAGCCATAGAAACTTATAGTTTAGCACTGCCTACGGGCAAATCTATTAAGTCAATAAGTTGTTATTGTATTTTAGTTCTCGTTGAAAACATTATTTCCATTTTATTGTTGGACAATGAAATCTTTGGTATTATAATTAAGAACAATTGTTGTTCTATTTATAATAATAATGTTTTGTATAGAACTGGAATATTACTTAATAAATTTTGTATACTTGACTTACGTGAAAAATTATTTTATAAATTGAACAAACTAGTATAAGAAAAGGAGATGATCATTCAAAGAGTTGAATATATGTATTTGTTGAAATACAAGTATGAATTATTTGAAAGGTTCAAAGAATTCAGAAGAGAAATAAATTGATAAAGTATTAGAATTCTTTGATCTGGATCAAGGAATAAATACTTGTGCAATAAGTTTCTAGATCATCTCAAATGGTTTTCTCATAATGGACGCCTCTTGATACATAATAATTGATTGATGTATCCGAAAGGAAAAATCGTACCTTGTTGGACATGGTACGGTCCATAATTATTTCTGACATTCCAAAGATCCTTCAGGATCATGTCCTAGAAATGGTACGCATATCTACGAAAAGGTAATCTCTAAATCCGGCCCCAAGACTCCATAAAAGTTATGGACAGGGAGGATTCCTAATCTTAAGTTTGTTAAGATAAGGGGTTCCAACTTATGTGAAAAGGTTTCAAAGGATAAGCTTGGGACAAGATTTGACAAGTGTAGATTTATGGGACATCCTAAAGTAAGTTTAGGGTATATACTCTATAATCCTACTAAGCAAAAGGTGTTTGTTGCAAAACACACTACCTTCTGAGATAAATGTGTTTATCATTGAAGGGGCTAGTGGGAGGATAATAGATCTTGAAGAGTTTAAGAACCACAAAACACTATAAGTCAAATAAGAGGAACCTGTAGATAGACCTATTGTCACCCTGGCAACCTAATCGTAAATCTGAATAGTACCAAAGATACCTAGGAGGTATGGATTCATCATGAATGATGATGATGAGGTACACATCATGAAGATGATGATCCGAGTTACATTCGATGAGGTAAGACTTCTAGTGTGTACAAAAGGGTCAGTGGGAGCATCGTGACATTTCTAGTATTATATGTTGATATACTACGGATAAAGAATGACATATTAATGCTACAATCAGTAAAGATAAAGTTGTCTAAACATTCCTCCATGAATGATTTGGAAGAGTATCTTAATTGGGGATATAAATCTATATAGATAGATTTAAGAGGATGCTCGACTTAACCCAAGGAACGTATATTCATTTGATGCTAAAATCGTTTAGCATGGCAAACTCCAAGAGATGTCTCATGTCGATGAGCTATGGAGTGTATCTCTCTTAATAGTCCCCACAGACTCCTGAAAAGAGAGGTCGCATGAATGACAATCATGTATGCAATGAAATATACGAGACCTGATGTTGATCGGTCATATTCTGGAGAAGTTCACTATGAGTCAGTGAAAAACATCTTAAAGTTCTTAACTGGCACTAAGGATGTGAGCATACATGGTGGGTCTGAATTAAAACTAGAGGGCTTTACAGACTCAAGTTTTTTAGACAGACCAAGACGACAGAAAAATCCACTTTAAGGTAAAGGGTTACCTTGAACAGTGGTGCAGTAAATTGGAAAGGTTCCAAACAGCAAAAAGTTGCTGGTTTAGTGATAAAGACAAAGTATATAGCTATAAATGAAGCTACAAGTTGATTGTTTGGATAAAAGTTCATTACAGAACTAGGAATAGTTCCTAAGTCTCATCTTGGATCTAAACATGTGTTGTGGCACTTTCATTTGATTATTAGAATCATTGAAAGATGGAAAATCACTATAGAGATAGTGGACTCTCATGAACAACATTACATATCCATTAACTAAAGCTTATCCAACAGCAGGATAATCGTCACTTAGAGAAGAAGAGTATGAGATACCATGACGATTGGCTTTAGTGCAAGTGGGAGAT
Source organism: Panax quinquefolius (assembly GCA_020205615.1). Lineage (NCBI taxonomy): Eukaryota > Viridiplantae > Streptophyta > Magnoliopsida > Apiales > Araliaceae > Panax > Panax quinquefolius. The sequence continues at coordinate 71,176,434 of CM035157.1, forward strand.
TGAAAGTAATATGCACACAAGCCAATCATGTTTGATGATAAAGCATATACTTTGTAACAATCTTATTCATTTATTAATAAAAAGTATTAATTTATTAAAGGCTTTTAATTATCTACATGATGTTTGTTTTATAATATGTGATAAACCCATAGTTTTAAGCAATGCTTTTAGAATAATGATGATGATCATTCTAATGAGATCTAAATTCTTAGAAAGCTTAAAACTAAAATAGTTCCCAATCATTGGATTACTAAATTGGGGATTAGTGAATCCGGATAGATTGGTACATACGTTAACTTGCTCATTGGATGAGGATGATTGATCTCATGATCATTTGTGTGGAGACACTAAAGCAAGTATGTAGGTTCTTATTAGAGAATAAGTTCATTTGAACGTGGCTCGCTAAGGAATACCTAATGGAGTTTTATTTACTGTCAATAGGAATTCTCAGTGATGATAGTAGTACAAGTAATCCTTGGACTTGAGATCATCATAGTATCTTATGTATGATGAGTTATACTTTGACTTATTCCTTAAGACCCTTAGGGTATATCAAAGGGTATGCTTGGGTATAATAAGTTATACATGGAGATAATGTATGATCAATAAAGAATCTACCACTTCTAATAAAAGAAGAGAAATGTCCTATGTGATTCGATAAATGACAACCCAAAGAGTCCTTGGCGGCGCGAAATGAAATTAGAAAGGAGTTTCTAATTTGCATTATTTGGGGTTGTGCATTTAAGGATCGAAATACATATAATTAAATAAAATAAGACTTGACATAATTCCATGTCTTATATTTAATTGGGACATCAGATGGTGGAAGGATTGAATTGTGATTTAACTATTTACTCAAAGGTTCTTTAATGATTAATGTTGAAATCTATATTATCTGGAAAGTCGTTGATCGCTAGGAAGGCTTATCCCTATTGTAGAATAAATATTATTTAAATAAATTAATTGTTTAATTTATTTATTTAAATAAGATTAGAATTGTTCTAATTGATTTATTCACAACCGGTTTAATATGGAGAACCTAAAGGGTCACACCATAAAAGGAAGAATAATTATTTAAGAAGTTAATGGCATAATCGTAATAATATGTTAAGTATATTTAATTTAATCTATGGTGATAGAATAAATTAAATAGCTTAATATTTATTATTTAATATTTTAGAAATATTAAATATAAATTAATAAGAGGAGTCTTATTAATATTATTACAATTATTATTATTTTAATTTCTAAAAGAGTTTAGGAATTAATTTAATATAAGTACTCTCATTTATTCCTAATAGGATTAGGAGTGAAAATTAGTTAAAGGAGTTTAATTAATTATCCCTAATAAGATTAGGGAGCTTAATTAATTAAAAGAATTTAATTAATTAAATAAAACCCAATTCCTTAATTGTTAAGGTGGGTTGCCCACATCTATAAATAAGAGGAGTCTTATTATGGGTGGGAGGTGGTTGTTGACTTTTACAACAACGACATAATTCCAATTTGTTGGAGAGTACCCTTTTCTATAGAGATAGAAAACTAGGGTTTGAGCCAAATACACCATCTTCTTGAATTCTTTATTTTTCCTTGGTGGATCACCTCTAGAGGCCAAACGCTTGGGTGGCTAACGCCGATCAAAGGAAGGAACCAAACCCGTGGATTCAAGTTGAACGCGAAAAGGATTGGAGGTGAACTTGTACCTGAGGAAGCTCGATCTTCAAGGGTATGATTTTATTCTTTATCTTTTCGTTTAATTAATAATTGTGCATAAAGGGTGATCCGGGTTTATGGTTTGTAAAATTTTTAAACTCTGATTTTTACTCGCTTCCGCATTATTTTGCAATTTGATTGCGTTATTGAATATTACAAACCTAACACAAGCATCCTTAACAATGCACCCAGCAGGGATCTATCTAATTATACATACATCAGTGAAGGTCAAGCAGCCCTGACGATACATACTGTTGGTAGTAACTCCAACAAAACCGTGGTATATGCTGGTGATACAAGCCAGAGAAGACCATCCTCATCGGAGAGGACCGATGATGGGATATGTTATACACATCCTCAAACAGACAAAGCTTTCTCCCCACAGATCTCTTTCACAGAAGAGGCACCTCTATGGAGTAGAAGACTGTATCTAGGATTCAGGACTTTGGTGATAGCCCCAACGTCAAACATCCTTGAAGACTTGGATCACACATCCAAGACATCACTAATTGTCATCCCAACAGGATTAACAGGGAACCGATAATCATTCATTCCATCATATATTTGCATCATGTTGCTGCACATAGCATCATGTTTATCTTGTTGCATTTTAAGTGTCTAGGATTCTTTATCTTGTCCATGCCTTGCATTGCATGAATATGATAAAGAGGGGCATCTGAAGACACTCAAAATTTTTTGCACACCTGTTACTAACATTACAGGAGGGTAGATTCGTCTTTCGGAGATAACCCTAGAAGACAGCTCACATCCATTCTTGATACTACCGGAAGTTCAGTCTCAACCCCGGAACACACACCCGAATTATCATTTCCAACCTCGGAGATAACCCCGAGTTTCGTCCTTGGAAATACCCCCAAGGAATGTTGTTGTAGTTCCGGCGATAACTCCGGAAATGCTTGTTTCAAATGTAATCAGTTTCAATCTCAGACCTCCTGTCGAGGCTCTCATTCCTAAGACCTGGAGCTAACACCGGGAAGACAGGCACACTTATAGATGACCTTGTGGCATTCAAACACTTGCAGCAGTCCAATCTCAGATGTAACCCTGATCAACGTCCACTTTCAACTCAAACCGGTGATAACCCCGGTGAGGAGTCAAACGTCATCTTGCCACCTCAACACCTGCACGTCGTCTCAACACTTCATACGTACATACATACAACAATGTCCTACAAGAACCAAGGAGTTCCAATCCCGAGTGACTATTACGCGTGGCAGCACACCAGATAGAATTTGAAGCTTGAAGACCATGGGCATGGTCCCCTCTTCCTGACTTCTTACAACCTCTAATCTCATGTCATTGCGTAACTCTCAACACAAGCGGTCCGAAGAAGGTCTTATATACCTCGTTCGGATGCTTGGATTGAAGTTATGCAAGTTTGAGTGGACATTACAGTGTATGAGTGCACGTACTTTGAGATGACAGGACCTGTGGAGCCCGGGGCACCCCGGGTAGCAGTAGGTGCATCTGCGGCTGCCGCAGGTACACCTACGGCCACTAGCTCTATAAATATAGAGCTTGGGGTGGCCATTTTAAAAAATTAAAAAAGGCAAGGAACCCTGTCAAATTTGCTCTGTACACACCCCATATTGAGTGTTTCCTCATTTTAAATACATGTTAGTCATATATAGCTATCTTTTTACCGGTGGGAGCTGAGTGTTTATCCATTTAAAGTCATAAAAGCCTGCATTGGCAGCCCACTGTAAGCCTTCTCACACTCTCTAAAGCCTTTCTCTTCATCTTTGCACACATTATTCTACACATTGAGAGTCTTTTTTTCTGCGTACGCCAGGACTTCGGTCCGTGGTTTTCATTTCTGTCTGTATATATATACTTATATATGTATTATTTTATATATGGACTAACATTATCGAGTTATGCCTCGATTGAGCCTAGACTTATGTCTGGAGCATTTATTTGCTTATATATATATACTTATATATATAAACTGTTGTCAGACTCTGTCTGATGAGCCTAGATTTTACATCCGGAGCGTTTACTTGCTTTTATATATATATATATACTTATATATATAATTGTTAACAGACATATCTGATGAGCCTGGATTTTACATCCGGAGCGTTTATTGTATATATATATATATATATATATATACATTTCTATCAAGCCTGAAGTTTACTTCGAGGCCTTTTACTGCTTTATTTACATTTAGTCCCGCCTAGAGTTTACTTTGTGGCGGTTGATCGTATTTACTGCTTTATTTACATTTCTGATCCCCCATGGAGTTACTTCGTGGTGGTTGATCATGTCCATATATATATATATTTACCAATTTTATATATTTACATTTTTAATCCCCCATGGAGTTGCTTCATGGTGGTTGATCATGTCTGTATATATATATTTATAGCTTTTATATATATAACTGCTTACTGCTTTTCATACAAACTGTGGTATCATGTGAGCCTAGGAATCATGTGATCACAGATTCAGTCTACTGAATCTAGATTCGGTTCCCGTGATGGACATTTTCAGCTGTAAGTAGCTTGTACATTATTTATAGTGTGCGAATTTCCTTAGATGGATATCATGCCCACGAGGAGTTCGGCACTGCTGTATATTATTTTCTCGAAGATGCCTCGCACCTCGAAAATAAAAGCAAACAAGCCGAATATTTAACAATAAAATGGTAGTATGAAAAGGTCTCAATTCTTATTGAGCAAAGGGTTTGAAAAACCTTTTTTATAAAACATCATTGTTATATCTTCCTTAAAACTGAATTTTTCTATAAATTCAAGCCCTTTGTATATAGGTGCGAACGAGGCCTCGCACTACTTTCAAATAATTACACATTGATCCACACACACACATACACATTCATATAACAGTTTCTTTGAAAAGTGGCGGTCATCGTGGCAACACGAATGTCGGGGGGTGCCTAACACCTTCCCTCCACATAATCAAGCCCCCAGACCCAAATGAATCTCGATTTCATAGACCCGTTTAGCAGTGTCAAATCACTAGGTCAATGTGCAAACCTTTTTTGGTTGCGTTGGTGCAACCTGTTAAAAAGACCAACTGGCGACTCTTACAGTCAAATCGTCGACATTATACATGTCAGATCTTTTTTACTTGTTTTTTCAAACAAATCTCACATAACAATGAGAACACCAAAGAACAAGTAACGAAAAGGGACAACTAAAAATCCCGACGTCGACACAATATTATTCTTGAATTTTACTCCACAAAGCACGCAAAGATGAATTTTTTGAGTGTCCTTTTTGAGTACTTCTTTCTTGTTCTTTGGTGTTCTCATGTTAATGTGAGATTTGTTTGAAAAACAAGTGAAAAAGGTCCGATATGTATAATGTCGACGATTTGACTTTAAGAGTCGCCAATGGTGTATTTAATCGTCAGCACTAACGCAAATCGAAAAAGGTTTGCACATCGACCCAAGGTTTTAACACCGCTAAACGGTCTGTGAAACCGAGATTCATTTTGGGTCCGGGGCTTGATTATGCGAGGGAAGGTGTTAGGCACTTCCCGACATCCGTGTTACCACTTGTGACCGCCACTTCAAAAAGAAATTATTATATGAATGTGTGTGTGTGTGTGTGTGTGGATCAATGTGCAATTATTTGAAAGTAGTGGCGAGGCCTCGTCAACTTATATACACAAGGTTTGAATTTTATAGAAAAATTCAGCTTTTAACCAAGATATATCAATGAAGTTTTGTAAAAGAGGTTTTTCAAACCCTATGCTCAATAGAATTCGAGACCTTTTCATACTTCCATTTTATTATTAAATGTTCAATTTTGTTTGTTTTTATTTTCGAGATGCGAAGCATTCTCGAGAAAATAATATACAAGAATGTTTAACTCCTCATGGGCATGACAAACCATCCAAGGAAATTCGACATCATAAAATAATGTACAAGTCGCTATACCCTAAAAAATGTCCATCATGGGAACCAAATCTAGATTCAAGAAATCAACTGTGATCACATGATTCCTAGGCTCACATGATACCGCAATTTGTATGGAAAAAAGAAAGAAGTATATATATATATATAAAATATCATAATATATATATATATATATACATGATCAACCACCACGAAGCAACTCCATGGGGGTTCAAAATGTAAATATATAAAAGCGTAAATATATATATATATATATATATATGATGATCAACCGCCACAAAGTAAACTCCAAAGGGACGAAAATATAAATAAAGTCAGAAAAAGCGATCAACCGCCACGTAAGTAAACTCTGTGTAGACAAAATGTAAATAAAGTCAGAAAAGGCCAATAAGTAAACTCCAAGCCCGACAAATCTATGTAATATATATATATATATATATATATATATATATATATATAGCAAAAACGCACTTGAGGTAAATCCAGCTCATCTGATATGTCCAATAATAATTATATATATATATATATATATATAGCGAATAAACGCATCCTGGATGTAAAATCCAGCTCATCGATATATGTCCGATAACAATTATATATATATATATATATATATATATATATAAATATATATATAAAATGCTCCGCATCAAGTTCAGGCTCAATCGAGGCATAACTCGATAATGTTAGTCCATATATATGAAATATATACATATATATATATATATATATATATATAAAATGAAAACCACGATCAAAGTCCGCAAACGCACACAACACGACTCTCAATGTGTATAACAATGTGTGCTATATGAGAAGAAGAGTTTTATAAAATGTAAGAAGGCTTACAAAGTACGCCAAAGTAGACTTCTTCTATGACTTTAAATGGATAAACACTCACCTCCCCACGAATAAAAATATAGCTATATGTGAGCTAACTAGTGTTTAAAGAAGAGGAAACACTCAAAAGATGTGTATGCAGAGTAAAATGGATTGGGCTTCCTCGCTTTTTTCCTTCTCTCTCTCTCCTCAAATGGTCACCCAAGCCTCAGATATATATAGACGGATGGTCATAGTACACACAGCACACGTACCGCAGCTTGTACCTGCAACCGGTCGTGGTGGATCCGAGCCTCACGGGTCCCGTCGTCTCATAAGACGCACAACATGCGCAATCGTAATGTCCACTCAAACTTGCAGAACTTCAATCTGAGCATCCAAACGAGGTATATCTGACCTTCTTCAGACCGCTTGTGTTGAGAGTTACATAATAACATGGATTAGAGGTTGTACGAAGTCAGGAAGAGGGGTCTATGCCCATGGTCTTCAAGCTTCAAATTCTATCCAAAGTATTGCCACACGTAATAGTCACTCAGGATTGTCACTCCTTGGTTCTTGTGGGACATTGTTGGATGTATGTATGATGTGTTGAGACAACGTGCCATTTATCAAAGGAACAAGATGATGTTTGACTCCTCACCGGGGTTATCGCCGGTTTGAGTTGAAAGTAGACATTGCTCAGGGTTACAGCTAAGATTGGACTACTTGTTGGTATACCACGATATCATATTGTTGATGTGGTAAGATGACGCTGTGACTCCTCACCCGGTTATCGCCGGTTTAAGCGAAAGCGTGACGTTGCTCGTGGGTTACATCCGAGATTGACCGCCGCTTGTTTGTTTATATCTTACCGCTCATCCGTGGATGTTCCTGCTTCACCCGCTGTTATCTCTCGGTCCGAGGTGTGTGTGCCTCGACAGATGTCGGTGGTTGAAGTTTATCAGATATGTTTGAAACAAGCATTTTCGGTTATCACCGAATCGCAATGGCATCTCTTGGGGCTATCACCAAGGATGGGGTTGCTACTCCCAAAGGTTTCTCTCGGGATCGAACCGAAAGCGTCGCGGTGTTATCGCCGAGATAAATCGCCCTCTCCTGTGTTGTTGCTTGGCGATTTTTGATCTCGCATATCTCGGGTTATCTCCGAGATTGAAAATGACATTCCCTGTGTGTTTCGGGTTTTGAGATGACGTTCTCGGGTTGGTGTCGGTTGAACTAAACTTCCGAGTAGTATCCGAAATGGATGTAATGCCTTCGTGGTTATTATCCAAAAGACGAAATCTACCCTCCTGCAATGTTAGTAATAGGAGTGCAAAAAATTTCGAGTGTCTACAGATGCCCCTCTTTATCATATTCATGCAATGCAAGGCATGGATAGGATAAAGAATACTAGACACTTGAAATGCAAGCAAGATAAACATGATGCTATATGCAGCAACATGATGCAAATGCATGTAGAATGCATGAATGATTGTCGTGTAATCCCGCCGGGATGACAATCAATGATGGCTTGACATGCGATCCAAGTTTCCAAGGATGTTAACGCTGGGGCTATCACCAAAGTCTTGAATCCTAGACACCGGCTTATACTCCATAGAGGTACCTCTTATGTGGAAGAGATCTCATGGGGATAAAGGCTTTGTTCTCGCTTGAGGATGTGTATAACATGTTCCCTCATACTTTCTGGAGTTATCGCCAATGTTGTTGTTGCCGCCAGGTCATCTCGACCTTCGCTGATGTGTGTATCACCGATAGATCCTCGTTGGGTGCATTGTCAAGGCCGCTTGACCTTCATCGATGTATGTGTCAATGGTAGCATTGTATTGTAACCCTCACCGGGTAAGGTTACATCGACGGGTTTACTTGCCTCTACCGATATGACGTCAAGGTCGCTTTCACCTTCATCGATGTGTGTATCAATGGTTACATTATATTGTGACTTCCCACCGGGGACACGTAGATGTTTGAAGGATGCGTACAGTGACTTCCCGCCGCCGGGATATGTAGATGCTTGATAACTTTGGCATTGTAATTCCCCCCGGGGAGGTTTGATATTTCATGGTTTTTGCATCAGAATTCCCCATCGGGATACGCCGTGGTCATTCGACACTCATCGACCAAGATCGGACCTTTGGGGTATCATTGCCAGCATGATCCGTGAAAGTTGAGCTCATTGGTATAGTATACCCCGCATTCAAAGTGAATACCTTTGAGACGACGGAGTTTAACTCGACCGACGAGAAACCGTGATTTCAAAGCTATTCCGCTCAATCGCAGAGCATTTTTATTCCCGATTCGCCCTTTTCACCAGGAGACCTCCTTTGCAACTCTAACCGAGTGAGCCGAGGTGTGGGACCCATGTAGGGGGCCGCAGTACCTCGCAGGAGCCACAGTTAGCTCATGCCAACCGTGTGTTTATGTATAGGTGGTCGGTTGCTTTTATAAGTCATTTTCAAGTCATTCAAATGAAGGAAAATCGAGAGCTCTTTCTTCGATCTCATTGAAGTTCGGGCAACTTTCTCGCATATTCTCGCCACCGCATAAGCGCTCTTCATCGTCCCGGTAACACATGCATGTATTTTTTTTTCCAATTTCTTCGTCCATTGAAAATGACTTATCGCATGAAATGCATTTAGACACATAGTAGTGAATATATGCATGCCGATATGACTTGATAAAAAATATTCAACATAGCAAATGTTAGTATTAAACCATGTCAAATATAATGATGTGAAAAATTTTGACTTTTGAAATACCAAATTGGCACCTTTTATCGCTATTTCTTATCCTATCTGAGGACAAATGAGTAAAGGTAGACAAGCAAAATAATCCTGTAATTAGACTACACTTACGGATTTTTTTATCGCAATGTATTGATGCATACAGATGTATATGATCGCATGTATAGTGTGCTATCGAATGGCCACCTAGTCATGCCTATGTGCATGTGGATAGTCCCATTTACAAAGGGGCTATGGCAAAATTTTCCCAAAATGTAGGTATTGGGTAGTCATGCATTTTTAACTCTATCAGAGATGTATGTTAAAGCAATGCATGCATGCATGTAATCATAGAATGCATTTTGAAAAGACTCTGTAAGAAATTACCACACCCTTTCTCGAGGTGATTTGAGAGACTTGTTGTCCGTGATATCATGGATCCGGATCACCCGAGTAGTTCCCGCAGACCACTTCGTGTACTGGAGGAGGGCTTTTGAAGAGCCTCAACGCTGCTCATTAGAGACAACCTCATCATTGGTGGAGGCGGTGATACGTCCCTATTCGGGTTGAAGTGCCAAATGTCGAGGACGAGGAGGAGGATGCACCGATCGAGGTTCCCGCCTCCCGTCAGACGTGTTCCCCATAGGGAATTGCTGTATTCAAGTGGCGAACCCAGATCTTCTAGGTGACTTGAGTAGGCATCCTTCAAAGATACCGCACGCAAACGAGGTATGAAGTTAGATCTTTAATCTTCCTTATTTCCTATCATGAGGAGTCAAGGAGTCTCGATGTTGATCTTCATTTGATGTAGGTTCCCAACTTCACACAAACCTCGAGGGAACTGGTTTAGCATCCACTCTATGTATCGTGCCTCGCATGATGACTACAGAGCGATCGTCCATGGTCGGGGATTCGGAGGTTCTTCTCCATTCTACCCCATCGTTGTCCCCGGGTTACCTCTCGTGCATTGTTCGAGCGGGGTTCCACCTGCATCTCACCACCCATTTGGCCGGATCATGAGGTGATGATGACGCCGATGGATCGCGGTTTATCACAGTATGGAGTTTGAGGGGATCCGCAGCTCGCACGGCGGGATATCACCCCTACCGCCATCGATCCTTGTTGGGAGTTCCGGCGAGGCGCCAAGGGCAAGGGACTGCTCAGATACAGTCCTTTTGAGCGTAGATGCTATGAGCGGGCTATTGAGTGAGCCTATACCCGGCGATGAGAGTCGTGGATCGTGATTCTTCGGCGATTGTTCCGATGATCATTAGGGGTCGCTTACATAGCAGATAACTCTTCTACTTGTCCTTCGCTTTCGATCAAAGACCACTCGACACGTGGACCGTGATAGAGAGAGTATGATCGGGGTTCCTACACCTTTGCCTACTTCCTCGTGGGAATGCGATGCGATCGCAGGGCTTCGACCGAGGCATGGTTAGGATTCTACCCATTTCGCCGGTGAGTGTTTCTCTTGTCTTTTCCCATGTATGGGTTAAGAGTGTTGACCGACAAGCAGATGTTTGCCTTTGTGTCAAGGCGCTTTGGGCCTATGAGAGGCTTCCTTGTTTAAGGCCCCCGCGTGAGCGCAGTGTTAGGTTTAGACACCTATCCACGAGGACGGAGATGGCATCATTCCATACTAGCGAGGTCCCCGCTATTTGGGTTTCACTCATTGTCGCCCATACCGGAGTTATCGACAACCGATGTCATCACATGGATTCCTACTCTCGAGAGCATTTGGGAGTTGGTTTTGAGGATGGGTACCGACCGAGTAGTAGTACGCCATTTCCACCCGCAGATTCCTCTCTTCACAGATGGAGGATGGGAGCTCTATTTAGAGAGCGTGCATATTATTAGAGCACTACAGAGAGAGATTCAGATACCGATCTTGCCTCCCCCAAGCGTTATCGGGCTGCTTTCAGCCACACCCATCATCGACATCCCATTGATGGGGATCGACGGCTTTACATTATCGAGGGCCCCTTTTCTCGTGAGATGTTCCAAAGATCGGTGGATCCTCGTACGATTGGAGCTCGCACCCACGCCACACGCTTTATGGGGGATATGGTTCCAGATCCGTGATGATGACGGATTAGCTAGCCCGTGTCGTCGAGATCCGACTCATGTGACACATGATTGACAGATCGACTTTAAGAAATGGACCGGCCACATCTTTTCATTCGCATTTGGGCAGAGATCCCGCAGAGGTAGATACTTTTGATCCTTCCAGCCTCGCATTGGTCCCTCGTGTGACCCATATGGTTTTGCCACAAGCAGATCCTCCTCAGATCGGCCGACATCCCCAGAGATAGAGATCCAAAGGACTCAGAGGAGTTACATCAGTGGATGATCGATCGACGATGTGTACATCGACACTTTTCGACTTTTTTTCGATGTATTTCTTGCTATCTCTTTGATAGGCCTCTATATCTTTGATAGTATGTTGGGTAGCTTTGCCCCATTTCCTCATATTTTAGTCAGTATGAGATGTATTAGATGATGATATACTTAGAATGTATGTATATAGCTTTCCATTCCCTATATCATATTGCCATCTATCATATCATGCGATGTTATTATGTTATGCATATGTATGTATGTCCAGAGATATTCAAAGATTGACCCTCGGATGGTCTTATAACACTACCGCATGCATGTCTGTCTTCTTCGATAGCTTAGTCAGATTGATCATACCCCACCATTTGTGGTGGTAGCTGTATATGCGATCATGGTATGATAGTATATCACCATCGATACGGTGATCGTAGATGATTTGTTGCAAAGATACTACGACCCTCGCTGATGTTTCAGTGTTCCTCCAGATTTGTAGAGGGTATGCTAGAGCACCGGGTACCGAGATGATGTGTTTTTCGATTTGGGACCCGTGAGTCGACTCCTACTTTGGAGGAGTATGCACGATTGATGATGATGCCTCCTCGATGTACTTCTCATGCGTATATATGGCTATTGGAGACATGAGTAGATAGTTCATGACCCTCACCGGATTGAGACGTAGAGTGGTCCAGACGAGATTACATCCGCCACGTGATATCCCAAAGATTTTCCTCGCTTGATGTGTTTGGCTCTCGAGGATAGCTATGCACGGCATTCCGGGATTTCACCACACCGAGGACCATCATGCTTCACCCGTAGTAGATGTACTACTTCTATGCGTATTGCCATACGCCTACATGCCACGGTAGACATGGATGAGCTGGATATCTGGCCATTATGGCAAAGAGAGCTCTCGTGGAGGGTCATACCATCATTGACCGATGATTATCGCAGAAGACCTCGAGGTCGGTCACCTATATACCGCCGCACTTATCCGGCAGGAGTATTTTACAGTAGTCTCACCATGTCAGTATGTGTGGTTTATGTCACACTTGAGACCGATTGGCACATTTAGACATCATGGATTTTGTTTCACCCATGACATAGCCATGACGACGATTCCTTCCAAATTTCGAGAGTATACGGATGCTACATCGTGGTCCGCTTTCCGGCAGGATTAGAGATCCATTTGATATATTGCCGTGTTCGTGGCTCACCACCCTACAGCTTTCATTACTCATGCTCCGCATGGATTATCTCCTCCGGGCCGGATTGAGGGGCATGATCACTTACCACCCACCGGGTCGTGATGTGTCAGGCTTGACCAGCTTTTAGGATTTCCATCCGTATGAGGGGGCAAGAGTCAAGACTTCTTCATCACACCGCTTGTCAATGGAGAGGATGATCCAGTCAGATGCCTGCTGGGATCAAAGAGAGTCGGCCGATTTTTTCACAATCCATCCAGTTGTTCTCTCGCAGTATTCCGCATGGATGGAGACAGAGATCGATCGGCCACGCGGCAGAGATCCACAAAGGTGGGGATTGATTCTCGACGATGAGGAGCCTATAGAGGAGGCTATTATTCCCACCGATGATTCGATCACTGGTCGCCAAAGATTTGTGATGGATTCTCCCACCCCGAAAAGCCATCATCACTACTCAAGATTCTAAGACAAACATTTGGAGCAGAGCTTACATCCGATGACCTATGATAGAGATCGTGCTAGGGCCGCGATGTCGACAGCTTGATGAGAGAGATACCGCCTCGTTAGAGAGGGATGAGGCTAGATCACCCAGGATGCATTGATTGGGGAGCGGGATGCCGCCTTATCTGCTAGGGGATGTGGCCATTGCAGATAGTACTTCAAAGGAGATCCCGATGATGATCATCAATCTTGACCGACATGAGTGCTTACATCGATGAGCATTATGCCACCATGCAGCTAGCTTAGCCTCGATCCGCTAGCTCGTGTAGATACCTCAAGGTGAGCTTGCAGTGCTTCCTCCGCCTTCGTGAGAGGGATGCTATGTTAGATCCGATAGTTCGCATGATATACGATCTCAGAGATAGCTTTGTATTTTCCTCATGACTAGCTTAGCCATTTTGTCATGTACAAAGATATGTATGTATATATCAAATAAGATTATATATGGCAGGGAAATATATTTTGATTCACTTCCCTTTTAGTTATGCCTTGATACTTGCTTGATGTTTGCTGCTTTCTCCGTGGCCTTGTGATCTTGATGCATTCTCAAACTTATCCTCGATAGATGGACATTGAGACGCCGCAAGATCTCTCGTAATCTGGATCATTGATTTCGTGAATCCCTACCATCTTTGGTGTCTTGGGACCGGTATCTCAGATGGAATGTGGAGAGGAGGGTGGTTTCTTCCTCTCTCGAGATCGACCGCACCACGATGGTCGCCAAGATTTCTATTTGTGAGAGAAGCCTAGTTAATTCCATCTCTTATGGGTTGGTATTGCTCTTTTTCGAGGCACGATCGCAGCTTTAGATGGTCACCGAATCTTCTATTTGTGAGAAGAGGTCAGGTAATTCCATCCCTTTGATCCAAAAACCGGCGAAATGGGGCGAATCAAGATTGATCCCAAAGACTGCAGACAAGTATGTTGTTCGGTAGGGGTTAGATCGCACCATGAATGGTCGCCACGCACTCCTATTAAAGAGGAGATCAAGTCTGCGTAGTTCAACCTAGTGTGGGAGGTTCAACAATGCGGAAGGCGTATGGGTGTAGAAGTATTTTTGTTGTTTTTGTTGTTTTTAGAGAAAAAGGGTAGAAATGTTTTTGTTGTTTTTCTTTATTATGACCGCCATATAAAGATATGGTTGCCTACGCACTCTCGTGTATCGTGGAGATCAAATCGACGTAGTTCGCCTCGTGACAAATCAAGGCGAAGAGAAGTGTGAATCCCATGTGCAAAGCTATATCATGGGGGAGAAGAAAGTTTAATCCCATAATGGGGACAAACTGCAAGTGTGTAAAAGTTTGATCCCGCCCTCGTGACAAACTCAGAAAAGCAGCGTGAAAAAAGTTTAATCCCGCCTTCGTGATAAACCGCAGTGTGAAAGGTTCAATCCCGCCTTTCGGATAACCAAAATTGAGAAAGGTTCAATCCCGCCTTCGTGATAACCAAAATCAGTATGGAAGGTTTGGAATGAAGTAAAACCAAAGTTGCCGGCTTGAAGTGTATGTTTCCGAGGGCGTAAGAGAGCATGTAAAAGGGTGAAAGGGTTCAAAACCGAATGACCGGTGATTTGGTGATCAAAACCAGATGTTTGTTTGATGGTAACTTCGCATATAGTACCGCTTTCACTTGTCCGAAAGTTAATAAGTCGTGGAAATTCATCGCCATCCATTTCCTCGCAATCTGAGAGCACCTCCCCAATAATACTTCCTTGACAACAAATGGGCCTTCCCAGCTAGGGAGCGAATTTTCCCTTAGATCGATCTCTTGGGTTGTCAATGATCTTCTTCAAAACCAAGTCATGTTGTTTAAATTGCCAGTAGTCGGACTTTTTTCGTTTGTAGGATCGATCGCGGCGATCCTTTGTTGATATAACTCGACCATGGAAGATTGTCGCGCTTCTCCTTTCGCTCTATCGTCGAGACAATTGTGATACCGCCTTTGTACCCATAGGTCTTCATCCAACCGAGCATCCATCAATACTCGAGGGATTCCATTTCCCTTCTATGGGGAGCACTACTTCCATCCCATAGACTAATGAGTAGGGGGGTTGCCCCAAAGGAAGTTCGCATGGAAGTTCTGTAGGCTAATAAAGTCGATGCAAGAGGTCGTGCCATCCTTTGTGATCGCGACATTTTCTCGCATGATCTTTTTTGATGTTTTTATTAGCCGCTTCAACAAAGACCATTCATCTTTGGACGGTAGATGACGGAGTTGAGGTGTTTGATGTGGAATTTTTCGCATAACTCCTCCATCATTTTGTTGTTGAGGTTCTTAGCATTGTTCGACACAATGACCTCTCGTTGTCCATATCGACAATATGACATTGTTTCGATGAAAGCAATGATAACTTCTTTAGTAACCCCGGGGAAGGATGTCGCTTCTACCCATTTGGTGAAGTAGTCGATCATGGTGAATATGAATCGATGTCCATTATCGGGCTTTGGGCTCGATGGGCCCGATCACGCCCATTCCCCACATCGAGAAGGGCCATGGCGAACTCATATCAGGAGTTCCCTCGAGGGGCGTGGATAGCATTCCCATGAATCGCATCGATAGCACCTCTCTGACGCGATCATCATCACAATCACTTTGAGTGTAAGCCAATAATGTCCTGCTCGAGAATTTTCTTGACAAGTAAGGGTCCGCTTACGTGAGGGCCATATACTCCACCACGGATCTCATCCATGAGTCGCCGAGCTTGGTCTTTGTCCGACATCCGAGGAGACCTAATCCTCGCATCTCTTTTGTAGAGTGCATCTCCGCCAGTAGAATTTCATAGCAAGTCGATGAATCCGCCTTTCTCGCTTAGTCTCGCCTCACGGGTGTAGATCCATCTCGCAGATATTCCTCGATGTGTCGATACCAAGGATTGTGGATGGAGGTAGCTCATCCGATACTTCTCCAACGTAATTCCCATAGATCGGGCTTTTTTGCAGAGCAAACGTGATGCTTGGCATGTTTTCCTTGTCGTATATGTAAACCAAGGAGGCCAACTTTGCTAATGCATCTCGCAAAATCATTCCTATTACGAGGAATGTGTAGAAAGGAGATTTCTTCAACTCCAAAGCCATCTCAGAAACTTGTCGATGGTAAGGCAAAGAAATGCAATTCTTTGGTTTGATAGATTCCTGTGGATTGCTTGATTACCAATTTAGAATCCCCAAAGATAGCTTAACCGCCGATGCCCATCGAACGGGCAAGTTTTAGCCCCATGATACGCCTTTCATACTCACCGTGTGTTGTTGGTGCCGATAAATTACAATTTGACGGCCGACGGATATCGCCTCCCCCGCATCGGATATTAGGACCGCTTCCAATCCGAGCCTTCTCAGATAATACCCATCAAAATACATTCTCCACGCTCGATGATGTATCAGATCGATGTCAGAATAAATTGTCATTACCCTTCATCGTGGAAGTATGTTTCTAAGGGTTTGTAATCCTCTCAGTGTGCGGCGCCAGCTTGATCCGCAATTCCTCGACCTTTGATGACTTTTTTGCATCACATAGATTTATGTCAAATTGTCAGAGGATCAACTCGCCATCCGATAATCGACAATTCAAGATATGGGTTTGTTTGAACACATACTTGAGAGGATCCACGCGGATATGAGATGGGTCAGTGTGACCATGGAGGTAATGTTGTAACCTCATGGAAGCCCATGCTAAAGCACAACAAGTCTTCTCGATCGAGTGTACTTGTGTTCACCGATGTCAATCTTTTGGCCGAGGTAATAGATAGCTCGCTTCTCGCCTCTATCGTCTTTTTTCCCCCAAAGATGCAAATTCCATAAGATTGTCATTTATGGACAGTACATGAATAGGGGAACATCATCCCTCGGAGGTACCAAAATAGAGCGTTAATCAGCTTGTTTTTTGATTGATTGTGAGGAAGGCTTTCGACACTCATCGCTCCATTTCATGGAGGAGTTCTTCCTTAATAAATTGAAGATCGCTCACAAAGGTCAGTGAGTCGAGAAATGAATCGCTAATGAAGTTGATCCTTCCCAAAAATCCCGTATTTCTTCTCTCTGTCTCGAGGAATGGGCATTTCCTGATGGCTCGGATTTTGGTAGATCCAGCTTCAATCCTTTTGTGGTCGATTAGAAACCTAGCAACTTGCTCGACTTAACACCAAAGGCGCACTTCAAGGGATTCAACTTCAAGTTGTACTTACGCAACCTGCTGAAAAGTTTTGTGAGATGGTCTAAGTGGTCCTCCTCCTTCCGGATTTGACAATGATGTCATCCACGAGATCTCTATCTCTTTGTGCATTAAATCGTGGAAAAGAGCCATCATAGCTCACCGATAGGTTTCCCCTGCTGCATTGATGAGGCCGAATGACAACCGCTCAGAATAAAAAGGTTCCCCAAGGAGTGATGAAAGCGCTTTTCTCATGATCTTCCTCAAATGACCATAATTTGATGGAACCCCGCAAAGCAATCAGAAAAGGAGTACATGCCGTATTGAGCAGTGTTGTCAATAAGAATGTGGATAAAGGGCACGGGAAAGCTATCTTTAAGGCAAGCTTTGTTCAAATCCCGATAATCCACGCAAACTCGCACCTTTCCCCTTGTTTTAAGCACGGAAACAATGTTGGATATCCACTCCGGATATGTAGACACCATGATGATGCCAGCTTGAAATTGTTTCACAATTTCTTCTTTAACTTTTAAACTCCATTCAGGTTTTAATCGCCTGAGTTTTTGTCTAACTCGCTTGAATCTTTCTTTAATGGGAAGGCGATGAAGAAAAATGTCAGTGGACAAACCCACCATGTCTTAATGAGACCATGCAAATACATCTTGGAATTGGGTTAATAGTGCAACCATATCATTCCGTTGATTTGTGGTAAGGTCTGAACCAATCTGGATTAGCTTAGGGTTGTCTAAGGTTCCAGATCGAAAGGAGTGGTTTGATCAAGATTGGGTTTAGGTTTGTCTCACGACCCATTCCTTAATCTCTCGAGGTGTCTCAATGTCCTCTTGATGTCCATCAAGTCTCGAGTCTAACTTTGCATCAAAGTTACAACCTCAGGAGAGAAGGCACCTCATCGCTAAAGTACAGTGCACATCTAAATTCGTAGTCCTCAAACAAAAGATGCTTTCACTTAATATATGCAATCGCTCGATCATACAAAAGTGTTAGTATGTACGTGATAAAATAACTCGCTAGTGTTGTAAAAGGAAAGCAAGCAATTAAAGTTATCTATAGGCGTAGGGATTTTCTCCCCATTTTACCCTCGCATCGACCAATGCATGGAGTGTCGCTCCAATTGTCGAGGGCAAAGTCCTCAAGGATCTGCAGATGATGGAAGGATCGCTATTGTCCTCCTTCTCCCGAATGATAACCATGACATCCGGGCAATCATCGCCTGGGTGTATCTGCTTGTATGTTCATCATGAACAATGACGCTAATGCCCGCCATCATCAAGGCAAGGTCATGTTTACGCTTCCATTCCTTTTCTTCCATCTCGGGATCGTGAATCAACACCTCTTTTTTTGCTTTGAGGCACCGGTTTTGGAAACAAGATAGCCACAACATGGGTCGGCACCTTTATCGAGATTGCATTAACTCATGAGGTAAAGGTATAGAAAATCGCCATGCAAGGCGGCTTGAGGAACCCGCTTGTGCTTATGAGGATTCCTCGTGGATCGAACTAGTATAGTAATAGCCTAGTCCTACTGTTCCAATTTGACCGACATTTGAATAGGGTGCTTAATACCCCGCTTATCTTTACCGAGCCCTTGTCCGTGTTGATGACCCAATGACATCATTTCTTGAGTGGCCGACATAACCTCGCAGTAAATCTTGGGTACGGAAGTGGCGCCCAATAGAATGGTATCATGTGTATTACTCACTTCCAAAGTATGGAAACCGCCTGCCTTCAACTTCCTCAATCAAGCCGATAATTGGTAGAATTCCTTGTTCAGACAATCCGGCCAAATATTGACAAAGACTAGACCGTTGTTGATGATGTATTTGAGTTGTTGATGTAGTGTGGATGGAATAGCCCAACCATGTGTATCCATGGTCTCCCCAATAAAGCAGTTGTATCCTCGAATCTATCTTGAGGACGTGGAAGGATACATTGAATGTATTTGGACCAATCTCAATTGGCAATTCAATCTTTCCGACGGATTTCGCTTCGGGATCCATCAAAAGCTCTACGACCGTATGGCTACTTTGGATCCGCTTGAGATTGATATTCATTTTTACCAAGGTGGCATAAGGACGAGATATTTAGAGATGAGCCTCCATCTATCAATACTCCCGCTAGCATATACCCGAAGATAACACCGCGATGTGCAATGGCTTGCAACCGACCGGTTCCTTCGGGAGGTATATCATCATCGCTGAAAGGATATCACATTGTCATTGAAAATGTGATCAACCAAATGTTGAAATTTTTCCACGCCCACCGATTTTGGCAAGTAGGCTTCTTCTAAAACCTTCAACAAGATCTTCCGATGATTCTCGTAAGAGAAAACCAAATCCAGAGATTGAAATCTGGTGTGGAGCTTCTCGCAAGCTTAAAACCACTTTGGCTTCATTACGACCCATAGTACGGAGGAATTTTTCAATCTTCTCCATGGGCAATTTCCCTTGCTTCGCAAGTAGGTTTGATAACCCGCCGAGGAAGGTACAAAGGATTTTCTTTTCGACATCAGAGCAGTAGTATGAGACGTGGATCCTTCAAATTTTCCATAATTCCATGGAACTTTGTGCAAGTTTACAATGTGATGTCAGTGGTCAAAGGTAAAGGAATTGCTCTCGTGTACCACTTTCAAAGGATTGTCACCTCCTTTGAGTCAATTGGTTGTATGGGAAATACTTTGACAGTCTCATCATTCACTTCGAGATAAATCTGCCATCGATCCCTTCCATTGGGTAGGGCATGCATTCCCACCCTTGAGTCAACATGTTAGGTAATCATCTCGCTATTTGCAGACACCGCTATCAATAAGATTCTCAATAAGATGGCGGAGTGCCCAAAGATTCTTCTCGTCAGGTTGTGACCATGAGAATGTGAATGATATTAACACATTTCATCGATTGAACCGCCTCGAAGCGGGATTGATGGGAGGGAGAAGGAATGTGATTCTTCCTTCATTGATCAACATTTGAAGTATCTCTTCCATAGACTGGCCCAGATAGGTGAATTCCCTTTGATTGGCAAAATCCCGACGGGCTTTAGCACTTGCTCGCTTTAAACCTTATCCTCCATAGCTTCACTTTCTTCAAGGTGTCAAGGGAGCATTTATAACAAATGGAAGGAGATGTGCATGCTCCTCGCCGATTAATCAAGGCGCGTGACTTGATGTCGATGGGTCACCAGCTCGCCAATTGCTCAATTTGTTTGGAAAGAGCTTTCATCTTTCGCTCCATGGTAAATTGAACTTTGCATAATCCCATTTGTCAACACCGCCTTTGATGGGTTGGGACGATTCGCCATCGAACCTTGTACAAAGGCTCCAACCGATCATGTTGACCTCTTCTTCTTTGTGTTGAGGAAGAGGGTTGTCTTGCACATGAGGGTTGATCTCGTTTGGTGACTACAATCTCACCGCTATCTATCGTGATCCTCGAATCTTATGTTTCAAGGCCCAACAATCTTGAGTATCATGTCCGGTGCCCCAATGATAAGCACACTTCCGAGTAGCATTAAAACCCCCGCCATTAGGGTCACCGGTGGAAGAAGATGTAATTTTCTTCCGAGCAAAAAGAGCAAGAATGTTCTCGAGCGAATCCCCTAAGGGTGTGAACGCTCGAGGTCGCTTTACTTCTCACTTTTTAGGCAATGGAGGGTTCAAGATTGTGCCGAAAAGGGAGTAGTTTCTCCTCCGTGCATAGGCATGTTTGATCGCCTTTTTGTCCTTGTAGTATCAAGGAAACATCCTCCTCTTTCTTTTTATGGACCCTCCGGGTTGTTTCCATAAGATCCGATCGATGTGCTCAAAGAATGCCTTTAAGAGCTGCTAGGTCTTGAATTTTACCGACTTCAATCCCATTTCACCATCTCGCCGTGTTTGATCATTTCGTAAAATGGTTTGCCAATACCAAATAGAACTCTCTCATAGAAAGGAGCTTCTCAGACATCTATGAAAAGTCATGACCATTTCTCGATTCTCATCATGGAAGGAATAACTTGAGCAAAGAAGGCGCCCCACCTTTGAAAGCATACTCTAAACGACTCATTAGACTATTTCTCGACCTTGGTAATTTGGTACCGGCCAGAGCCATCCGAGATTGAAAATCAGATTGAGTGAGGAAGGCGTGAGCCACCTTCTTCCCAAATATGGATCTTAGAGTTGTCTAACTGCATATACCATGAACGGGCTTCTCCAAATGACTTTTTCTCAAAACAAATGATTCGAGCTTTTCATTCTCCGCATAAGATCCGAAGTTCTCCAATGAACACCTTTAAATGTGTGTAAGGATCCCCTAATCCGCCATATTTTTCAAAATCGGGGTCTTAAATTCTCTCGATAATGCACACCGTGAAATATGCAAAGGTCTCAGATATGAAACACCGCCACGTGTTCCAATCCCTTTGAGAACGCGAATGGTTTCCTCCATTCAAGGACCTTCTTTCCGATGTCACCGGTGTCCGGATCTCCTTTGAGATGGGTGCCTTCGTGGTCTTTGTTGGTCAGATCCAACCGATGTTCGGAATTGTTTTTCCGCACCTTGAACTCCCCTCAGGTAGAGGATTCTCAGATGTGTAGGTATCTTCGCACTCTCGAGTAGACCGGTGTAATTTTTTTAGTAGAACAACCAAGTCTCGTGATTTGTTTACTCAATCCATCAAATTCTTCTCTGGAAACAGATTAGACTCGTTCTAAGAGGATATGATTGGTCAGTAGTTTCGCAAATTTTTTGGATTTTGACGTGTAATGTGCCCAATTGCTTCCCTACAAAAGACTTACGTAGTTTAGTCTTAGGGTAATATAAATGTTATCATAACATGTCCATTTTAGGAATTTGTCCTGCAAAACCGGGTTTGTTAATTGATAATAACATGTCATGCATGCACATATATTCTTCATATTTTCCATTACATATGGATGGACATGGAATAAAATTACAAGTAAATGCTTTTACAAGTAATTGAAAATGGAAAGCATGAAGAAACTTTCCTCTGCGCTTTGTTTATCGTAGGTCGACCTATCCTAGGGTTTCTCTCGCGCTTTTCGGCATGAAGGTTCCCGATCATCGCAATCTACTTGACGGAAAGTTAATCCTATTGCTCAACCGAGCGAATCTGAGTGGTGCCTTTCCGAGCCCCGGGGAATCATTCTTCCCACGAGTCCAAAGAATCAAACACCGACAGATAGCCTCCTCGTGGAGGGACCACACAACATACATTCACATACAACGTGTCTCACCGCTTATGCAAAATGATGACATGTGCGAAGCACTAATATCACATATAGATATTTAGCAAAGGCAAGAATAAAAATGCATTCGCATACATTCATCATAAATGTAAATGCAACATTCACACACAAGCATATAACAATTTTGAAAAGCTTGTAATAACGGCTTAAGCCCTCTTACCGAGTCCCCAAAGAGAGTCGCCACCGTCGACGCCGGGATTTTTTGAGTGTCCTTTTCGTTATTTGTTCTTTGTGTTCTCATGTTAATGTGAGATTTGTTTGAAAAAACAAGTGAAAAAGGTCCGACATGTATAATGTCGATTTATTTGACTTTAAGAGTCGCCAACAGTGTATTTAATCGGTCAGCACTAACGCAAATCAAAAAGGTTTGCACATTGACCCAGTGTTTTGACACTACTAAACGGGTCTGTGAAACCGAGATTCATTTTGGGTCCGGGGGCTTGATTATGCGAGGGAAGGTGTTAGGCACCCCCCGACATCCGTGTTACCACGGTGACCGCCACTTCTCAAAGAAATTGTTATATGAATGTGTGTTTATATGTGTGTGTGTGTGGATCAATGTGCAATTATTTGAAAGTAGTGTGAGGCCTCGTTCACACCTATATACACAAGGTTTGAATTTTATAGAAAAATTCAGTTTTAACCAAGATATATCAATGAAGTTTTGTAAAAGAGGTTTTTCAAACCCTGTGCTCAATAGGAATTGAGACCTTTTCATACTTCCATTTTATTATTAAATGTTCGGCTTGTTTGCTTTTATTTTCGAGATGCGAAGCATTCTCGAGAAAATAATATACAGCAGTGCCAAACTCCTCATGGGCATGACAGCCATCCAAGGAAATTCAGACACTGTAAAATAATGTACAAGTCGCCATAAATTAAAAATGTCCATCATGGGAACCAAATCTAGATTCAAGAAATCAACTCGTGATCACATGATTCCTAGGCTCACATGATACTTGCAATTTATATGGAAAGCAAGAAGTCGCTTATATATATAAAAGTCAGAATATATATATATATATATGATCACCACCACGAAGCAACTCCATGGGGATCGAAAATGTAAATATATAAAAGCGGTAAATATATATATATATATATATATATATATGATCAACCGCCACGAAAGTAAACTCCAAAGTGGGACAAAATGTAAATAAAGTCAGAAAGCGATCAACCGCCACGAAGTAAACTCAAAGCAGACAAAATGTAAATAAAAAAAAGTAAAAGGCCACGTAAGTAAACTCCAGCCCCGACAGAATGTAAATATATATATATATATATATATATATATATATATATATATATATATATATATAGAAAGAACGCATATGAGGTAAATCCAAATCGATATGTCCGGAATATATATATATATATATATATATATATATATATATAAACGCACGGATGTAAAATCCAGCTCATATGATATGTCCGATATATATATATATATATATATATATATATATAAGCAATTTAAACGCTCCGCATCAAGTTCAGGCTCAATCGAGGCATAACTCGATAATGTTAGTCCATATATATGAAATATATACATATATATTAGTATATATATATATATATATATAAAATGAAAACCACGGACCAAAGTTCGGGCAAACGCGCACACAACGCGACTCTCAATGTGTATAACAGTGTGTGCTATATGAGAAGAAGACTTTATAAAATGTAAGAAGGCTTACAGTGGGCTGCCAAAGTAGACTTCTATGACTTTAAATGGATAAACACTCAGCTCCCGCCGGATAAAATATAGCTATATGTGAGCTAACTAGTGTTTAAAGAAGAGGAAACACTCAAAAGATGTGTATGCAGTAGTAAAATGGATGTGGCTTCCTCGCTTTTTTCCTTCTCTCTCCTCTCTCTCAAATGGTCAATTCCAAGCCTTGTATATATAGATTTGATGGCCACAGTACACCTCACGCATAGTCAGCAGCTTGTACCTGCAGCTGGTCGTGGTGGATCCGAGCCTCGCGGGTCCTGTCATCTCGTAGTACGTGCAGTCGTGCACTGTAATGTCCACTCGAACTTGTAGAACTTCAATTCGAGCATCCGAACGAGGTATATTTGACCTTCTTCAGACCGCTTGTGTCGAGAGTTACGTAATGACATGGATTAGAGGTTGTACGAAGTCAGGAAGTGGGGTCTATGCCCATGGTCTTCAAGCTTCAAATTCTATCCAAAGTACTGCCACACGTAATAGTCACTTGGGATTGTCACTCCTCGATACTTGTGGGACATTGTTGGATGTATGTATGATGTGTTGAGACGACGTGCCATTTGTCGAAGGAACAAGATGACGTTTGACTCCTCGCCGGTTATCGCCGCTTGAGTTGAAAGTAGACGTTGCTCGTGGTTACAAATGAGATTGACTACTTGTTGGTATGCCGCGATATCATCTTGTTGACGTGGTAAGATGACGCTGTGACTCCTCATCGGGTTATCGCCGGCTTTTAAGCGAAAGCGACGCCGCTCGTGGTTACATCCGAGATTGACCGCCGCTTGTTTGTATATCTCATCCGCTATCCGTGGATGTTCCTCGCTCACCCGTTGTTATCTCCGGTCCGAGGTGTGTGTGCCTTGACAGGATGTCGGTGGTTCAAGTCGATTACATATGTTTGAAAACAAGCATTTTCGGGTTACCGCTTAGAATCGCAATGGCATCTCTTGGGGCTATCACCAAGGATGGGGTTGCGACTCCAAAGCTGTTTCTCTCGGATCGAACTAAGTGTCGCGGTGTTATCGCCGAGACGTAATCGCCTCTCTAAAGTTGTTGGGGCTTTTTGATCTCGCATATCTCTCGGTTATCTCCTAGATTGGAAATGACATTCCCAGTGTGTGTTCCGGTTTTGAGATGACGTTCTCGGGTTTGTGTTCCGGGTTGAACCGAACTTTCGGTAAGTATCCTAATGGATGTAATCTGCCTTTTCGTGGTTATCTCCAAAAAGACTAATCTACCCTCCCGCAATGTTAGTAATAGAGTGCGCAGAAAATTTTGAGTGTCTGATGATTCGATTATGTGGATTATTTATTAAGCTAAGTCTCAGCGATAAAATTGATGATAAATTCTTTTAAATCATAGAAGATAGTAGATATCATGCTCTACTTGACTCTTCTAATGGATTGCTTGTTCTGCTGCAGTTAAACTTGATGTCTATTGTATTCTATTAGTTGTTATATTGTTGAAGGCTAACGATAATTTATTCTGCATTATCTTAGTCATAATATTTCTTACTGGGCTAGTTGAGCTCACCCTTTCTTTCACTGTTATCTTCAGGAAATGAGAATATAGCTGGGACTAGTCGGGGAACGGATTGACGGTCCAGATGGTTGTTTTAGTAGTCCTCATTATTCTGTGAAATAGTGTGATAATAATTGTAATGAGATTGAATTTGAGTTTGGATATTATCTAGGTGACAATATTTGTATTAAAACTCACAGCTTATGTTTTGTCGTACTTTACACGACAGTTGTATAATTAAGTTGTATTTGAATTCTGTACCATGTATTTGGGGACTCAAAATGGGTGATGTATACCTATTTTGGGGGCGTCACATAGCAGTTATAACAGTTGAGTACATAATGTAAATGACATAAAGTAAATTACACTAGGGATTTTAAGTGGTTCAGAGACTCAAGCTCCTAATCCCCTCTTCTGCTTTCAACTAGCAGGATTTCCACTAAGGAAGGGCAGACCCTGAATCACTAAGATTCCTTCAAGGCCAGCAGCCTTGGAACTTCAATTCACTAAGAAATCTTCATGCCCAGTAAGCTTGGAACTCCTCTAGTTCCCTAGGAACTCTTCAAGCCCAGCAGGCTTGGAACTTCATTTAGTCCCTCCGGACAAGGACCCCTCAGGCCCTGACTACTTGTTCTTGTTGTTGTTGTTATTATTGTTGTTGTTATTAGTGTTGAGCTGCTAAGATGTCTTTAAGCTTGACCATCTTTTGTACTTAGCAGCTTGGCATGGTCCTCTTTGCATTCTGCTTCGAGTCTGGACCACATCTTCTCTGGTGCAGCTGATCTTCATTCTTTTCTGCTCATCTTCATCCCATGTCAACTGTACACCATCACCATCTGGGTTTGCAAAGTCTCTGATCTTTTGGTAGACTTCATCTGGCACTTAGCAATCCCTGAACCCTTCTTGAATGTTTTGCAGACATGATTCTGCACTTATTCTATTTTAGCTTTCAGTTCATGGTGATTCATAGAGTGGCTCTATGGGTCTTCTTTGTGCTCTACCACTTTTTTGAATGTTATCTTCTTGGCCTTCTCTGCTCTCAGCTTAGTTTCCATCTTCAGTGTCATTCTCATCTTTGTTGAGTGAAGCTTTAGTCTGTTCGAGTCCTTCTTCAAGGCTGTTTCACTTCCACCTTTGTAGTCTCATTGTCACTGAGACTTATTCTATTTAGCTCTGGTGGAACTCGTAGAGTCAACAATAGCATTTCAACAACTCAACGATTCTGCAACTTTAGCAACCCTTGATCCTTAAAGCTCTGGCTTATATGTACTCCTTCCCAATCTTCCCGTTGGGATATAGCCATTGAAAGTTTTTTGAATTGCTTCGCAGATCTCGAGTTATTTGGTGCAAACTGTAGATGTGATATAACATTCCCTTTTTCATCTTTTTGACACTGCAGTCTACTGTTTCACCTACCCCGTCAGAGATGTCACTTTGATGCCTCGGGCAGGTAGTCTTCTTTATTTCACCTTTTTGACTTCTCGATTAGAACGTCAGGATCTGTCTTTTTGCATCAATTCTCTCAACTAGCAATGTTCAAATATCAGTCTTTAGATTAAACTGTTGCCAATGCTTTAATCTTCAGATTACCGAACTCTACAATTCTGATGCATACGTTCTTGGACCTGAGTGTAGTGTCATGTTGAATATAGTTCATCGACTGGTTGAAACAACACTACGATCCTGACGAGTGTTCATTGGATCCTCAATGTAGAACACATCTTCCTTCTCTTGTGCAGTGCTTCAACACTTCTATTTGGCTCGACTGATGTCAGGAACTGATAGCTTGACTCCTTGTTCTGGTCTCTTCTAAATAGCAAGACACCTCAGATTTGTGGCATGCCCAGCTCGCTTTCTCCTTGTGATCTCCCGTTCACTTATCATCAATGGACTAACCCATTCTTAATCACTTTAGCCTTATTCATCAGAAGCTGGCCAGTATCTCTGTTAAACTATATCAATTCTTTCTTTGCTTGGCAAACACTACGATATGGGTTGACCCCAAGATTGTTGTCTTCTGTTCATTTGACAGTTACCGCATTTGCTGACTTTTCCTTAGTCAGACACTTTTACTGAAGTCTTCTTATGATCTCCTTGTAGAAAACTTCATCTTGAATGGCTTCTCAACTCAATCTGGATGTTGATTGGGTTGGTGCTTAGATCTTCTATTATCTTGCATGCCATTCATTGACTGCTCTCTGGTTTCCTTCAGGTGGGATGTATCTTTGTAGCTCAAACCAGAGGCTTCATCCTTTGGATATTCTGGGAGTGCTCATTTGTTGAGAATCGTGTTTACTCTATGATTCTGCCTTGGTGTTGTGAGCACCTCTAGTGAAGCCTTAGTTCTGCACTCTATGATTTAGCTTTGGTTCTGCAGACACTACGACTCCAAGTTCAGATCTTGACACTCTACGATTTTTATCTTTACGCTTTTTGTCTTCATCTGATCTTGCTCGACTACGATCTCTGCCTCTGATGTGATCAGTAGACTCTATGACTCTGAGTGTGGTCTACGATTATTGGCTTGGCTTCAGTAGATGCTCGGTCAGCTCATAGACAGGTTGTCTCTATGATTCTGAACATGACATTCTTAGCAGACTATGGGTCTGAGGATGTTCTTCTTGACACACTATGATCCTTCCTCGTCTCTTCTGGCAGTCTACGAACTCCGAGATCTACTATCTTGCAGACTACGATTCTGCCTTAATAGCTCTTGAGTTTTCCTTGACTCTCCAAGCAGACTACGATTTCTGGTGCAGTGCTCGACGATCAGACAAGCTTATCTATTACATTATAAGATCATCCTAACAAGCTTGATCTTTCTATATTTATAGTCCTTGTACATCATTTCTTTTTAAGGACTTTACAAAGCTGTTTTGCTTATGTAGGATCAACTTAACATATTTGATCAATTCATTCTAAGTCCTTGTACATATGTTCCTATTATCTATCAAAGGACTTTACAGCTTTTCTTGATGCAAGCATACTTACATATTCATTCATTTATATCATAATCAAATCATACATAAATAGGAATATCATTCACATGCTTATTCCTAACAATCTCCCCCTATTTGATTATGGTAAAAATAATTAGTGCATATGCATGATATGAATTAATCTTATATACAGTAAGCAACTGTATTTCTAAAACAGATAATCATGAATGTCATTGATAATAATATGGAATTTTCATAACCTATGCCACTTTACATCCTGGATCCATAACATACCTAACTGGTTAGAGATGTACCTTTTTGGCTCCATGTATATCTCCAGGATGTCTGTTGATCAGCTTCTTATCTGCTTGATCTTTTTTTGCTCCTGCTCCCCCTGGGATGGTGACTTTATTTCTTTTCTCTGCTTATCTCCAAGATGTCTTTTCTCTATTCATAGGATCATCATCCTCTAGCTCCCCCTCAGATGATGATTCTGCTTCTGCAGTTGTTGTCTTCTTCTTTGCCTTTCTCTTGGCCTTCTTGTTTTCTTTTCTTCTGCTCTCCTCGATCTTCCTTGAATGCCTCTTTATATGCCTCTTTTTCTCCCCCTTTTTGTCATTAATCACTTGTGAAAGCTGCTCCATGTTGGACATAAGTTGCTCCATCAGGTAATATGAGTTACCAACCTCAATCTTGAGTTCTTGTTGGCTCAGCTCAAGTTGTAAAAAGAAAGACTGATTTAGATTGTCAATCTTGTTAGAGAGGGCTTGGATTTGCTCTTCATTAGCCTTCTGTGCTTGTAGAGCTTTATCCTTCTGATCATTTATAGCCGTCAGATAGATTTGATCTCTCTTTGATTTTGAGAGATATATCAGACAAAGTAGCTTGAAGTCTGTCTTGAACTTCATTGTCTCCTGCTTCTGTCAACATCTTTGACCCTTCAGTGATGATTGATATCTTCTCAGTTAATTCATAAGAATTCTTCACTAACTCCTGCTCCATAGGAGTTTGGTCCTTTAATTGGGCAACTTCTTGTTGAGCACTAGACTGGACTCCATAATTTCCATTCTTGAATAGATTTTTGAAAGTAGTGAGAATCTGATAAATCGTTGAGCGCCAATCATTGGTGGAGGATGAAGGAATATTAGACACATGTGCTTGGTCAGAGGGAAGCTTCTCAATTTGAACTTGATCATTTTCAATGGTAGAGTGAAAAGACTCTATGATTATCTCATTGTCCATGATCCTTCTGCCATCAGAACCCACTCTACTATCATAGGGAATGTAGTGATTTCCAACATATCAGTAGACTTTGTATTGAAGCTGTTCTTTGATCATCTTGACTGCAAACTTCTTTACTCTTAGAAAGTTCTGTGACACCATCTCACCAGAGCGAAACCATCTTATTGCATGGTTCTTAACTTCAGGCTCATATATAACAGTTGAGGTGTCTAGCTTCATAGCCTTACGATTGTTGAGTGCATTTTCTACAGTCATCATTACCACATTTAGCTTTTCATTCCCATGATTGATCCATCAGCTGGGGAGCACATCCAGTGATTCGTCAATTTTGACTACAATCTTTCTCTTGCGATTTACAAGATTAGGAATGTGAAAATTTTCTAGCTCTTCTGTTTCAGAACTAGTCTTTGCCATCTTCATTTTGTTTGGGGCAGGAGTTAGACCTCTGTAAACTTCCTTCATTTGACTCATCAGTGTGTTCCTCTGATTCTTGGTTGAACTCTTCTTCCATCTTTTCATCTTCTTCTTCAGCATCTGCTTCCGTGGATTAAAACTCATCATCACTCAAATTAATGATAGTTATGGAATGTTCTCCTGTCCTTTTTGAGATAGATTTAGTAAGCAGTCTGTTGCTTTTTCTTCTTATTAGAGGGTCAGCTATAGGGGTTTCAGACTGTTCTTCTTCTTCAGAGTTTGAAGCCTCTGCATCCCCATATAAGCTTTTTTGATGTTCATCATCAGTAGGGGCAGGTCCTTCTTTTTTGGATTCAACATCTTTTTATCCATTAAATGAACTTGTTTGGACTTTAGCAGTAGTAGATGCAGTTGTTTCATCTTTCAAACTTTCTTCAGCAGCAGAGTTACTATTCTAATTGTTGGCCATAGGACTTGTACATTCCTTTTCATCAACAGACTTAGATGTTCCTTTCATAGACTCAGCTTCTTCTTCATTGCTAGACTTGCTCTTTGAGAGTTCAATCTTGAAGCTCTCAGTTCTCTTCCCATCTTTTGACTTTACGTCCTCTTCTTTGTTAGATGAACTTTATTTCAGAACTGGGGCTGACTTCTTTATCACCTTTGCTTTCTTTTTGGATGGCCCTTTGAGTAATCTATTACTCCTTCTTTTCTTTGGGGTTTCTGTAGTTGATGCTTGTTCTTCTCCTTGTCTTTTGTTGTCAATGGAGAGACTGCTTGGTCTCTATTTTCTTCACACCCTTGGACTTCTTCTTTGTTAGTGTGGATTCTACCGTTACAGAGTCATTAGATTGATAGCTTTCCACCTCTTGTGCCTTCCTCTTCTTTGTAGAGACATTGCTGCTACTCCCAATTGTCATAAGCCTCTTGTTTTCCTTGGGATTTTTCTTCTAGTTTACAAACAGCTGTGGAGACATGACTTTATGCACATTTAGTGGTTCTCCCTCATCATCTTTGATCTTGCTTCCTAATTTCTTCTTCAGCACAATGCTCAAGAGTCTTCCATGAAAAACCTTTGTAAGGGGTTTATCTGTAGACTTCTTCATTTCAGCCTTTTTCAGCCATTTGGAAATTTGATCGAGCAAGATAACTCCAATGTTTATTCGCTTCTTCAAAACTATTGCAAATAGAATCTTTAGTTGTAGATTATTCATAGTGTCATGTGCAGTATCCTTGCATAGTATACATTTGCCCACTATCTCGACAAGGAACTCGAATTCTTTAGGAAACTCCTTTTCTTCATGTCCTTCAGACTAGGGTTTCTTTTGTATACCATAATCTTCTTTGCTTGTTTAGTGTCGATCTCATCAAGGCTTTTCAGTCCTAAGTCAGGAAGGCCTAAGCATTGATTGATGTTAGACAATTTTAGCTTTAGAATCTGACCTTTAACCTTGGTAGAAAGGGTTCCAGAATTTATGGATGAGTTTGAGTAAAACTCTTTAACTAGTTCAGCATATATTCGAGTGTTTGCCTCAAGACATTCTGAGAATCCAGCCTTCTTCACCAGTTTGAGAATATCTCTGAACTTCTTTTCAGATTTCTCAAATGTCTTGGTTCCGAGCTGAATGCCAGTGATTACTCGCTAATCTGCCATTTAAATAGTTTGAAGTATGTGGGTATTTAATTTTAGGTGTCTAATGAGAGGTAGCTGAATACACTTATGGCGAACCTTGAGGTTTGATAGATTTAGGCTTTGAAGAGAGTTTTAGGGTTTGGACAGGAGAGGTAGAGAGAGGTTTGATAGCTTTTGATAACTTGTTCAGAGATTTTGGTTGTTTAAAGGTAGCTAGGTTTTGTCGTAGGTGTAGATTTGACATGTTTGCAGATTGTTCAGAGATATGTTTGAATTTTCATCATATTGATTGCCACCAATCATATTCTTGCATGTATCCAATTTAGATATTACATTTTAAGATGAATGATGATGGGTGTGTATAAGATTAACAATTTTAACAAGACACTCTTTTTCTTTGATGGTTTTATCATTTGCTTGGTTATATTCACAAAGTTTAAATGTTCACAGAGTGAGAATCAACTCTAACACTTCTTTGTATCTGGTTGATTCATGGAGGTGATCAGTTTCTACGAATCTTCAAGATACTCTTGTAGAACTGATCATACTCTATGTGTTATCAAAAACATAGAACATAGGTATGTGCATACATATTAACCCATCAACAAAGATTACTCCACTTAAGAATAATTAAACCTTGGTATGCTTATGACCTATTTCAAACTTCTTTCAAGATGTTATCTTCAATCTAAAAATTGGATGGAGAGAAAGTTTGTTAGCATTTGAGTTTCTAACTTCAGTGTACTTTCTCTCTTCTCCTTTTTAGGTAGAGTATAGCCTCTTGATAGAATACTGTTATAGTGCATAAGGTGATGCAATATGATGTACACATTTATACTGATGAGGAACCGTATTTTTACATTGTCAGTTTCTTGACAGTCATTTATCTTGATATACTGAGGTTAGGCATTGATGTGCATACTTTTTCCTTCACTTCTGACAGCTTGTTGCTCCAGTTATCCTTTGATCAATCAGTCATAGTCTTGAACATGGTCCTCTTTGAATTCTGCTTTGAGTCTGGACTACATCTTCTCTGGTGCAGCTGATCTTCATTCTTTTTTGCTCATCTTCATCCAATGTCAACTGTGCACCATCACCATCTGGGTTTGCTAAGTCTCTAAACTTTTGGTAGACTTCATCTGGCACTTAGCAATCCCTGAACCCTTCTTAAATGTTTTACAGACATAATTTTGCACTTGTTCTGTTTCAGCTTTCGGTTCATGGTGATTCATAGAGTGGCTCTTCGGGTCTTCTTTGTGCTCTGCCACTTTCCTGAATGATATCTTCTTGGCCTTCTCGGCTCTCAGCTTAGCTATCATCTTCAATGGCATTCTCATCTTTGTTGAGTGAAGCTTTAGTCTGTTCGAGTCCTTCTTCAAGGCTACTTCACTTCTACCTTTGTAGTCTCACTGTCACTGAGAGTTGTTCTATTTAGCTCTGGTGGAACTCGTAGAGGCAAAAATAGCATTTCAACAACTCAACGATTCTGCAACTTCAGCAACCCTTGATCCTTGAAGCTCTGGCTTATTTATACTCCTTCCCAATCTTCCCATTGGGATATATCCGTTGAAAGTTTTTTGAATTGTTTCGCAGATCTCGAGTTATTTGGTGCAGACTGCAGATGTGACATGACATCCCCTTTTTCATCTTTCTAACACTGCAGTCTACTATTTCACCTGCCCCATCAGAGATGTCACTTTGATGCCTCGGGCAGGTAGTCTTCTGTATTTCTCCTTTTTGACTTCTCGATTAGAACGTCAGGATCTGTCCTTTTGCATCGATGCTCTCAACTAGCAATGTTCGAATATCAGTCTTCAGATTGAACCGTTGCCAATGCTTCAATCTTCAGATGACCAAACTCTGTGATTCTGATGCATATGTTCTTGGACCTAATCGTAGTGTCATATTGAATGTTGCTCATTGACTGGTTGAGACAACACTATGATCCTGATGAGTGTTCATTGGATCCTTAATGTAGAACACCTCTTCCTTCTTTTGTGCAGTGCTTCAACACTTCTGTTTGCCTTGACTGATCTCAGGAACTGATAGCTTAACTCCTTGTTCTGGTCTCTTCTGAACAGGAAGACACCTCAGATTTG
The DNA here is from genome assembly GCA_020205615.1 of Panax quinquefolius. Lineage (NCBI taxonomy): Eukaryota > Viridiplantae > Streptophyta > Magnoliopsida > Apiales > Araliaceae > Panax > Panax quinquefolius. Next base: position 71,210,648 of record CM035157.1, read on the forward strand.
TGGCATGCCCAGCTCGCTTTCTCCTTGTGATCTCTCGTTCACTTATCATCAATGGACTGACCCCTGCTTAATCACTTTAGCCTTGTTCTTCAGAAGTTGGCCAGTATCTCTGTTAAACTATATCAGTTCTTTCTTTGCTTGGCAAACACTACGATCCTGGTTGACCCCAAGATCGTTGTCTTCTGTTCATTTGACAGCTACTACACTTGCTGACTTTTCCTTAGTCAGTCACTTTTACTGAAGTCTTCTTTTGATCTCCTTGTAGAAGACTTCATCTTGAATGGCTTCTCAACTCAATCTAGATGTTGATTGGGTTGGTGCTTAGATCTTTTATTAGCTTACATGTTACTCATTGAGTGCTCTCTGGTTTCCTTCAGATGATATGTATCTTTGTAGCTCAGACCAAAGGCTTCATCCTTTGGATATTCTGGGAGTTCTTATTTGTTGAGAATTGTGTTTACTCTATGATTCTTCCTTGGCATTGTGAGCACCTCTGTTGAAGACTTAGTTCTGTACTCTATGATTCAGCTTTCGTTCTGCAGACATTATGACTCTGAGTTCGGATCTTGACACTCTATGATTTTTATCTTTATTCTTGTTGTCTTCATCTGATCTTGCTCGACTACGATCTCTGCCTCTGATGTGATCAGTAGACTCTACGACTCCGAGTGTGGTCTACGATTCTTGACTTGGCTTCGGCAGATGCTCGGTCGGCTCGTAGATAAGTTGTCTCTATTATTCTGAACATGACAACCTTAGTAGAATATGGCTCCGAGGATTTTCTTCTGGACAAACTACGATCCTTCCTCGTCTCTCCTAGCAGTCTATGAACTCAGAGATCTAATATCTTGTAGACTACGATTCTGCCTTGATAGCTCTCGAGTTTTTCTTGACTCTCCTGGGAGACTACGATTTCTAGTGCAGTGCTCGATGATCAGACAAGCCTATCTATTACATTACAAGATCAACCTAACAAGCTTGATCTTTCTATATTTATAGTCCTTGTACATCATTTCTTTTTAAAGACTTTACAAAGCTGTTTTGCTTATGTAGGATCAACCTAACATATTTGATCAATTCATTCTAAGTCCTTGTACATATGTTCCTATTATTTATCAAAGGACTTTACAACTTTTCTTGATGCAAGCATACTTGTATATTCATTCTTTTATATCATAATCAAATCATACATAAATAGGAATATCATTCACATGCTTATTCCTAATAGTATACACAACCCATTCTGAGTCGCCAAATACATAGTACAGAATTCAAATACAAACTTAATTATACAACTGTCGTGTAAAATACGACAAAACATAAGCTGAGAGTTTTAACACGAATATTGTCTTATAGACAATATCCAAACTCAAATGAGTCCTCATTACAACTATTATCACACTATTTTATAAAATAGTGAGGACTACTACAACCACCATCTCGGACCGTCACTCCATTCCCCAACTAGTCCCAGCTATATTCTCATTTCCTGAAGAGAACAATGAAAGCAAAGGGTGAGCTCAACTAGCCCAGTAAAGAATATTATGACTAAGATAACGCGGAATAAATTATCGTTAGCCTTCAGCAGTGTTAAACTGATAGGATACAATAAACAACAAGTTTAACTACAGTGGAACAAGCAATCCATTAGAAGAGTCAACTAGAGCATGATATCTACTATCTTCTATGATTTAAAAGTTCATCATCAATATTTTATCGCTATAACATAGCTCAATAAATAATCCACATCACCGAATTATCCATGCACTATGGGCCAAAGATATTCGTTAGTATCACATCTATGAATTATCCATGCACTACGGGCCAAGAATATTCATTATTATCACATCCACGAATTATCCATGCACTACGAGCCAAGGATATTCGTTAGTATCACCAGTGGTCATGATTATGCCAACAACTGTCCATCAATGCACTACGGGCCAATGAGGACTTTTACCACATCATTTGTAACATTATAGGTCATGATTATACCGATACATAGTCATAATCATACCAATCAATAGTTCATTTATGCATTACGGGCCAAAGATGACTTTCATCATAATATAAGCATGAGAATGATGATAATGATATAAAAATTCAATTAAGTAAGAGCAAGGATTAATTTTAAAGATTTATAAATCAATTTATCCAGAGTTCAAGAATGTCCAAATTGTCAACATGATAACTGATTTGTGGAGTAAAATTCAAGAATAATATTCATGTATCAAAATAATTTGAACAGTAAAGAAATCAATTTTTATCATGAATAGTACCCCGAGTAAATAGTACCCGAGTGAATAGTACTTCATGAATAGTACCCAATGAATAGTACCCTGGCATGAAAAGATCAAAATTTAAAAAGAATGTTTAGAAAAATATTCCTGTGAAACGATACTAGATGAAGCGCAAATTTCAAGGATATTCTACTAATTTCAAGGAGTATAGAAGCAATACTTATCAACATAAGTGTAGAATTAGGAATATGAAACGAAAAAATATTACTTACATACTACAGAGTATGGAAGAAAATATTATTTCTTACGAATACTGAAAAAAATAATATCCCTTACGAATATTGAACAAAAATAATATTCCTTACGAATATTGAATGAAGACAATATCCCTTACGAATATTGAACGAAAATAATATTCCTTACGAATATTGAATGAAAATAAAATTCCTTACGAATACGAAAAATAATATCGTAAGCAAATATGAAATAAATAATACCTTTACCTTAAAAAGGAGAGTACTTCTGACTGGTATGGCGGTTCATATTCTTGAACAAAACTTATACTATTTTCCACACTCAAAGTGTGACGCCCCCAAAATTAGGTATACGTCACCCATCTTGGGTCGCCACTTATATGGTACATAAATTCAAATACAACTTACTAACCTAACTGTCGTGTACAATACGACATAAACTGTGAGTTTGCATACAAATATTGTCTACTAGATATTATACAAACTCAAAAGGAGTCCTCATTACAACTATTATCACACTATTTCACAGAATAGTGAGGACTACTAATGTTATCCTCTGGACCATTACTTACGTTCCCCGACTTCGTCCCCAAATATGTTCTCATTTCACGAAGAGAACGGTGAAAGAAAGGTGAGCTCAACTAGCCCAATGAAATATTATGACTAAGATAATGCGAATAAATTATCATTAGCCTTCAACAAAGTTAAACCGATAAAATATAATAGACAACCCAGGTTTAAACTCTGCAGCGGAATAAGCAATCCATTAAAAGAGTCAAGTAGAGAATAAAGTCTACTATCTTTTAGGTTTTAAAAGGTTTTCATCAATTTTTATCATTGAGACTCGACAATAAATAAACCACCACATCTAATCATCCATGTACCCGCGGTCAAGGATTTTCATCAAATTATCAATGGTCATGACTATACCGAATCACCCCGGTCATAATCATACCAAAGACTATCCATCAACGCATTACGTGCCACCGAGGACTTTTGTCACATCATTTATATCAAGTCATGATTATACCAATGATCCTCGGTCATAATCATACTAAGTTCATCTATGCACGTAAGCCAAAAGATAACATAATATAACATGAGGATGATGACAATGACATAGTAATTCAATAAAACAAGTTCAAGAATTATTTAATCCATGAATTATTAACGTCCAAATTGTCAACATGATCTTTGTTTAGTAGAGTAAAATTCAAGAATGATCGTAAGAATATTTCCATGAAAAGATATTGGATGAAACGCAAATATCAAGGATATTCTACTAATTTCATAGAGTATAGAAGTCAAAGTTTTAACCAACCGGGTATAATAAAGAATGGAATAACAAAAGAAATCACCATGCATGCGGTGCCCGCGATGACGGAGTTATTCCAACGAATAATAATAACGGAACCAGTGTCGTGAAATTCACACGCAAGCGGGATGTTCCAATGAATAATAAAGATGGAACGGATCCGGTGTAAAACACATGACAGGATATTCCAACAGAATGATAAAGATTTTAACCAGTCCTGTAAAACACATGAGCATGGATGTTCCAACAGAATAATAAAATGGAACCAGTCCTGTAAAACACACGCATGTGGATGTTCCAATGTAATAATAGAAGAATGTCACCAAGTATAGGGTAAACCGCATATACAAAGTTATTCCAATGTAATAATAAGCAACGGAATAACATAAGGATTTCACCAAGTATAGGGTATCTGCCGTATACAAGTTATGTATAGGGTATGCCACATTTATAGGTTATTCCAATGAATAATAATGAATGGAATAACGAAGTTCTCTTCAAGAAGAAGGAATAACACCCTCACCGTAAAAAGAACCTAATATAGAAGTAGTGAAGTAGCGTAATACTCTTCTTCTTTCTATATTTTTCTCTCTATAGCTTCTCTCTATAATTTCTCTCTCTAGAGTTTCAATGAATTAAGTAAGAAAATAATGAAGGAATGAGCTTCTATTTATAGGAAAATGGAATGCATAGTAACTAATCCATGAATGCAGTCCAGTATTGATTTACTTTAATCTGACGGTCCATATTTAAAGAAAAATCTTTTAAATAAAATATAATATATTCTATTTATATAAAACATTTTACTATGCAAACACTATGCAATACTATGCAAAACACTATGCAAAATACTATGCAAAGACTATGCATAATAAAATATAATATATTCTATTTATAGAATAACTTTAATAAAGTATTCTATTTTATATAAAAGATGTTTCGCTTTATTATGTTAATAATACTGAATAAAACAAAATGTCATTATCGCTTATAATAATTCATATTATTAATCGACGATAATGGAATCAAACCGAGTGACTTCTCACATAGGCATCAATAATCAATACTGGTGTCTACTATGCAACCACACGTATTCGTACTTTTACTACCGAGTAGTTCAACAAGATCAACCAGAAAAAACTTCCGCCGTTATTTTAATAAAATATTTTTGTCGTTTTCTCAATCCGATAATAATTACATTAGGGTCCACCAATGATTGAGCTAGTTATACGAATATTCCCCGCTAAACCGAATATTCCCTAGGCCCAATCGAATATAATATAACCACTTGCATACTTTGCAAAATTTATAAATACTACCCACAACTATAATATTATCTCAAATTCACACCATAATATTAAAAATTATTTCGACAAAATTTAAATCTTTATTGATAAAATCCGGTGTCTCACAATCTCCCCTCCTTATGGAATTTCAGCCTCTCGAAATTAGGGTACGTACACAGTATGATAAAGAGATGAGGATACCTTGAATACCTTTATCGCTTAAAAATATTAAATTCATCTTTGAAATCGCTTGCAAAGCTATTCATTAACAATTCATCTTTTTGCACTACAAAAGCTAAAGATATACAACCTGTAAAACCAATAATGCTTTGAGACGCAAATTAATAGTATCACGACCACGAATTATCCATGCACCAATCGCCAAGGATATTCGTGTTTTCAATCTGATGGTCATGATTATACCGAATAATCCTCGGTCATAATCATACCAAGTCTATCAATGCACTACTACCAAAGATGACTTTTTACCACATCCATGAATTAATATTTCATTCTTTGAGACTCAAATTTCAATAATTAATTCATATCATCGAATTATCCCCGCACTCTGACGTGCCAAGGATATTCATTAGTATCACGACCACAAATTATCCATGCACTACGGCCAAAGATAATTGTGTATTCATTAGTATCACGACCACAAATTATCAATGCACTACGGCCAAAGATAATCGTGTATTCATTAGTATCACGACCACAAATTATCCTTGCACTACGGCCAAAGATAATCGTGTATTCATTAGTATCACGACCACAAATTATCCATGCACTACGGCCAAAGATAATTGTGTATTCATTAGTATCACGACCACAAATTATCCAAGCACTACGGCCAAAGATAATTGTGTATTCATTAAGATATCACGACCACAAATTATCCATGCACTACTACCAAAGATAATTGTGTATTCATTAAGTATCACGACCACAAATTATCCATGCACTACGGCCAAAAAGATAATTGTGTATTCATTAGTATCACGACCACAAATTATCCATGCACTACTACCAAAGATAATTGTGTATTCATTAAGTATCACGACCACAAATTATCCATGCACTACTACCAAAGATAATTGTGTATTCATTAGTATCACGACCACAAATTATCCATGCACTACTACCAAAGATAATTGTGTTTTCAATTACTGTTATGATTATTACACCCAACAATCCTCGGTCATAATCATACCAAGTCCATCTATGCACTACAGCCACGATGACTTTCAACATAATATAAGCATGAGGATAATGATATAAAGAATCAATCAAATGAGATAAAGGATAAATATTAAACATTTATAATATAATTTATCTAGGATTCAAGAATATCCCCATGTTTTCAATCACTTAATAATCTCATAATCTAATATCATTAATATTATAACAATATTTTAATCACTTCTTAAATTTATAAACAATTTATCTTAATTGTTTACGCTTTCACCATATAATGCATTTAATCATTCAAAAATGTCATACTCATAAAATATCATCACCAATTATCAAATCCTCATCAAAAATATGCATATACTCTATATAGGATTCTCTAGCCAAAAATCCTATTTTCAACTTTGTTACTTCACATAACATATTTAACTCATATGTTCAGTAATCAAACTATTTTCATGAAAAATACCAAATCAACCCCAAAAATATTTCTTTTCTGGGATTTAGCATAATATAGTCCCATAATAAAATATATTTTTCTCGAATTTTTAAAATTCATTTACTATTTTTAAAAATCAATTTCCACTTAATTCCTTAAGAAATTAGCTACCTCAAGTTTAACTCCAAAATTCCCAAATCTTGGCAGGACCTTACACATGTTAACGTGAGCTTCCAGTTTAAATTTCATGGTCATCGGAGTTATAGAACTCCTACATAGCATTTTTCGCTTCGGAAAAACCTAAATATTGAAATAGTCATAACTTGCTCATTTTAAGTCGAAATGAACTCATTTTTGGACAGGAGGTACTTTATACCATATACTTTCATGTCCCAAAAGGCCAGAATTTTTCTCATAATTTAAGTGGCCGAAACAGTCCCTTAAAGTTTCTAAGGCAGTAGCATTTTCAAAATTTACAGCTTTGGCCTCATTTGCTAAAATCAGTCCACACAAAAATCTACAACACCTTTTCCAGTAATTCCACTTGGATTAGTTAGGTAACTCATATATCTAACTCTAGAACTTGACCATACTCAAAAATTCAAAATATAATAGGAGATATGGTCAATTGAATTTCATGTTACGCTTTTCACCAAAAATCGATTTTCAACTCTTTGTGATTTCTAAGAAACTTTCATGTTTTTACATACTAACCAACATAACTCATCATAAAACTTACTAATACTTCATATACCCATGATTTTCATCAGTTCTATACTTTTATTATGACTTTCATCATAATCCTCGTAAATGCATCCTTTTAGTTGAAGAAATATTTGAGGGTTTAAGAAATGGGTTTTGTACTGGGGTCAATACAAAATTCGATTTCACGCTCTAGGGTAGGCTAAGAAGTCTTCAAGAATACGCCAAGAAATTTATTAATGATAGAAATATCATTCAAAATCATACTCTCGTCCAAGACTTGGATAGTACGTCACATTAATACCAACTCGTGACTTCTATCCCTTAACTCGATAAGACCTCACAATGATACCTATCAACTTGCCATCTTCATCCACGGCGTCGCCTACGTAAAGTCCGCTTTTTGCATTCCACACAAGGAAGTCAACAACGAAAGGATCAGGCTCTTTACTTATGGCTTGATATAACGTTGATTAACTTTAGGATTTGGTTACTTTGAATTAGTATAACGAGTTGGTTAGAATATGAAAGCTAACAACCTTACAAAAAGAATAATGAGTAGTTAATCAATCGTTTTCAAAAAATTACCTCAAAGGCAAGTATTTTCAAAGAGATAAGATCGACAGTAACGTGAAAATGTTTATTTGAAACAACAAGATTAATAAACAGTGGAGGTAACGAAGGTTCCTACTAACGAAGTTTCAACCAATAAGTCAAAGTTTAACTTCTTCGGAATCAAATTTAAACGTTGAACACAACTAGGTGAAATAAAAGAGTGGGTAGAACTGGTATCTAACACGGTATAGACTTCGCAAGAGCTTATGATTAACTTACCAAAGATAATTTTATTCGTGTTCCTCATCACGAGAAAAAACGCTCTCTCTTAAACTACAGCTTTGGTTTGTGCAGGGGACACCTTTGGTGCCTCCATCCTAGTTGAATTCGTCTTGATGGCGACGACAAAATCGAGCTAAGTGGCCTTCTCTTCCACAATTATAACATGCTTTGGATGGCATGGCGCGATTCGATCGATGTGTCCCTCTCCTCGCATTTGAAGCATATGATAGGTGGTCCTTCTCCTTCCTTAACAATAGGTCTTTGGTCTTGACATCTTTCCATCATTGTTGAATCTCCTTTTCTTGAAATGTCCATTCTTATTATTTTGGCCTGATTACCACCGAGTGGTTACCATATCGGCCCATTGATTCCTCCACGCTTGTTGTCACCGCTCGATGACTACTTTCATTTGGTATTATAATTTTGCTTTGGTCGCTTCTTTTTAGTTAAGTTGACTCGTTATCGCGCTCCACTAATCGAGCCCTATTTACAACATCCTGAATAAAAACACGCTTTATGAGAAATAAGATGTTGGCGTATCTCGGCTTCAAACCTCTTAAAACATTCGCCCATTCTCTCTTCATTATCCACCAAGTGGGACGAAATCGTGATAACTCCGCAAATTTTGCCTCGTATTGCGACACGGCCATATTGTTTTGTTCCAACTTGATAAACTCCACCTCCTTCATGTGGCGAATACTTTCGGAAAGTATTTGTCGTTGAATGCCTCTGGAACTTCTCCCAAGATATCTTTAAGACAAAGAAGTTGAGTACGTTTACCGATTCCCACCGATGTCCGCCTCCGCATGACATAAAGGCGTGAAAAGGGAACTTTTTGCTCTCGGAGCATCCCAAGACATCAAATATCTTGGTAACTGCTTTATCCATGCTTCCGCCGAAGTGGTTTTGCTCTCCTTAAACTCCGGTGGTCCCAGCCTTGAATTGTTTAGCGGTGACCAGCCGAGAGTTTTCTCGTGTTTCCACCTACGTTTTTGGATGAGAGTCGCTTTACCGATGTTGCATGAATTTAAAAACCTTTTAAACGTCTCGTTATTCATCAATTGATCGGTGTTGTTGTTTACGGGAGGATTATCGCCATCCATTTGCACATTGTCCCGATTATTGATATGTGGAGAATCAACAGGTCTCACGTGCTCCATTTCTATTCTCAACATTCTCGGATGCCATTTTCAAACACCGCCACAAAATAAGGGTTAATTAACATATCACATATTATCCCTATACTCGTGATCGACCAATTAAATACCAAATAGCTTTAGGTAGGTCATACTAGCGAAGGAATTCCCTGCTCTCCCCTCCTAGTACTATTCTCACATCTTAGCCGTGGATCATATCCTAAGCTCGATACCAATCGTGACGCCCCAAAATTAGGTATCGTCGCCACCCATCTTGGGTCGCCACTTATATGGTACATAAATTCAAATACAACTTACTAACCTAATCTGCCGTATACAATACGACATAAACTGTGAGTTTGCATACAAATATTGTCTACTAGATATTATACAAACTCAAAAGGAGTCCTCATTACAACTATTATCATACTATTTCACGTAATAGTGAGGACTACTAATGTTATCCTCTCGGACCATTACTTCGCTCCCGACTGGTCGTCCCAAATATGTTCTCATTTCACAAGAGAATAAAGGAAAGAAAGGGTGAGCTCAACTAGCCCAAAGAAGAAATATTATGACTAAGATAATGCGAATAAATTATCATTAGCCTTCAACAATGTTAAACCGATAAAATATAATAGACAACCGGTTTAATCTGCAATGGAATAAGCAATCCATTAAAAGAGAGTCAAGAGAATAAAGTCTACTATCTTTTAGGTTTTAAAAGGTTTTCATCAATTTTTATCACGAGACTCGACAATAAATAAACCACCACATCTAATCATCCCCGTACCCACGGCGAGGATTTTCATCAAATTATCAATGGTCATGACTATACCGAATCACCCCGGGTCATAATCATACCAAAAGACTATCCATCACCGCATTACAGCCAATTGAGGACTTTTGTCACATCATTTATATCAAGTCATGATTATACTTAGAATGATCCTCGGTCATAATCATACTAAGTTCATCTATGCACGTAAGCCAAAGATAACATAATATAACATGAGGATGATGACAATGACATAGTAATTCAATAAAACAAGTTCAAGAATTATTTAATCCATGAATTATTAACGTCAAATTGTCAACATGATAATCTTTTTTAGTGAGTAAAATTCAAGAATGATCGTAAGAATATTTCCATGAAAAGATATTGGATGAAACGCAAATATCAAGGATATTCTACTAATTTCATGGAGTATAGAAGTCAAAGTTTTAACCAACTGGGTATAATAAAGAATGGAATAACAAAAGAAATCACCATGCATGCGGTGCCGCGCATTACAAGTTATTCCAATGAAATAATAATAACGAACCGTGTCGTGTGAAATTCACACCAAGTGGGATGTTCCAATGTAATAATAAAGATGGAACCGGATCCGGTGTAAAACACACGAGATAGGATATTCCAATGTAATGATAAAAGACGGAACGGTCGGTGTGTAAAACACACGATGTGATGTTCCAACGAGAATAATAAAAATCGGAACCAGTCCTGTAAAACACACGCATGGATGTTCCAATGTAATAATAGAAGAATGTCACCAAGTATAGGGTAAACTCATGATACAAAGTTATTCCAATGTAATAATAATAAGCAACGGAATAACATAAGGATTTCACCAAGTATAGGGTATGCCACAGATATCAAAGTTATGTATAGGGTATGCCACTTTTACAAAGTTATTCCAATGAATAATAATGAATGGAATAATGAAGTTCTCTTCAAGAAGAAGAAAGAATAACACCCTTACAGTAAAAAGAACCTAATATAGAAGTAGTGAAGTAGCGTAATACTCTTCTTCTTTCTATATTTTTCTCTATATAAACTTCTCTCTATAATTTCTCTCTCTGAGTTTCAATGAATTAAGAAGAAAATAATGAAGCAATGAGCTTCTATTTATAGGAAAATGGAATGCATAGTAACTAATCCATGAACATGTCCAGTTTGATTTACTTTAATCGACGGTCCATATTTAAAGAAAAATCTTTTAAATAAAATATAATATATTCTATTTATATAAAAACATTTTACTATGCAAACACTATGCAATACTATGCAAAACACTATGCAAAATACTATGCAAAGACTATGCATAATAAAATATAATATATTCTATTTATAGAATAACTTTAATAAAGTATTCTATTTTATATAAAAGATGTTTCGCATTTTATTACGTTAATAATAATGAATAAAACAAAAACGTCATTATCGCTATAATAATTCATATTATTAATCGACAATAATGGAATCAAACCGGTGACTTCTCACATAGGCATCAATAATCAATACCGCAGTATCTACTATGCAACCACGTACGACGACATCGTACTTTTACTAAGAAAGTAGTTCAACAAGTGATCAACGGTAAAACTTCCGCCGTTATTTTAATAAAATATTTTTTGTCGCTTTCTCAATCCGACAATAATTACATTGTGGGGGTCCACCAATGATTGAGTAGTTATGCGAATATTCCCTGCTAAACCTAATATTCCCAGGCCAATCGAATATAATATAACCACTTGCATACTTTGCAAAATTTATAAATACTACCCATAACTATAATATTATCTCAAATTCACACCATAATATTAAAAATTATTTCGACAAAATTTAAATCTTTATTGATAAAATCTGGTGTCTCACACAAAGCTTCCTTAAACTCAAAAGAAATACGCTCAATATTATAGAAGAAGAATTCTCTGATTCTGGTGTAATTTTTATTTCTAAACTAAGCATCATATTTATAGGAGAATGGCAGGATATTATTTGGATGCACAGTAAGGAAAAAAATCATGGACTGCACAGTAATTTATTCACAGGCTTCAACAGGCGAAACTTTCTAAAAATTTTGATTTTACTATGTTGCACTATGCACACACTGTATAGTACTATACATAATAAAATGTAATATATTCTATTTTTCATTAAAAAAACAAAACTTATAATATATATATAACTTATATATATATATAAGTAATAAAACAAAACTAAGATAACTTTCTACCGACTATTTTGAAAAATGAGTAAGTGGGGGTCCATGTAATACGTCAAATTTATAACAAATACTTCAAAAAAGACCCCTTTATTTATCTCAATTCACTTGGCTTCGCTAAACACATTTTTAATAACATTTTTTTTATCATTAATATTATAACTCATAATATTAACAACCACATCATTCCCAGGAAAGAGGGGGCTTTCTGATAAGAACTTCTCCTTATCATGCCAAGATTAGGTGACCAAACCCTTTTCTCGATGTAACTTTCTGTACATTGTCAATAATGCAAATAATAATATGAATAACTTTACTGTCTCAATTATTGATTTAATAATATAAAATATTGTGCAGATGGTACTGTGACAATAATTGAATCAATAATATGAGATACTATACATCAACTAATGTTGCAATAATTGAATAAAACTGAGTGACTTCTCATGTAAGCATCAATAATCAAAGATACTATACAATATCGTGTGCTATATCACCATGTATTTCAACAGATAATGGTAAAACTTTTGTCGTTATTTTATAAAAAGTTATTTCTATCATTTTCTCACTCCGACAGTAATTTTGTTGTGGGTTCCACCAATGATTGTGCCGTCGTACGAATATTCCTTGATAAAATGAATATTCCCCGACTAAACGAATATTTTATGACAACTTGTTTACTTTGAAAAATTTTTAAATATTACCTACAACTATAACATTATATCAAATCCACACTGTATTATTCAAAAAGATATTTCTAAAAAATTAAATCTTTATTCATAAAAGTTGGGGTCTTAAATTAATATTCACCAAAATACATCTGTCGACGTCAGGATTTTTATTTGTCCCTTTCTATTCTTGTTTTTTGGTGTTCTCATGTTAGGTGAGATTTGTTTGAAAAAAATAAGTTTGAAAAGGTCCGACATGTATATGTCGACGATTGGACTGTAAGAGTCGCCAGTTGGCACCAATTCAACTAAGAAAAGGTTTGCACCATGACCTATTGATGTGACAATGCATAACTAGTCTATGAAACCGAGATTCGTTAGGGTCCAGTGGCTTGATTAAGCGGAGGGAAGGTGTTACGCACCCCCCAACTTCTGTGGTGACACGGTTACCGCCACTTTTCAATTTAAACTTTTATCTGAATGTGTGTGTGTAGGTCAATGTGCAATTATCTGGAAGTAGTGATATGCCTCGTTTGCACCTATATACAAAGGGTTTGAATTTTGTATAAAAGTTCAATTTTTAACGAGACATGACAGTGATGTTTTGTAAAACAAGTTTTTTAAACCCTTGTGCTCAATAGTAATTGAGGCCTTTGATACTTCCATTTTATTATGTGTTCAGCTTGTTTGCTTTTATTTTTGAGATGCGAAGCATCTTCGAGAAAATAAGATACATAGCAGCGCTGAACTCCTTATGGGCATGAGAGTCATCTAAGGATATTCAGACACCGTGAATAATTTACAAGGTGGTCACGGCTAGAACTGTCCATCACGGGAACCGAATCTAGATTCAGGAACTGAATCTGTGATCACATGATTCCTAGGCTCACATGATAAAGCAATATGTGAAAAAGTTGTAAACAGTTATATATATATATATATATATATATATATATATAAGTTGTAAATATATATATAATGAACAATCAACTGCCACGGAGTGAACTCCAAGCAGGACGTGAAATGTAAATATATATATAAGTGGTAAATGGCCACGAAGTGATCTCCAGGCCTGACAGAAATGTAAATATATATATATAAGTATATATGTATGTAAAAGTAATAAAAGCCACGGATCAACGATCTGGGCATACACACACAACACGACTCTCAACGTGAATAACTGTGTGTGAATGAAAGTGGAGAAAGGCTTTAAGAAATCTAAGATGTCTTACAGTGGGCTGCCAAGAAGACTTCAGATAGCTTTAAATGAATGAATACTCTGTTTCCACCGGTAAAATATAGCAAAACACAAGCTAATAGGTGTTTGAAAAGAGAAAGCACTCAATGTACAGAGTAAAATGGACAGGGTTTCCTCTTTTTTATCTCTTAGAAGTGTGTAAGGAGTGAAATGGACAGGGTTTCCTCGCCTTTTTTCTCTTTAAAATGGTCACCCCAAGCCCTCTATTTATAGAGAGGGCAGCCGCGGGTCTACCTGCGGCAGCCGCGGGTCCACCTGTGGCTGCTCGAGGTGCCCTGGGCTTTGTGAGTCCCGCTGTCTCGAAGTATGTGCACTCGGACAACGCGTTGTTCGCTTGAAGCTTCATAACTTTCAATCTGGGATTCCGATGGAAGTGTGTCATACCATTCTGAAAAGATCTTTCCTAGAGCTATGCGATGACATAGGATTTGCCCATTTTTTTAATTCCGGGAAGATGGGTCCCTGACCGAAATAGCATTTTCGGTTCTCCGTCAGGCAGTCCATTGAGCTGTTTTGCATAGTTTGCGCTCGGAAGTTAAGATATGGTTCTTGTGGGACTTCATTTGAAGAAGTTTGAGTTGAAATGATTTGAGTTGAGTTTGAGTTGACAAAATGACCATTTTGCCCCTCCTGGGTTGTCTTTGACTTTGGCACAGTTGTAGCAGTCTTTTCCCAAGGTTATCTCTAAGATTGTCATGTTGTTGACTCTAAATGCCCTCAGGGTTATCTCTGAGGTTGGTTTAACCTCCCAAAGTTGACTCTGGGCATTAAACTTGATCTCCCGGGGTTATCTCCGGGGTTGAAATTGATGTTGTGGTCCTCTAGCGTTATCTTTGGAGTGTAAAAAAGATATTTTTGTCCTCCTGGATAGTTAAGAACAGGAGAAAGAAATTTTGAGTGTCTATAGATGCCCCTCTTTATCATGTTCATGTAATGCAATGGAATGGACATGATAAAGATTACTAGACACTTGAAATATGACACTGTATTCTTAATGATGCAAATCGCAATGTAATGAATGTTAAAATGCTCTTGCAAATCATAGTTCGTAAATCGCACATCGGATTTTTCACTTCAAACTTTGCACTTCGCATTTGGCCAATCGCACTTCGGAATTCGTACATCGCATTTAGCAAATCGTAATTCGTAATTCGCAAATCGCACTTCGCACATCGCAAATCACAAATCACTTTACCTTTACCGGTTATTGCTGATGCCTATATTGGTGTTAACTCCAACTGTTTAGCTTTTTGTCGATGTTGTTGTTGGGTAAAATCTAATTACGCACAACACGCATGTATACGTGGTCAATAAGTAATAAAGTGATAAGTTGAGTATCGTTCCCATAGAGAATTATTTAATAAAAATCACCAAGTACTAACCCGTAACCAACTCAATCTTATTTAAACGAATGAATTTCAATTTATAAGTAAATTAATTTTAATTACCAGTAGTTAAATTAAGATTACGGAGATTTAAGATCACAACTTCACTTATTTCTTCATTTAAGTTAACACAATTCTCATCAATTATTCTCTATCCTGAATTGTTAATCAAGAACACTAAAGCAGATAAAACCACCTCTCGATGCATAATACCCATACTCACTTAAATCCACAGATGATAGAATTAAGCAAGACACCTTAATTAACTAATCCACTATATCTCTATGTGAATTACAATTAAAAAGGATTTAAAGCACAAGTTCTCTATAAGATTACATATGGCGTAAAGGCATATCTCTATCCTAAACACGAATCATGAATTTCATCTATGCAAAAATCACAAATACATGCTATCATGATCAGATCTAAACCTATACTTCATCTCTCGAGTTCATATAGATTATCACGGTAATTAATGGCCAATCAATTAAACAATTAACTCCAAATCATAATAGACAATTCTCACAATAGAACATAATAATTGATAGCGAAGCATATTAAAATAAACTACACAATAAGATCCATTGTAATCTCAAACAAAGAATTAGTTCATTGAATTAAAACTAAGAATTCACACTTAAATACACATTAAAAGATAAGAATAAGATTAAAGAAAAGAATTGAATCTGTTGTCAGCAAATCTCCATCTTCCTCAAGCTCCTGCTCTTAATCTTCAATTGTCTCCAAGTTACTTCAATCTCCAATTCTAATCTAATCTAGGGTTCCTAATCTAAGAAAAAAAGTAAAGAATAAGTTAATAAAAATCTATCCCAAGAGGGATTTTATGGAGTCCTAGAACTAGCCTCCCAATCCAAGTTAAACTTAAGTATTTATAGTTCTAATAGACACCCTAGCAAGTTAGGCAACTAAGAATCCTATTCTAGCTCAAATTGGACATCAAATAACCCAATTCAGCTGGTTTCCCACCGACTAGCGCGCCCTGTGCTGTTCCTAGGTCATTTTGGGCGCACCCCATGCTATTGTATGAAGAGACTTTTTGGGTGGCCTAGCGCCTTTAGCGCCATTCCGCGCTTACTCTATTTTCTCTCTCACGGACGTCCTTTGGTAAAACAGGCATAACCTTTGATCCGCTAGGAGTTACGAGGACGGCCACCTATCAAATCAAAGATATCGACGAGATCTACAACTTTCATTCTTTGAGGATTGACAGATTCCATCCGGATCAAGATCAAAATTGGGCTTGAAGTAGATGCTATGTAAATGGCAAGCATGACAACTCTTAGTTTTGATCTTTGTTGATAAAAAGGCCATAACTCTCGCATCCGAGCTCCGATTGGGATGATTCAAGATGTTCCAGAAAGCTAAGAAGTAGATCTATAATAAAATATCCAAGTTCCAAGCCAAGAAAATTCATCCAACTTAGTGTTAAAGGTCCTTCAATATTCCTTTCTTGCATTTGCTTGCGTATTTTAGTCCAAAAGATGTCTGAATTGCTTATCATTGCTTCTTCATGCCAATGTCGTGTCATAGCCTACAAAATAACATAAAATTTATGAAAAGTAACTAAGAAACATAGGTTTAAGCAACTAATTCAAGTAATAGATACCGAATAAGTAGGTATAAAACTTACTTATCAAATACCCCCAAACTTAAATCGTTGTTTGTCCTCAAGTAAAAACACAAGACAACAATGCTATGCAATGCAACTAATCTACATGCTTACGAATCCAGCAGTAATGATAGAAATAATTCTATTCAATCAGCCTTAAAGAAATCAAATTAACATGATAATACATCATATCAAAACAAATCAATAATTTCCCAATCAATCATCAAATCTTAAACTGTTATCACTAATATAGTGCCTGTGTGCTCCACAACAATGTTAACTGATATAAAATCAAATTTAACACATAACAAGTCTCTTCGAAGGCTTTATATAGTGTAAACTCAAGAAATCCAAAAATAAGCTAGATCCAACTAAAATCAAACAATTACCAATATCGAGAGTCAACATGGGATACTTATGCTTCATTTTTCATCTACGGGGGCTTTTTGCTCTTATTTCCCACTTTATTCATTTTTTTTCCTTTTGGTTTATATACTCATAGCTATGCAATGTCTTATTCCCTTAGGCTTTTCAATGCTACCATAACGAGCTTTCGACCAATGACTCCCAGACCATTAAGACCTTAGGGCGCTAGGTATAAAGACAATCCCCTCGAGCTTACATACTCAAGTAACAAAGGCCACAAAACTAGACAAGCACGCTACGGTGTTTATTCATTCTTTTTTTTTCTTTTTTTTTCTTTTTTTTATAGCTTATATACCCCAAATATTCCCCCAAACTTAGGTTCTTGTCTAACTTTAGTCATCACTACTTATTCTTGTCATTCTTTCATTCAAACTAGCATTATCCTTTAGAGTCCCATTATGTATCAATTTAAACTCAATCAATCAACAAGTTGTTTTTACTATGTTATCCTTATTATACAAGTTTCAAATAGAAAAAGACTCAATTCCTAACAAGAAATCACATCAAAGCTCTAATAGTTTGTACTATATTTGTCTACCCAATTCCAATCTCATCATTAGCCAAAACAAACTATAACTATCAAATAGCTAGACTCATGCAAGATGTACTAAATGTTATATAAACATAGTAAACTAACTACTATTTTTGAAAAAATTTCAATTTTTCAAATTATTTGTTTATTATTTTAAACAAAAAAAACTGAATGCAAAAACTAAATGTAAATATATGAACTACAATGTAAATAACTAACTATATGTAATACGACACTAAAATGCCCCCAAACTTAAACTAGATATTGTCCTCAATGGCTGAAATAGAAAAAAGTAAAGTAGAGGACTTCCCTGAAAATATAGCAATCCTCCTCCTTGTTCGCTAAGTTTGGAGAATAGATTAGGCATATGGAACAAATTGGGCACCACACTTGAATTGGACTTGAATAACCTTTTCATAATCTTTTGCTTCTCCATTGAACCTCCAATACCTGCAATTAAGAGAGACAACATGGATTAGAATAACACTTGGATTGGTAAGAGAACTTAATAAGCAAATTAATTCCTATCTACTAAATAAACTAGGAAAGCATATAAATATTAAAATTCTTGGGTTGCCTCCCAGTTAGCGCTTGAATTACAGTCTTTCAGCCTGACTTTGTCTGGTTAACGCTATCTAATTCCTCTTCGATAATTGAGGAACCCTCCATCCATCAGAAACAATGTAGCTTTTGGTAGATTCCCAATTGTGATATCCATTGCATTAAAGTCACCTAGTATGCTTTCTTTAGATAAGATCACATTCAAGTACTTCCAACATCTAGGTGTTTTCCCCATTGTGTCTGTGATCACATTGGGGCATTGAAGCTTGTCAGATATAACAATCTCTTCTTCTATCTTCTCCAGCTCATTGCACCATGGCATCGAAGTTGTACTCACTTTTACGTCACAAGGAGCATTGTATATGACATGACTACCTAGTGGGCATCGTTTTGCAAATCTAACCGGATCCTTGAACTTTGGTGGAGAAGGAATTTGGGGCACTAATAACATCGGCTCATTCTCGTTGGTGCTCACAGTTAGTTCTTCGCCGACCTTGTTTTTATTATCCCCACTTGTCTCCTCTTTTTCAACATCTCGTGGCTCATCCAGTTGTAGATTTGGCTCGGGCACTTCAGCAATCTGGGAATCTTCGTCATAACACCAAGTGTTTGGAAGAAGGTTGCTTACGGCTTTGGTCATTTGATCTATCTTATTCTGAAGATTCTGAATTGACTTCTCTTGATTAATCCTTTTCTCCTCATTTGATGCTATGAACTTGGACAACAATTCATCTAATCTCGAATTATCTGTCTCAGGTTTTGAATCCATGTATTGAGGACCATGAGTTGAAGTGGTGATGAGTTGTTCCCTCTGGTGCTGAAAATTGTGGCTCGATATTTCTTGATTCATCATCATCTCCTCTTGGTTTGCTATGACCTTTGACAGTAATTCCTCCAACTTTGACTTTTCTTCTTTTAATGGAGGTTGATATGAGAATTCTGGCGTGTATGTTGGATTTGGAGTAGAGTATTGATCTTGATAATTATAGCTCCATGAAGAATCCGGGTGATACACCCAAACTTGATGATAATCGGGATAAGAATAGTTGTTGAGGTAGTTACCACCATATTGTCTTACCCCAAGACCGATGGTGCATTGATTACTCGGTGATTGCCAAAGACAATAATTGCAAGTAATCGCTATCCTTCGATTATGTTGGGCTGCAACAACGTCCAACCTCCTCGGAAGAGTCTCAAGTTGTGCTGATAATGCAGAAAATACATTGAGTCCATTAATCCATGCTCCCCTTGGTTGAGTCATACTCGAATATGGCCTTTGATATTTGAATCTAGCCATGGTACCTAAAACAAGAGAAAAATAAGAAGATAATAAAATAAAAATAAAGAAAGAAAAAAATGTTTAAATTAAGACTAATTTGATTGAAGATAATATTGGAAAAATATATATTAACTAATTCCCCGGCAGCGACGCCAAAAACTTGTTGGGTATAATCTAATTACGTACAACACGCAAGTATACGTGGTCAACAAGTAATAATGTGATAAGTTGAGTATCGTTCCCACGGAGAATTATTTAATAAAAATCACCAAGTACTAACCCGTAACCAACTCAATCTTATTTAAACGAATGAATTTCAATTTATAAGTAAACTAATTCTAATTACCACTAGTTAAATTAAGATTACGGAGATTTAAGATCGCAACTTCACTTATTGCTTCATTTAAGTTAACACAATTCTCATCAATTATTCTCTATCCTGAATTGTTAATCAAGAATACTAAAGTAGATAAAACCACCTCTCGATGCATAATACCCATACTCACTTAAATTCACAGATGATAGAATTAAGCAAGACACCCTAATTAACTAATCCAGTATATCTCTATGTGAATTACAATTAAAAAGGATTTAAAGCACAAGTTCTCTATAAGATTACATATGGCGTAAAGGCATATCTCTATCCTAAACACGAATCATGAATTCCATCTATGCAGAAATCACAAACATATGTTATCATGATCAGATCTAAACATATACTTCATCTCTCGAGTTCATATAGATTATCACGGTAATTAATGGCCAATCAATTAAACAATAAAGTCCAAATCACAATAGACAATTCTCACAATAGAACATAATAATTGATAGCGAAGCATATTAAAATAAACTACACTATAAGATCCATTGTAATCTCAAACAAAGAATTAGTTCATTGAATTAATACTAAGAATCCACACTTGAATACACATTAAAAGATAAGAATAAGATTAAAGAAAAGAATAGAATCTGTTGTCAGCAAATCTTCATCTTCCTCAAGCTCTTGCTCTTGATCTTAAATGGTCTCCAAGTTGCTTCAATCTCCAATTTTAATCTAATCTAGGGTTCCTAATCTCAGAAAGAAAGTAAAGAATAAGTTAATAGAAATCTATCTCAAGAGGGATTTTATGGAGTCTTAGAACTAGCCTCCCAATCCAAGTTAAACTCAAGTATTTATAGTTCTAATGGACACCCTAGCAAGTTAGGCAACTAAGAATCCTATTCTATCTCAAATTGGACATCAAATAACCCAATTCAGCTGTTTTCCTGCCGACTAGCGCGTCCTGCGCTGTTCCTAGGTCATTTTGGGCATGCCCCGCGCTACTATAGCAGAGTTTCTTATGGCCTAGCTTGCCCGTAGCGCTGTCTGCGCTACTCTATTTTCTGCTGCGATGTCCTTTGGTAAAATAGGCATAACTTTTGATCCACTAAGATTTACGGGGACTTCAACCTATCAAATCAAAGATATCGACGAGATCTACAACTTTCATTCTTTGAGGATTGACAGATTCCGTCCGGATCAAGATCGAAATCCGGCTTGTAGTAGATGCTATGTAAATGGCAAGCATGACAACTCTTAGTTTTGATCTTTGTTGATAAAATGGCCATAACTCTCGCATCCGAGCACCGATTGGGATGATTCAAGATGTTACATAAAGCTAAGAAGTGGATCTATAATAAAATCCAAGTTCCAAGCTAAGAAAATGCATCCAACGTAGTGTTAAAGGTCCTTCAATATTCCTTTCTTACATTTGCTTGCGTATTTTAGTCCAAAAGATGTCTGAATTGCTTATCATTGCTTCTTCATGCCAATTTCGTGTCATAGCCTACAAAATAACATAAAATGTATGAAAAGTAACTAAGAAACATAGGTTTAAGAAACTAATTCAAGTAATAGATATCGGATAAGTAGGTATAAAACTTACTTATCAGTTGTCGATGCCTATTTGATGAAGATAAATTGATATGTTTTCTACATCTTTGTTGGGGATGACGTTCTAAAATCACCGAACCTTCCCGATGTATACGCTGGTAGTTTACAACGATGCCTACCCTTCTGGTATTTTGACAATGGATCCTACCCTGCTGGTAGTTAACTACGCTGACATCACTAAACTATTTTAATTCCCAATATACAAAGCTTTCAGCACTGAACTGTCTTGATGTTATGCTGAATTGATGCCAATGGTTTAGAATACCGGTTCTTCCGAGACCTTTACTAAAGTAATATTCAACAGATTAATTCACCATACTTCGCCTGATGTTACGCTAGATTGATGTCAATGGCTTATAATAATACCAAATGGTGTCTACGATGAAATTTTTCTCTAATCTAGGCATTTAATGTGCACGTATATTTAAATCTACTGTAGATGCATGCTAAACCTTGATGGAGATGTACGTTGATGTAACGCTTTTGCTCATGTGCAAATCATGCATGATGTGATGACCTGGATTTATCCTTAGGAGTCTATTGTCCTAGGTAGATGCACATTTTAAAGTGTCTAGAGTAGAAACTTACCTCACCCTTTTTTAGGCGATTTGGAGTTTCTTTTTGCTGTTGGGTGCTTGTGCCCCATTTCCTTGAGCTTTTGATTCGCAACTCGGCTGAATTGATGACCTGAATGTCACTAACATCCCTGGAGGGTGCAGCCCATTCTTTCATTGCCCAGATTTGAACTTTGCTGTAGAGGCCTCGACTTGTGAGGACTTGACGTAGGTTGACACATTTGATGATGAGGTTTTCATTCGCTAGACCTTTTGTCATTGGAGTTCTACTTTTAAGTTAAGGACTTTCTTGAGAATTTTCCCCTTCTTTATGTCGCCATGATTTCTTTTAGGAGTCTTACCCTTTCTTTTGATGAGAGGCTTGATCTTGCCTTAAACTCCTTCCATTTCTTGGAATTGGAAGATGCCCCAGTCCTTTCGCATGTTGATGTCGGGGATTCATATGAGAAACTCTCTTTGTTGACCAAATCTTGAGTGAGCAATATCCTGCATATCAAGAGAACAAAATGCACCAAAAGGTTAACGGCTCGGCCGTCAAGATTAGTTCACTCTTGTGAATAAGGCATTTGAAGTAAAAGTTTATGAGTTATGAAATCGCAAAGAAATTTTAAAACATCCATAGTCATTATACATTGATAGGATTAGAATCAAAAGACATATCTCCCTATATCAGAGATACTTCATCTTCGCTCTAGACGTTATTCTTCACATAATTAACTTCATATGACACACGCACTATGAGTGATGTAACTCTTAGCAAGGGCTTCACTTCTATGCCTTGGCAAATTTTCTTGATTCTCGCTCTTTTTTCCTCTCACCTAACTTGTCACGTTTTCTTAGGCTATTCAGAATTACCCATGTAACGAGTTTTGGACCAATAACTCCCAAACTGGAGGGCTTTAGGGCACTAGGTGTTAAAACACTCCTTCAAGTTTACTGGCTCGAGTAATAAAGGCCACGCTTTGTGATAAGTCAGACGATCACTCTATTTTCATTTTTACCTGAGCTTGAAAGGTCTGTTTTCTTAGGCTCTAAGTCACCCATGTAGGGAGTGTTAGGCCGATGACTCCCAAAACAGATGGCTTTAGGGCACCAGGTGTAAAGACACCCCTCGGACTTAATTACTCGAATAACCTAGGCCACGATTCGGATCTGCTCAGGTTTTGCCTTTTCTTTTTTCAATACTCATTTTCTTAGGCATTAAAATACCCATGTAAGGAGCTTTGGTCCGATGACTCCCAAACTAGATGGCTTTAGGGCACCAGGTGTAAAGACACCCCTCATGCTTAATAACTCGAGCAACCTAAGCCACGATTCGAGACATTAGGCTGGCGACTTATCTTTTATCTTTTCATCAATTGCCATTATTTTTGCCATAACTTCATACCTCACAACTAAGATTTAGGGTAATCGCACAGTGCAGACATGCATATGAGGTCAAGTCTGTTCCAAAAAGCACTTTGAACTAGGATGTTGTGCCCAATCAAAAGGGTTGAATAGTCTTAATTCTCTAATCATTCCCGTGATTCTTGCCCTACGGACGCTTATCAGAATTAATCCAATTCATAAAAAGTTAAGCAAAACTTAACATGTATATTATCGCTAATGCATGCAAATGGAAACTAAAAGCTCATAAAGAGGTGAAAGAGTCATACCTCACATGTGGATTATTCATTCTAAGAACAGTATGATTGGAAAAGACCAAATGATCATACCGAATCTCCAGTGAGATGATATGAGGGAAGCTTTGATGGTAATGGATCATGCTGATGGTGCTGACTGGTGCATTGTCCTTTTTAGGATGGTTGATAAATGCCCGAGTGTTGAGTTATTGCTGTTTCTGAGATAGCCCCAGTCTTATTGTAAGGGTTCCAATATCGGGTTGTCGCCAATTTTGAAATTGCCCCGGCCTTGCTTATGGTCTGGGGTAGTTGCTTTGACAAATGGGCTAATAAGATGTCAAGATCATAAAAGGATTTTACGTTTGTACCATATGGTGAACAAGTATTGGATTTGGGCTTTGATGCCCTCAATCATTATTCTTGACTTATTCACGCCATCGACCTTGATTTTCTTCTGATTTAAGGAAGACTAGTGATTGAGGGTGTCGGCTCTTTAAAGATCCTTACTACTGGTTATCTTAGTGTATTGTTGTTTCTTTCTTTCTGGGACTTGTGCCAGATTTGATGGAATGACATTGATGTGTTGTTGGGTATTCTCAACATGGGTCGCTGACTTTGAGAGCTTTTCTTAGTGTCTTGGGATTGATGTCTGGGTTTGGATGTTTCTTTTGAGGGTCAGACCGCACCACTGATGGTTGCCTATGTACTCCTATTGATGAGGGGAGATCAGGTCTACATAGTTCCTACTTGATGAGTTGAACGGTTTAAGAAGTGTTTATTTAGGTTTTTTGGGTTTTGTGTTTATCTTGATCACACCATAAATGGTTGCCTACGTACTCCCATTGATGAGAGGAGATCAGGTCTTTTGTAGTTCAGGCTTTTAGCTGAGACCTAACTTAGTTGATTTTTTTATTATTATTATTTTTTTAATTTTTTGATTTTTTTTATTTTTTATTTTTTTTCAATATTTACATGCATGGAAAATAAAAGGCATACAGCGAAGAGAGTGATACCGTCTCAACATCGCCTGGAACTCCCAACTTTATCCTCTAGATATACATATTCTTGGCTAGCTAAGGCCTGATAGTCTAGTTATTAGTGGTTATGTTGCCTTCAAGACTCGCGATAGAGGTTACCTCTTGATTCTGAATATCTTCACTTATGGTCATAACTTGATCACCTCCTGATTCAGCACTTCCCTTGGGGATTCTCATACTGGACCCATCGCAAAAAGGGATGAACTCTTGATTCTTCAATGGGTTAGCTTCCCCGACAACCTCACCACATTTTCCTTCATCTGCTCCTTCACCTTTTTTCTGGGCTTGAGAGGATTCGACCATGAAATCTCCCTTGAACTGTTGTTGCATTTCTTGCAAGGAACTTTCCTTTTTGGCTTTTTCTCCCTTGGAAAGGATCAATATTTCCTCCTCATCATCCAAGATGATAAAATCAGGAACGTGATTGCTATCTTTGGGCCACAAGATGCTTGAAGTTGGTGGAGGAATCTCCTTTGGGGATTCTCTTGTTTCCTATGGCATTCCCTGCATTAAGATCAGTCCACCTTGTGTTCTGTCAGGGTTGGTTCTCATAGCCTTCACCTCCTTTGAACTGGCTATCTCGAGTGGACATTTTAAGCTTTTTATTTCTTTTTCGCCTTTTCTGGTCATGGGGGATTCTATCTTCAGCTCTCTATTTTCAATGAGATCCTGCATTTTATGTCTCAAAGACCAACATCCCTCGGTTGTATGTCCAGGTGAGTTAGAATGGTAGAGACATATCTTGGTGGAATCATAACTCTTCATCTTGGGATTTATAGGAGGCAACAACTTAGTAATACTTCCTTCGCTTATAAGAAAGTGTAGCATTTCTTCATTTGATTTGCTTAGAGGGGTGAAATTTTGGCCTCTTATGGAGGTTGTTTAATCTTTCTTATTTGAGAATTCGCATTCCTCCGTGCAATTTTTCCGTTGGCGAAACTTCTAGCAATTTTATCATCTCCTTTTTCTTTTACTTTTAGCCTGCTTTGATCTTCTTCATTTAGCTGGCTCATCATGGAGAGATATGGGCTTGTATTATGGTTAACCTCCTTTTTCTCTTGGCTTTCTGATAGTTGAGTGAAAAACTGCCTCGTATCCTGATGTTGGCACACTATCAGCTTAGCTAGCAGATTTACTTGATTCTAGATCGTCTCTAACTTTTGCATTACTGTCACACCCTCCTCCGAGTTTTCCCACTCTAGGACATTTGTTTTGTGCCTTTGGGGGTATTCATCCTTCTTTCGTATGTACTTATGATTTGGATACATTTCAGTACTTCCTGACCCAATCATGTTTACTCCCTCCGTATCATGCTGTAACGGAAGGTTGGTGTTGACATTTTGTTGGTCAGGTTGTTGGACCACAATACTACCATTTTCGATCAGATTTTGAATTTTATGCTTTAAGCACCAACAATCTTGTGTATCATGTCTCGGAGACCCTGAGTGGTAAGCACATCTCTGGCTTGGATTGTATCTTTTGCTCCTTGGTTCCAGAGCTGGAGCCAGTTCGGTAATTTTCTTGTGATCTATTAATATCGCCAATACATTTTCAATGGAATCGCCCAGTGGAGTGAACACCCGATTTTTCGTTCTTTCAAATTTTCCTTTTCTATCTTGGCATTGGTTGAATGTAGCCTGTTGTTGAAATGGCAAATTATCTTGCTTTTTCCAAATGGGAGGGACTATAGGCTGGTCTCCTAGCTTGCCCTTGTGAAATGAGGGATACATCTTCATTGCCTTTATCGGGTACCCTCTTGGGATCGCTCGCATACTTGCCAGTCTATATATGCTTGGCGACCGCTTTCAAGGCAGTGAAGTCTTTAATCTTTCCTACCTTCAGACCGATCTCAGTCGTTTCGCCGTGTTTGATCATCTCTGAAAATGGTTATCCTATTCCAGCAAGGATCCTCTCATAGTAAAGTGCCTCTTGGATGTCTATGAAAGTCATCACCATTTCAGTTTCTGTCATTGATGGAATTTTGAATTTAATAATATAAATAAAATAAATCAAAATAATAAATAAAATATATTATAACTTATATACGTTTACATTTTTTGTAATTGTTATATTAAGTGTGCGTATTATGGCTCTATCAGTTTATTATCCTTACGCTTAAGGGTTAGTTGGTTTTACGTGAATTGGCTTATACTGAGAAAGGGAGAAGAAATTTTGCAGAGAAACTTGAGAGAGAATAAGGAGAGTTTGAGAGGAAGTCTGTGATTCCAAAACAATTTCGGGGTTTTAGCAAGATTGTTCAAGCAAGTGAAGGTATTCTTCCAACACTTTAATATTATATACATGATGTTCTATGTTCACGAGTTTTATAGTTGCTGTGAATTCATTTTTTTTATTGTTGTTATACAACTGAGTTGTTGCATTTGAGAGTAATTGTGATGTTGGAATTTGTATTTAGACAAGAATTAGTATGTTAATTACGTTAAAAAGGAAGAAAGTTGTTTACAGTGTGTGTTTATACATATAGCTTGTGAAAGTATCAAATTTGGTTGTTAATTTGTAATCTAATCTGTAAATTGAGCATTGAATATGTCAATTCGGTAAGAAACGAAGAGAACGTAGTTTGAATGAGTTATTTTGGACAAGAATGGTGATCATAGTGATGATTTTTGTGAAGGATGTCAAAAATGGAGTCTTTGGTATAAAACATGGAATTTAAACAATTTAAATTGGTTGTAGTGTTGTTTAATTATTCTAAGTTGATGAATATGTGAGGAATCATGTTTATAAGAGTTCTATGTCAATTGGATATGTTAAATTTATTATTTTGTGGGTGAAATTCGTGTTAGTTGGGCTAAACAAAGTATTGTTAAAAAGATTGCGTAGTTTAATCGATCATGCACCAAATAGCAAATACATTTACTGCTATCTGTCAAGGCGAAACGGCACAAACTTCTGTCGCCGTAAGCTTATTTATGGTGCAATATACACCTACGATATGTGGCGATGATGCACATTATTTATCTGAGACCTTGGAGACCTATTATAACTTAGTATAATGACATGTTAATGTGACAAACATGTAATAAAAAGGTTAAAACAGATTTGTAGCATGTCATTAGTAATTTCAAGATTGTTAAAAGATTAGTATGTTATGAACGCGATACGTAATGATTTAAGGTACTCAATGAATAGTGAATAAGTGTTGTGAAGTTAACACTTAAGATTTCTGAAATACATATGGTGTAAAGTAAAACTTGTACTAAAGTAACAAGTTTATCTAATAGAGAGTTTATTTTGGGAAAGTGGATATTAGTTTATCTAATAGACATTGTGATTCTAATACTATGTGTAGGTGAACGTGAGTTGTAAATTTATAACTTATGCATGAAGTAAGTTCCTTACTCTAAACTTTTATCGAGCAAGTTTTGAATTCTAATCATTGTTGAATTATTTTAACTTGTTTATAGTTAAGCAAGTTTCTTTAGTTTCATTCTTTTATAGTGAATGCAATTTCTTGAACTCTAATTTCTAATATTGAGCTACCATATTTCATTTACTTTACCACGTTATTATTATGTTGAGCAAGCTTTGTTTCCAGCTTGTTATCAGTTAATGTATGTTCAATAATTTAATTCTTTATTTGATTATAGCCTTAGCTTACTATTGTCCAAGCAAGGTTTGTTATTATATTCAATGCTTATGCTTTTTAGTTATTTCTAAGCATGAGTTTAATGTATAGTTGGTTCACCTATGCTTCTTAATCATTTTACATTAAATTATTATTGATCACTCGTAGTGCTATTAAGACTTGTTAATTCAACTAATCCCTTAGTTGATGATCATGAAACTCCAAATTACCCTTGAAGCTTATCCCAACCAAACCTTCTTTGGTGCGGACTTGTACTTTAAAACTGAGATAAACAACCCTATAATAGGGGATTATTTTAGAGCTACGCAATGGCGTTAAAATGTTTGCACAATACATAGTACAAAGGGCTGATCACCTGGAGTACGAGATGATGGTCCGCATAGTCGTTTAGATCATTTAAAGTTACAAGTAGAAACACACATTAACCTAGGACATAGATGATGATTATGGTCTTTTAGATTGTTAAAGGTTAAAGTAGAAATACTTGACAACCTAGAGCATAGTTCGTGGTCTTGTGACCCTCAGTTACATTTTGTATGTTGATATCAGTTTTTGATTATCATTGACAGAGTATTGTTCAACTCTGATGAGTTTATTCATTGGCATTTATTATGCTATTATTATTCATTGTTATTTCCAGTGAGCATTTGTTTTGCTCACTCTTGCATATATATACTCATTGCAGCTAAGGTTGAAAAGGTTGATGAACCTACCACTAGCAAGGGAAAAGGGAAAATGAACAAGTGATGAAAACTTGTAATTTATTTATTGTTATGATGATAGACTTTATATTTAATGATGTGATGTAATTATTTTATTTCTACATTTGATTATTGTTAAAGATTAGATAACCTGGGAGCCTTTTGAATTAATGATGTAACCCATTTAATGGGAGGATTTATGGTTTAATTTTATTATAATTGGGTAGTTAGATATGAATGAATGGAAAGTGAACACCAAATCTTATGGGAAAGATGTACCCAGATTTGGTGGTGTCACATGTTGGCATCAAAGCCTTAGGTTATGAACCTTAGGTGGGGTAAAATATAGTGATGATAAACTCTTATCGAGTTTTACGAAGGAAGTAATAAAACACTTTATGTGCTTATGTGATTGTAACCTATGTGCTCGTGAGTGTCGAGTAGTAATGATTAATAATTAAAACATAAAATTTTGTTGGAAGGATGGCTAATATAGGAGAATCCAGTCAGGCTAGGGAGGAAGGACCCCAGATGCCTAGAGAAGAGGAGCCTCAAGATATTCAGGTGTTTTGGGAACAACTACTGTCACGGGAGTCATCTCCGTAGGTCACAGTGGTTGAGCGGGAAGGCTTACCTAATGAGGATGATTAGGTAGAGACGGATGAGGAGGATCCCGTTGAGATACCACAGTCGGATGGGGATGTGGATGACGAGGAGGAAGAGTTTTCACCAAACTCGATCGCAGCCCATATGTATGACAAAATACACGATCGTAATGTGGAACTACAGGATAAAGTCGAGGAGTTGAAAGAGATAGTAGCTGAACAACAGACCTCGATGCCGCAGAAGGATGACGAGATCCGAGATTTAGATGGACGCTTAAGTAATGTCGAATGGAAGTTGATTCACACTGAAGGAGAGAACGAGCAAATGGCATGAGGAGATCGCAGAGCTGAAGAATAAATTGAAAGAAGAGTCTACTAAGAGGGCAAGAGCCAAAGACGCGTACGAGGAAGCTTCTCAACGAGTCGGGGTAGCAGAGAGAGAGGTGCAAGTAAAGAAGATCAAGATGGAGGAGATGAATAGCGTTTTCAACACCGTTGTAAACCGAGCTCAAGACCGAATCATGTATTATCCGATTCAGTTCGAGACGCTGCCATGGTACATGCTAGACCGCCGAACAATGTTTCGTATTATGGAAGAGGAGCGTCGTAAGGCTATGCAACATTTTAGTAGGTCATCATAAGAAATGTAATTATTGTGTGATTAATAAGTAAATAAGATGTAAATCCCGGGTATTATATAACCAATGGGATATGATGATGATGATGTTATCCTGAAACTTTTGTAGTTCAGGAAAGTAATGTAGATAGCAGGGATGCTATCATGGCTATGTTTTTAAAAGATGATGAATAAATAAAAGTTACTATTTATTCAAGATATTGTCTGCTATGTGGTAAAATTTTTGTGATGTGCAAGTTGTATATATAATATTTAAAAGATTGAATAATAATCTAATGAGCGTATTTTAACGAAAAATGCTCCAAGACGTCAACCACGACAAAAGGACCCTGAGGATCTACCAATAACAACAATGTGAGGCTAATCCAGTCAACAATTAGTAACGCATTCTTGATGGGGAGCATTGCAAATCAATCGCGAAATCAAGTCATGACATTTAAGGATTTCAAGGCAGTTGGGCCACCAAAATTTAGTGGGTCCATGAATCCGGTTGAGGCACAGACCTGGATCATGGAGATAGAGAAAGTTTTCGACGTGGCTAGAGTAGGTGAGAACCAGAAAACTTCTTTTGTAACATTTATGTTGAAAGCAGAGGCGAGTTATTGGTGGCAAGCCAATAAGACTCGAGGAGGTCAAGGGGTAATGACTTGGGATAGGTTTAAGGAGATATTTTTTAAGACTTATTTCCCAGAGAGTTCGAAAAATCAGATGGAGGTGCAATTTTTAGAACTGAAGCAGGGATCAATGACGGTGGCGGAGTATGCCGCTAAATTTAATGAATTGGCGAGGTTCGCGCCATATCAAGTCAACATAGATGAGCGCAAGGCTAGGAGGTTTGAACAGGGATTGAAGCCCTGGTTGTACAGCAAAGTTTCCATGTTTCAACTGAAGACATTTACAGCGGTACTAGAGAAGGTAATTCTCACTGCGGGTGGAGGCGAGGCTGTAACAAAGTACAATCAAGAGCAGAGAAAGAAGAAGAGTGAGGACGAAGCTAAGAAGGGTAGTTATAGTGGTGGAAATGGTAATAATAACTTAAAAGGGAAGTGGAATGAAAATGTGGGAGCTGGGAACCAGTAGGGTAACCAGTAGAAGAAGAAGTTCAAAGCATGTGCTACATGCGGGAAGTTTCACACAGATATATTCTTAAGGGGGAAACGAGTATGCTTTAACTATGGTCAGGAGGGTCACATTGCCCCGAATTGGAATCAACCCAAGAAGAATGCTTGCTACACTTGTGAGTCAAGGGATCATTTTGCTCGCGAGTGTCCTAAGAATAAATCTGGTGAGACAACTGGAAGCAAGGGAGGTAGCAGTGGAGGTACATTGACTATTGCGGGACCAACGTCTTCAAACAAGCCCATAGCCAGAACCTTCAACATGACGGTGCAAGACGCAGTGCAATCAAAAGATGTCGTGTCAGGTATTATCCCAATTAATGATATAAATGCATATGTATTATTTGATTCGGATGCTACTTGCTCGTTTATATCTGAAGAATTTTCTAAGAGGTTAGAATTACCTAGTGAAGAGTTTTACACATAGAAATTACGAATAAGGAGGTAATTCCTGTTAGGTTCGTATACAAGAATTATAGGGTGAATATTAAGGGGAATGTTATGACAGTAGATTTAATCCCGATAAAACTTGGAGAGTTTGATGTTATATTGGGAATGGATTGGCTATTCAATTATGGAGCGATAATTGATTGCCAAAAGAAATGTGTAAACCTTATAACTCCGTCAAAGGTAGTTTTCTACGGTAGCAAATCGCCTAGACAAACAAGATGTCTAACGATTATGCAGGCCAAAAAGTTATTGAGTCAAGGCTGTGTAGGATACTTAGCTTACATAGTCGATACTCAGAAGAAGAAGGGTGTGAAATTGGAGGAGATATCAGTGGTTAGGGATTTTGTGGACGTGTTTCCGGAAGATTTTCCAGGACTTCCACCTGATAGAGAGATCGAGTTCGTGATCGACTTAGCGCCAAGAACTGCTCCAATATCGAAGGCCCCGTATAGAATTGCTCCGGTAGAGATGATGGAATTATTGGTGCAATTGCAAGAACTGCTAGACAATAAATATATTCAGCCTAGTGTATCACCGTGGGGAGCGTCGCTGTTATTCGTGAAGAAGAAAGATGGGTCAATGCGTCTTTGCATTGATTATAGGGAATTAAACAAAGTCACTATTAAAAACAAGTATCCGTTGCCAGGAATAGATGACTTGTTTGATCATTTGAAGGGTGCTAGATACTTCTCGAAAATAGATTTGAGAAGTGGGTATGACCAATTGAAAGTAAGGAAGGAGGATGTACCGAAGATGGCATTCCGAACTCGATATGAACATTACGAGTTTTTGGTAATGTCTTTTAGTTTGACAACGCCCCTGCTGCATTCATGGATTTAATGAACAGGGTGTTTAAACCATTTTTAGACAAGTTTGTGGTGGTATTTATTGACGATATTTTGGTGTACTCCAAATCTTAAGAAGAACACGTGGAACACTTACGTCTGATGCTGGAGACGCTAAGAAAAGAAAAGTTGTACGTAAAATTCTCTAAATGTGTACAATTTCTTAGGCATGTAATTGATAAGGATGGGATTTCAGTGGATCCATCAAAGGTTGAAGCTATGATAAATTGGGAACAACCAAGAACTCCATCGAAAGTGAGAAGTTTCTTGGGATTGACCGGTTATTATAGACGATTTATTCAGGATATTTCCAAGATTGCCACTCTGTTGACAAATTTGACGAGAAAATCTATAAAATTTGTTTGGACGAAAAAATGTGAAGAGAGTTTTATAGAATAAAAGAAGAGGCTCAGTGTGGCACCTGTGTTGTCATTACCAGATAATACAGGATTTTTTGTGGTGTATAGTGATGCCTCACACAAAGGATTAGGTTGTGTCCTTATACAGAATGGTAAAGTTATTACGTATGCATCAGGGTAATTGAAAGACTACGAGAAAGGGTATCCGACTCATTACTTAGAGTTGGCGGCAGTGGTATTTGCTTTAAAAATATGGAGACATTATCTCTACGGAGAGAAGTGTGAGATCTACATAAACCATAAGAGTCTGAAGTATATTTTAACACAAACAGACCTAAATATGAGTCAAAGAAGATGGTTGGAATTGATAAAAGGTTATGATTGTGAGATCTTTTATCATCTGGGTAAAGCTAATGTGGTTGCAGATGCCTTGAGTAGGAAAGGCCGAGAAAAGTTGATGTTGTTAACCAACCAAGAGGAGCTCATTTCAGCGATAGCAAGGCTAGAGTTGGAAATCAAATTTCCAAAAGAAACCGATGAAAGATTGTACTAGATGGAAGCTAGTCCAACTTTGGTGGACAAAATAAAGAATGCGCAACTACAGGATGAAGAATTCAAAAAAATAAATGAAAGTATAGAAGAGGGTAAGGAGGTGAAATGTAAGGTTGATACTGAAGGAGTGTTAAGATTCGAGGGACGAATTTGGGTTCCAGCAGTACCGAATATTAAAGAAGAAATCTTGACTGAAGCTCATAGCTCAAGATATTCGATCCATCCGAGAAGTGCGAAAATGTATCAAGATTTGCAGCGACATTTTTGGTGGCCAAATATGAAAAGAGATGTTGTAGAATGTGTTGCAAAATGCTTGACATATTAGAGAGTGAAGGCCGAGCATCAAAGACCAAGCGGATTACTTCAACCGTTGGACATATCGAAATGGAAGTGGAAGCATATCACAACAGATTTTGTGGTAGGTCTTCCAATGACTTAGAAAGGATACGATTCGATATGGGTCATAGTGGATAGACTAACAAAATTAGCAAACTTTTTACCAATAAAGATTAGATTTAATCTTGATCAGTTGGCAAAACTGTACGTTAAGGAGATCGTTTCAAGCCATGGAGTTCCAGTGTCAATAGTATCAGATAGAGATCTAAGATTTATATCAAACTTCTGGAAGAGACTACAAGAATGCATGGCAACACAACTAAAGATGAGTACATCATATCATCTGTAAACTGATGGGCAAAGCGACTGAACAATCAAGCCGTTAGAAGATATGCTTAGAGCATGCATCATGGATTTAAAGGAAACTAGGAGGATCATCTACTGTTGGCAGAATTCGCCTACAATAAAAGTTACCACGCAAGCATTGGCATGCCGCCATACGAGGCATTATACGGCAGGAAATGCAGAACTCCACTATATTAAGATGAAGTTGGTAAACGTCAACTGTTAGAACTGGAACTGGTACAACAAACTGCTGAAGTTATCAGACTCATCAGAGAAAGACTGATAGTTGCTCAAGATAGACAGAAGAAGTATGTTGATCAACACAGGCAGAATCGTAAATTTAACGTGGGAAATTTTATTTTCCTGAAAATTTCTCCTTAGAAGGGGAAAATTCATTTTAGCAAGAAAGGAAAGTTATGCCCGAGGTTCATTGGACCCTTCGAAGTACTACGAAGAGTGGGAGAAGTAGCTTACGAGGTAGCTTTACCTCCAGAATTAGAACATGTTCACAACATTTTTCATGTGTCGGTATTGCGACCGTACAAACTCGATTACAAACATGTAATCGAGTATGAACCATTACAGTTCAATAAGGATTTATCTTATGAAGAGGTTCCTATTCAGATAGTCGACAGGAAAGAACAAGTGCTTAGGAATAAGGTGATACCTTCTGTGAAGGTCATATCGAGAAACCACAATGTCGAAGAGGCTACGTGGGAACTCGAAGCTGAAATGATGAGGAATTACTCTGAGTTATTTGTTTAATCTATGTCTTCGATTCTGGGGACAGAATATTTGTAAGGAGGGAAGATTGTGATGAATAAGTTGTTTGAGTTGTGATTTTGGGGACAGAATCCTTGTAAGGAGGGAAGGATGTAACACTCCAAAATTTTATTTGTAATTTAAAATATTTATTAAAATTAAATAAATAAATATTTTATTTATGTGGTTGATGTTAGTAGATACTTGTGAATTAAATTTATTAGATAATACTCTAATTTAATTTAATAGTTAGAGAGTTGCTAAAGATAACATGAAATGTTATATTGTTGTTTTAATTTAATAATTTAAAATGGCATGTTAATTATTAAATAAAATTATAATGAGATTATAATTTTGTGATATTTGGATTAAGTGGAAAATTTATTTAGTATGTTTATAATTAGTTTATTTAACTAATGTTGGATATGGAGATCCAAATAAATAATATGAGATTATAAACTATAGTGTAAAGGATTTATTAAAATAAATTAAAGTAGTTTTAAATTGAT
This sequence comes from Panax quinquefolius, assembly GCA_020205615.1. NCBI lineage: Eukaryota > Viridiplantae > Streptophyta > Magnoliopsida > Apiales > Araliaceae > Panax > Panax quinquefolius. Next base: position 71,246,794 of record CM035157.1, read on the forward strand.
TTAACTAAACAAGGCTTAAATACATTAAGTCTTTATTTTAAAAGTGTGTTTATCAAACAAAGCCTTATGGCTTTTAAATTTTGAATTTTAATTTAATAATATAAATAAAATAAATCAAAATAATAAATAAAATATATTTATAACTTATATAACGCTTACATTTTTTTGTAACTCATTATATTAAGTATGCGTATATTATAATGGCTCTATCAATTTTTTTTTTTTTTACGCTAAGGGTTAGTTGGTTTTATGTGAATTGAAGAAAGAAAAAGAGAAGAAAGTAAGATAGAAACTTGAGAGAGTTTGAGAGAGACTGAGAGAAAAGTCTATGTTTCCAAAAATTCTTTATGGGTTTTAGCAAGATTATTCAAGCAATTGAAGGTATTTTCCATACACTTTAATATTATATATATATATATATTCTATATATATATTATGTTTTATAATTTTAAAGTTTTGTGAATTCAATTTTTTTGAATTATTGTTATAAAACCGATTACTTGTTATTGTATGTATTTGTGATGTTAGAACTTGTGTTTAGACAAGAATTAGTATGCTAATTACGTTAAAAAAGAAAGAAAACTTGTTTTTATGTATGTTTTTTTATATATATCTTGTGAAAGTACCAAATTTGGTGGTTAATCTATAATCTAATCTGTAAATTGAGCATTAAATATGTTAATTCAGTAAGAAATGAAGAGAACGTAGTTTGAATGAGTTAATTTGGACAAGAATTGTGATCACAGTGATGATTTTTGTGAAGGATGTCAAAAATGGAGTCTTTGGTATAAAACATGGAATTTAAAGAATTTAAATTGGTTGTAGTGTTGTTTAATTATTCTAAGTTGATGAATATGTGAGGAATCATGTTTATAAGAGTTCTATGTCAATTGGATATGTTAAATTTACTGTTTTGTGGGTGAAATTCGTGTTAGTTGGGCTAAACAGAGTACTGTTAAAAAGACTTACGTAGTTTACGTCTACATGCACCAATAGCAATTTAATATGTCAAGGCCAAAAAAAGGCATGCAGCAGCAGCATATTGCTTAGCTCTATGCTTATGTATAAGCGCAATGCATACCCTGATCTGAGGTAGTGATGCCTGTTATTTATACAGACCTTGGAGACCAATTATAACTTAGTATAATGACATGTTAATGTGACAAACATGTAATGAAAAGGTTAAAACAGATTTGTATCATGTCATTAGTAATTTCAAGATTGTTAAAAGATTAGTAAGTTATGAACGCGATACATAATGATTTAAGGTACTCAATGAATAGTGAATAAGTGTTGTGAAGTTAACACTTGAGATTTCTGAAATACATATGGTGTAAAGTAAAACTTGTACTAAAGTAACAAGTTTATCTAAAAGAGAGTTTTATTTTGGGAAAGTGGATATTAGTTTATCTAATAGATATTATGATTCTAATACTATGTGTAGGTGAACATGAGTTGTAAATTTATAGCTTACGCACGAGGCAAGTTCCTTACTCTAAACTTTTATCGAGCAAGTTTTGAATTCTAATCATTGTTGAATTATTCTAACTTGTTTATTTATAGTTAATTCTAATCAAATTATTCTTTAGTTTCATTCTTTTATAGTGAATGCAATTTCTTGAACTCTAATTTCTAATATTGAGCTACCATATTTCATTTACTTTTCGCACGTTATTATCATGTTGAGCAAGCTTTGTTTCCAGCTTGTTATCATCAGTTAATGTATGTTCAATAATTCAATTCTTTATTTGATTATAGCCTTAGCTTACTATTATCTAAGCAAGGTTTGTTGTTATATTCAATGCTTATGCTTTTTAGTTATTTCTAAGTATGAGTTTAATGTATAGTTGGTTCACCTATGCTTCTTAATCATTTTACATTAAATTATTATTGATCACTCGTAGTGCTGTTAAGACTTGTTGATTCAACTAATCCCTTAGTTGATGATCGTGAAACTCCAAATTACCCTTGAAGCTTATCCAAACCAAACCTTCTTTGGTGCGGACTTGTACTTTAAAACTGAGATGAACAACCCTATAACAGGGGATTATTTTAGAGCTACTGTGATAAGCGTTAAAATGTTTGTTGCAATACATATATACAAAGGGTCGATCACACGAGTACGAGATGATGGTCCACATAGTCGTTTAGATCTGTTAAAGGTTACAGTAGAAACACATGTTAACCTAGGACATAGATGATGATTATGGTCTTTTAGACTGTTAAAGGTTAAAGTAGAAATACTTGATAACCTAGAGCATAGTTCGTGGTCTTGTGACCCTCAGTTACATTTTGTATGTTGATATTAGTTTTGATTATCATTGATATATATAGTATTATTCAACTCTGATGAGTTTATTCATTGGCATTTATTATGCTATTATTATTCATTGTTATTTCCAGTGAGCATTTGTTTTGCTCACTCTTGCATATATATACTCATTGCAGCTAAGGTTGAGAAGGTTGATGAACCTACCACTAGCAAGGGAAAAGGGAAAATGAACAAGTGATGAAGACTTGTAATTTATTTATTGTTATGATGATAGACTTTATATTTAATGATGTGATGTAATTATTTTATTTCCGCATTTGATTATTGTTAAAGGTTAGATAACCTGGGAGACTTTTGAATTAATGATGTAACCCATTTAATGGGAGGATTTATGGTTTAATTTTATTATAATTGGGTAGTTAGATATGAATGAATGGAAAGTGAACACCAAATCTTGTGGTAAAGATGTACCCAGATTTGGGGGTGTCACACCCCTGGAGTGAATGACTCTGGTTGAGTAGGTATTGTCTGTCCCAGAGTGTTTTTACTTTATTCTTTTAGAAAGATAGCCAATTCTGCTATTTGATTCCTTAATACTTCGAACTCTTCTCGAGAGACAGGAGTAGGATCGAATTAGGGCACTTGTAGCCATATCATTTTGGGCCTATTCATTTTTGGACTTTGAGCAGATAGAGGACATGGTTTTCCCTAAAAGACTTATGTAGTTTAGTTTGGGGAAATAATGTTTGTTATGTAATGGTCCATTTTTTAGGAGTATTATATGCTCGGATGTGTTATTTTTGATGAAGAATAACCATGTGGTCTTGAGATAAAGGGTATGACATATTCTTTTACATTTCCATTACATGAGATTGACATGGAAATAAAATTACAACCTTAAAATGGGTAAGGTATGAAGAAGACTGACCTCCATGTTTGATGGTGACTATCTTAGGCTAACTCTATGTTACGTCTTTTTAAGCATAAAGGTTCCCGGATCAACATCCACACACAAGATTTACTCGATTAGGGAAGTTAAGTGGGGACTTTTCATTAAGCGGAGGGAAGGTCCTCGTTAGGCACCCTTGAAAAAATAAGTTTGAAAAGGGAAACATATATATAGTTAGACACTGCTTGATATTTTTAAATGGTTGCACCACCAAAAGGTTTCACATTAAACTTTATCTCAACGTGTGTGTATTAAGTGGAGGAAGGTGTTAGCACCCAATCTGATTCCGAATTATTCTTACCACTTTTAATTATATGCCTAATGTGTGTTTCACCAATTATACGAAGTAGTAATATGCCTGAAATTGGTTTGAATATAAAAGTTTAATTTTAACGAGATATGGCGATGTGATGTTTTGTAAAATAGGTTTTTCAAACCCACAGCTCAATAGTAATTAAGGCCTTTAATACTTCCATTTTATTATGTGTTCGAATCCCATACATTGTTTACTTTTATTTTTGAGATGTGAAGCATCTTCTAGAAAATAAGATACATAGCAGTGCCGAAGTCCTTGTGGGCATGAGAGTCATCTAAGGATATTCGCACACCGTGAATAAAAATTTACAAGATGACCTCACAATGTGGAAATGTCCATCACGGAACCGAATCTAGATTCGTTAACCGAATCTATGATCACATTATTCTAGTGGAGGGAAAGGTGATAAAGCAATATGTGCAAAAAACTTTTATCAGAAAACTGTGTGTTATATATATATATATATATATATATATATATATATAAAGTTGTAAATATATATATAATGAATAATCAACTGCCACGAAGTGAACTTTTGTAAAATGACGTGAAATGTAAATATATATATATATATATATGTATATATATATATATAGTCCGAGATCTTATGTGAAGCATTTCACCCTTATCCAATAATCACTAAAGCTCACCCCATTTTAGCGACGGACTCGGCTGACGGTTTGGTCATCTTACAAATCGTAAGATATACTTTTAGCGACCTTGAACAACATATAGTGTCGCTAAAATGCATCACGACGACGAATCTGTATGCGAATCTAAATCCGTCGATTCAGTTCACATGATAAAAGCAATATGTGCAAAAGGCGTAAGCAGTTATATATATATATATATATATATATATATATATATAAGTTGTTAATATATAATGAATCCCCTTGACTCGTGGCGTGATATATATATATATATATATATATATATAAATAGGCCATCTTAAGTAATCTCACATTTTTGTTTAGGCGGACTCGGTGATCACTTCTTTTTAGCCATATGGTGTTAAAGCATGCGACATTTGTATATATATATATATAAGTAAAAAACTAATGTAGTGATGTGTCTATCCAAATATAAATTGAGTTAAAAGGCGAATTCACATTTTTGTTAGGAATAATATATATATATATATATATAGTAGAAAAAGCATTTGATGTGTCTATCCGAGGCTCAATCGAGAATAGAATATATATATATATATATATAAGCGATGACGCTATCCTCAATCGAAAATAGGTCCACACCTACGACCTATTCTCGAGTCATAGGATATCATACTATAAAAATCAAATACAAACTTCATTTATACAACTATTGAACTGTCATGCAGAATACGACCACAATTAAACTGTGAGTTTTAAAATAAATGTATATAACTCTCATGGTGCCTCGACCACAACCTTACAATGGTACTTTACATAAAAGTATAGTCAAAAACTATTATAGAAATTAAAATCATTGGGAAGTGTTCAAGGAAACATTCGTACATGGGAGGCCATGCATCTAGGTTATGATAGATATCATATGTCCACAGAATTATCCTTGGTTGACCAAATAGACCCCAAAGAAAAATGAGAAGATTACTATCATGTTCTTTCCAATGGTGAGTCTTCTCTTGACATATAACTATCTCCACTGTCTGCAATTAAAATTATATTTCAACCAAACTCCAAGATCATATAGGTAGTGCTCGTAGATATACTCAGCAAGTGGATGTGCACAACCATGTCTTATGATAACACGAGGTTGTATGTCATTAGACATCTTGTATGATAGTGGAAAAACACCCTTCCAAAGTTGGGTTCACCTCACCCTATTCGGTTCACCAAAATTAAATATCAAATGATGTATACAATATGACACACTTATCTAAAGTTCTCAATAAAATTATTTCCATACTATTTAGGGAGAACCTCAACAGCTATAGACCACCGTTTTATTCTCCTGTTACCCCCGCTCGACCCAGCTACACTCTTATTACCTGAAAGGAATTATGAAGCAAAAAGGGTGAACACAACTAGCCCAGTAAAGAATATCATGACTAAAGATAATTTACATCATCAATAGCCTTCATCAGTAATAAATCAGAGATTTAGAACATATGGTAGATGATAAAACTTTTTAACCATAATTGCAGCGGAACGAGAAATCCATTAGAAGAGTCAAATAGACCATCAGGTCTATTATCTTCTCCATGTTAAAAGTCCACCAATAATGTTTTATACATGTAACATCAATCAACAATTCCTGTCCACAATCATATGAATAACTCATAATCATAATTGTGATTCTAAATTCCTCTTCGCACCCAGGATGAAGATAATTTTCATCACCTATCTTCACCTGAAACATCAAAAATCATGGTTATACCAAATCACAATTCCTGCTCATAATCATACTAATAAATTCATCTTTGCACTACGGCCAAAGATATTCATTAACAATTCATCTTTGCACTACAGGCCAAAGACATACAACTGTATTTTAGAAGAGTCAAGTAGAGCATGATATATACTATCTTTTACGAATTAAAAGTGTATAATCAATATGTTATCGCTGAGACTCAGCTTAATAAATAATCCACATCATCGAATCATCCCTGCACTACGGCCAAGGATATTCATCTAATCATCAATGGTCATGATTATACTGAATAATCTCTGGTTATAATCATACCAATAACTGTCCATCAATGCACTACGGACCAATGAGGACTTTTACCACATCATCTATAACATTACGGGTCATGATTATACCGAATGATCCCTGGTCATAATCATACCAATAAATAGTTCATCTATACACATAAGCCAAAGATACTCATCAATCAATAGTTCATCTTTTGCACGTAAGCCAAAGATATATTACTGTAAAACCAATAATCAACAGTCCATCTTTACACGTAAGCCAAAGATATACAACTATAAAACCAATAATCAATAGTCCATCTTTGCATGTAAGCCAAAGATGACTTTCATCATAATATAAGCATGAGGATGATGACAATGATATAAGCATTAATCAAACGTAATCAAGGATAAATATTAAAGACTTTAAATTTATCCAGAGTTTAAAAATATCCAAATTGTCAACATGATACTGCTTTGTGGAGTTAAATTCAAGAATAACATTCATGTACCAAAAATAATTTGGACAGAAGAGAAATATATTTTTTGGGTAAATAGTACTCCGCAATAGTACCCTATAAATAGTACTTCGGGAATAGTACCTCGTGAATAGTACTCCGGCATGAATAGTACCCCGAATACCCGAGTGAATAATATTCGAGTAAATAGTAATTTGGGTGAATAGTAACCCATGAATAGTACTCGTCAAACATATGAAAAGTGCCCCTAATACCGATGAGTGAATAATACTAGAGTGAATAATAACTTAGGGTGAATAGTAACCCATGAATAGTAACTCATAAAAAAATACCAAAGAAAATGATATTCCATGATTTAGTACAAAAGAAATGATATCTCATACGAGTATAATAGAATATATGAAAAATCGCAAATAGATTTTCACCCGCCATGTAGTAATCCACGTGAGACGATGATCATTTCCACAATTTAATAAATAATGAATACGAAAGGATCATTCAACATGCTTGCGGTAATCCACATGAGGCGTTATTCCAACGTAATAATAAAGAATGGAATAATGTAAGAATTCACCATACATGCGATAGACCGCATGAAGCGAGTTATTCTAATAGAATAATAAAGAATGGAATAACGAAAGAATTCACCGGGCATGCGATAGAATCGCATGATATAGGTTATTCCCAAATAATAATAAAGAATGGAACCGGTCATGCGTAATCCGCATTTACAGCATGTGATATTCCAATGAATAATAAAGAATGGAACCCGCATCATGCGTAATCCGCATGCAGATAGGATATTCCAATGTAATAATAAAGAATGGAATAACAACAAAATTCACCGTGCATGCGATAGATCGCATGATGCATAAAGTTATTCCAATGTAATAAATAAAGAATGGAATAACGTAAGAGTTTTACCATGTATACGGTGCTTGCGTGCATGACAAAGTTATTCCAACATAATAATAAAGAATGGAATAACCCTTACGTATATTGAAAGAAAATAACTCTCTTCATGAATACGAAAGAATAATACCCCTTTACTATAATAATAATAATAATAATAATAATAATAAAAATAATAATAATAATAATAATAATAATAATAATAATAATAATAATAATAATAATAATAATATCTCTTACCTTAGAAGAAACTAGATATTGGAATAATGAGGTAGCAAACTTCTCTTCTTCTTTCTCTCTATAATTTCTCTCTATAATAATTGCTCTATAGCTTTAGTGAATTGGTGAAAAATAATGAAGGAATGAGCTTCTATTTATAGGAAAATATAGTTTCCATAATTGCACATTTTGGGGCTCAAAATATTACAATATAATACCTTCATCTTTTCCTTCATTTTTAATTTAGTCATGCAAGTATTATCAAACTTGCACCACCTCCCCTAATAGTAAATCATGTGAATCAATAATAAATCATGTGACTCAATAGATCTAAACATGTGAAAAAATTAATTATAGTATAGTACCTTCATCTATACCTCTATTTTTAACTTAGTCATGCAAGTATTATCAATCTTGCACCAACTCCCCTAATAGTACATGAATGTGAATCAATAGTACACACATGTGAACAAATAGTTATATGCATGTGAATTAATAGCAATTAATTACTCATTTATCCGATTAATTACCCGATTGGTCAATATAACTTCCAGACATCAATTATTATCGAAATAAATGGCGGTTTCCACTAACACTAATAATCTCAACACAATGGAACTATCAATTTCATCTTTAATCAACACGAACTTATTCATCATTAATATTATAACTCATAATATTTAACAACCAGATCGTTCCCAGGAAAGAGGGGGCTTTTCGGTAAGGATTTCTCCTTATTGACGGACAATTAGGTGATCAAACCTCTCCTTGACAGAACTTCTAGACATTTTCAATATTGCAAATAATAATATAAATAACTTTGTCATCTCAATTATTGATTTAATAATATATCATATTATGCAGATGATATTGTGACAATAATTGAATCAATAATATGAGAGATATAATGCAGTAATTACTGTAGCAATAATTGAGTATAACTGAGTGACTTTTCACGTAAGCATCAATAATCAATACCATGTGATACTATGCAACCACGCGTATTACTGTACTTTTACTACCAAGTAGTTCAACAATTTTAACGGTAACACTTTCGTTGTTATTTTTATAAAAAGATAATTCTGTCATTTTCTTACTACGACAATACTTTCATTGTGGAGTCCACCAATGATTGTGTCGTCCTACGGATATTCCCCGATAAAAAGAATATTCCCCGGCCAAACGAATATTTTACAACAACTTGCATACTTTGAAAAAAATTCACATATCACCCTTAACTTTAACCTTTTATCAATTTAACCATTTACTAAATAGAATAATTATAAGAAAATTGAATACTTTCATTTCATAAAATTCAGGGTCTCACGATCTCCCCTCCTTATGAAATTTCGCCCTCGAAATTTACATACCTGGTAGTTCGAAGAGATGAGAATACCTTGCTTTCTTTTTGGATTGTACCTTCCCGATTATTTCCTCTCTATCATGATTTTCCCATTGCTCATCTCCTCGTATTTTTGGATATCATTCTAGAATATACCTTCAAAACAAAGGTTAATTGACATATCACAATTTGTCAACTTATCAAGTAAACAATTTCAGCTTGGGTAAGTCACACACTAGCGAAGTATATTACTAGTCTCTCCCTTCCTAGTTCTAGACTCATATCTCCGCCAGCGACCATATCCCTAAGCTCTGATACCATTTGTGACACCCCCAAAATAGGTCCACACGACCCATTCTGAGTCGCTAGATATCATACTATAAAAATCAAATACAAACTTCATTTATACAACTGTTGAACTGACGTGCAGAATACCACCACAATTAAACTGTGAGTTTTAATACAAATGTATGTAACTCTCATGGTGCCTCGGCCAAAACCTTACAATGGTACTTCACATAAAAGTACAGTCAAAAACTATTATAGAAATTAAAATCTTTAGAAAGTGCTCAAGGAAACCTTCGTACATAGGAGGCCATGCATCTAGGTTATAATAGATATAATATGTCCACAGAATTATCCTTGGTTGACCCAATAGACCCCAAAGAAAAACGAGAAGATTACTATCATGTTCTTTCCAATGGTGAGTCTTCTCTTGACATATAACTATCTCCACTATCTGCAATTGAAAATTATATTTCAACCAAACTCCAAGATCATATAGGTAGTGCTCGTAGATATACTCAGAAAGTGGATGTGCACAACCCTGTCTTATGATAACATGAGGTTGTATGTCATTAGACATCTTGTATGATAGTGGCAAAACACCCTTCCAAAGTGGGGTTCACCTCACCTTATTTGGTCCACTAAAATTAAATATCAAATGATGTATACAATACGACACACTTATCTAAAGTTCTCAATAAAATTATTTCCATACTATTTAGGGAGAACCTCAATAGCTATAGGCCACCGTTCTATTCTCCTGTTACCCCCGCTTGACCGAGCTACACTCTTATTACCTGAAAGGAATTATGAAGCAAAAAGGGTGAGCACAACTAGCCCAGTAAAGAATATCATGACTAAAGATAATTTACATCATCAATAGCCTTCATCAGTAATAAATTAGAGATTTAGAACATATGGTAGATGATAAAACTTTTTAACCATAATTGCAGCGGAACGAGAAATCCATTAGAAGAGTCAAATAGACCATCAGGTCTATTATCTTCTCCATGTTAAAAGTCCACCAATAATGTTTTATACATGTAACATCAATCAACAATTCCTGTCCACAATCATATGAATAACTCATAAGCATAATTGTGATTCTAAATTCCTCTTCGCACCCAGGACGAAGATAATTTTCATCACCTATCTTCACCTGAAACATCAAAAATCATGGTTATACCAAATCACAATTCCTCGCTCCATAATCATACTAATAAATTCATCTTTGCACTACTACCAAAGATATTCATTAACAATTCATCTTTGCACTACAGGCCAAAGAAATACAACTGTATTTTAGAAGAGTCAAGTAGAGCATGATATATACTATCTTTTACGAATTAAAAGTGTATAATCAATATGTTATCGTTGAGACTCGACAATAAATAATCCACATCATCGAATCATCCACGCACTACTACTGACAAGGATATTCATCTAATCATCAATGGTCATGATTATCTTTGAATAATCCCTCGGTTATAATCATACCAATAACTGTCCATCAATGTACTACGGGCCAATGAAGACTTTTACCACATCATCTATAACATTACGGGTCATGATTATACCGAATGATCCCTGGTCATAATCATACCAATAAATAGTTCATCTATAAACATAAGCCAAAGATACTCATCAATCAATAGTTCATCTTTTGTACGTAAGCCAAAGATATACTACTGTAAAACCAATAATCAACAGTCCATCTTTGCACGTAAGCCAAAGATATACAACTATAAAACCAATAATCAACAGTCCATCTTTGCACGTAAGCCAAAGATAACTTTCATAATAATATAAGCATGAGGATAATGACAATGATATAAGCATTAATCAAACGAAATCAAGGATAAATATTAAAGACTTTAAATTTATCCAGAGTTTAAAAATATCCAAATTGTCAACCTGATACTGCTTTGTGGAGTAAAATTCAAGAATAATATTCATGTACCAAAAATAATTTGGACAAAAAAGAAATATATTTTTCGAGTAAATAGTACCCTATGAATAGTACTTTGGGAATAGTAACTCATGAATAGTACTCTGACATAAAAAGTATCCCAAATACCCGAGTGAATAATATTCGGGTGAATAGTACTCCGACACGAAAAGTGCCCCAAATACCCGAATGAGTAATACTAGAGTGAATAGTAACCGGGTGAATAGTAACCCATGAATAGTAACTCGTAAATACCAAAGAAAATGATATTCCATGACGAGTACAAAAGAAATGATATCTCATATGAGTATAATAGAATATACGAAACTCCAAATGGATTTTCACCCGCCATGTAGTAATCCACGTAGACAGATCATTTTTGCAATTTAATAAAGAATGAATACGAAGGATCATTCACCATGCCTATGGTAATCCACATAGACAGATTATTCCAACAGAATAATAAGGAATGGAATAACAGAAGAATTCACCATGCATGCGATAGACCGCACAGACATGTTATTCCAACAGAATAATAAAGAATAGAATAACAGAAGAATTCACCAGGCATGCGATAGACCGCACAGACAGGTTATTCTCAACCAAATAAAAAGAATGGAACCATGTGACGCCCCCAAAATAGGTCCATTCCATCCAACCCATTCTGAGTCGCCAAATACATGGTACAGAAACAACTACAACTTTATTATCACAACAATAAAACTGTGAGTTTAAATACAAATATTATCTTCTAGACAATATTTATACTCAAATAAATCCTCATCACATTTATTGATACATTATTTTACAATAATGGTGAGGACTACTAAACAACACTCTCTAGAACCTTCATTCCATACCCCGAAGTAGTACTCGCTACATTCTCGCCTCCCGAGAAGAAAAATGGAACAACAAGGAAAAGGGTGAGCTCAACTAGCCCGAGAAAGAATGTTATGACTAAGATAATATACAACAAATTATCGTTAGTCTCCAACAGGAAAAATCGATAGAATACAATGAGACAACAAGTTTCGGATCAATATTCATGACGTGAAATAATAATTCATAGAAGAGTTACGTAGAGAATGAAATCTACTATAATCTATGAATTTAACAGTTCCATCATCAATATTTTATCCTCAGAACATCAATCAATATTCATCTCAAATCAAATATTCATCTTTGCACTACAGCCAAAGATATTCATCAATCGGTCATGTTCATCTCAACACCTGCTCATCTTTGCACTACTGAGCCAAAGATATTCATCGATCGGTCGTATTCATTTAAACACTGCTCATCTTTTGCACTACAAAGCAAAGATATTCTTCAAAATCATTCATCTTTGCACTACAGCCAAAGATATTCAATAATATCATCATTTAAGACCGAGGATGATGAAAATATTTTTAAAGAACGAATCCAAAGAAACAAAATGACAAGGATTAAGGATTAAGGATTAGTACTTTGTTTTATCCATGTCCAACAATACCTCAAAAATAATCATAGTGGTGTAAAATTCAAGAATGATCAAAACATGGATACAATCAAAGCTAGTATTCGATATAGATATTTTGAGCGAAAAGAAGAAATTTTATTTTTCAATGAATAGTAGCCGAGATATCGTGAATAGTCAGATATCGTGAATAGTCTTAAGTATCGTGAATAGTAACTCAAGCACCAAAAGATAGAAATTCCACAAAAAACATTTTCACGCTTCATAAATAGTACTCGTGAATAGTAACTCGTGAATAGTAACTCATGAATAGTAACTCATGAATAGTAACTCATGAATAGTAACCCCGACATGAAAAAGTTCCAAATTTGATAAAAACTTGGATCAACATTTCAAAGATAATGATATTGAAGAAATAATATCATCCGAGAAGAAAATAACATCCCTTACCTCAAAGAATCAAGATGCCGGAAGGAAAGGCTCAAGTGATCTTTGAATGAAACTTGTCTTTGAATGAAGAACTCTCAAAGTATCTAAATACTCACAAAATACGCTCAATAATATAGAGAGAGAAAGAGAAAAACTTTGTTTACGGTGTGATTTTCAATTCTAACTTAGCCCTCTATTTATAGGAAAATGTTAGCCCACCAAAGCAGACTTAACTCACTGCAACCCGATGGCTTTACTCGCTACTATTCCCACCCACCACATTTGAAATAAAATTCAGCACATTTCTTCACCAACCACAAGTGGGGCCCACTCAATTCTAGAATTTTCCACCAAAATCAATTATAAACCTAATTTCCTAATCCGACACCTCTTAAAATTCACAACAAATCATTCGTGCATTTTTTTAACGGTTCAAAATTTGTGGACATATACTCAACTTATGTATGTATAACATACCCAAAATTACCACAATCCAACTACGGATTAAAAATTATAACCCACGTAATATATCTCAAAACCCACGATTTGATTTTTAACACCTCCAATCCGATAAAATCTTGATAAAACACCTCAACAATAATTTCTTCATTAATAACCACATAAATAAATCCATCATTTATATTCATATAAAATAAATATTTCCTTATCATATGAATCAATAATTAATTATTCACAAATAATATTACGTAATCACATTTATGATGACCAGTACATTCCCAGAAAGAGGGGCTTTCCAATAAGGATCTCTCCTCTTTGGTAGCGCCAAGCAATTAGGTGACCAAACCTCTCCTTAGACGTAACTTTCTAGACATTGCCAATAATGTTATCTAATAATATTATTCAAATAATATGAATTATTGATCCGATAATGGGAAATCTTGTGCATGATGACAATTATTGAAGCAATGATAATATAAAATACCAACGCAAAGAATTATTGAATCAATAAACTATTGAACAAGAACTTCACCGTAATAATTATTGAGTAGTGCCTTCTTACGTAAGGATCAATAATTCAACAATCTTTGGCAATACCGTAAAGCTCTCGCTTTGACCACGCCAGACATCGTATTTTTTTAACCATTAACCGTATTCCAACAAATCTTACTTGAATAACAACTACATAGTTATTTTTAACCAACTTATATTTGTCGTTTTCCTCATCCAATCGCTTTCAGTTATGGGGCCCACACATGGTCGCTACTAAATCGCATTTAATATTCCCGACAAGCGATCTAATATTCCACGACCAAACGAATATTCCCAGACAAAATGAATATTTTATAACCACTTGCTTATTTTGAAATATTCGTATTTAACCCTTAACTATCCACATTAATCAAATCAACCCTTACTATTTCAAAATAACAAATAAAGGAAATTCCTTTTTATTTAAAAAATTTCGGTCTTACAACCTCCCTCCTTATGAAATTTCGTCCTCGAAATTGACGTCACGCGATACAGTGTGTTTGAAAAGGTAAAGATACCTCGCTTTCATTTTCGTTTCCAACTCCCGTGTCATTTCCTCAATAGCATGGTTTCTCCACAAAACTTTAACTTATGGTATAACCTCGATACATAGGTCATGTTCTTTCCTCTACAAAATCTTGACAGTACCTCCTCGTGACGTTAAGTCTTGACTATCTCGTCCTGGTTCTAACTCAATGACGTGTTTCGGTCGTCCACATATTTACGTAACATCGATCGTGAAAAGCGTTATGAACACGCGTCATACTTGGTGGTAAAACGAGTCTATAGGCCACGGTTCCTATTCGATCGAGAATTTCAAATGGATTAATAAATCGAAGGTTTGAGCTTTCCTCACCTCACCGATTCTCGCTTTTAAAATAACAACTTCTTGCACATCCTTCTTCAAATTCATCATTTCGGTGTGCGGCTTGAAATTTTTAACTTTATCGATTAAAATCGATTATACTCAGTATATCATCACGTGCTCAGTATATCATCACGTGGGTACCTAGAGTTTTCATCTCCATCTCTATTATTTGTATATTATACGAAATGAGTCTTTGACAATATTGTACTCGTACTTGTATACGATCTTCTACTCAACACGCCGGCTACCACGTTAAACTTTTCCGGGATGGCATGGTCGTAACATATCTTTGAAATGAGTCTCCTCTTGAGTTCTTGAAGCTCTTCCCACATTCCTTGCTCCATTTGAATTTTGTATCTCTATGAGTCACCACGTTAATGGAATAGCGATTCGAGAATATCCTTCAACGAATCTCCGATAATAACCAACTAAGCCTGAAAGCTACGTATTTCGATTCATGACTTAGGTTGCTCTCAATCGTGACTCATATCCCAACCTTGGATAAAGACGTCACAATGACACCTATCAGTTTACTATCGCACGAATATGACGTCCCCTACAGAGAGTATGGCTTATGTGAAATCCACAAAGGAAGTCACAATATAAAGGCTCAGGTAACAAATTCTATAATTGAATTTATAACTCCTGAAGTTCAATAGGAGCCATTCGATATGAGATTTTAGAAATGAGTTTTGTCTGGGGTTCAAATTCGATACAAAATTTAATATCGGGGCTTTTGGGAGTAAGCGAAGAAATTCTTCAGAAATACGTCCAGAAAAATCAATAACAACAGAATATTATTCAAATCTGACGTGTCTTTATTCAAATCCATAACATGGACTAAGAAAACTTGACATCCGTAATAAACGAATGACTTCATGGCTTGCTATGAAAATGTTTGATTACAATGGTTTGATTGCTTGAATTGAATAACGAGTTGCTTAGGAATATGAAAACTAACAACCTTACAAAAGCAATCAATTTGGCACGATGAGTAGTTAACCTTAAAATCACATCAAAAGCAAATATCTCTATAGAAATAAGGTTAACGGTGGTGTGATAGTGCCAACTGAATCAAGCAAGATTTCTAAACAACGGATGTAATGAAAGTTTCTCCTAACTGAGTCTCCATAAATAGGTCAAAGTCTAATTTCTCCGTAGTCAAGTTCAAACGTTGAAGCGCAAGCAAGAGAGATAAAAGAATGGGTAGAACCAAATTATCTAGTAAGGTATAAACTTCGCGAAGAATTTATAATTAACTAACCCGTGCTAACTTCGTTCGGGTTCCTCGTATTTTGACCCCAGTCACGACAAACGCTCTTCCGTAAATCGTTGACTTTGACTTTTCTTGGACATCCTTTTGAGTCACCATTCCTACCGGATCTGGGTTTCGATATCGTCTAATCTCGAAGCGATATGTCCTTCTTTTCCACAATTATAGCATACCTTAAACTGTTGTGGGCAGTTTGGGCTGATATGTCCCTCTTTCCCACATTTGTAACATACGATCGATGGTCTTTCTCCTCCCTTGGAACCAGTTGCCACTGGCGCTGACGTCTTCACATGGTCGTTGTTGAATCTCCTCTTTTTAAAATCTCCTCCCAACTCGCTTCTTCTATTTTCATGGCCACGATTACCACCAGAGTGGTTACCGCCTTTGTCCGTATTCTTCTTTCTCCACTGGTTATCGTTATTCTGATGACTGCTATCTTTGGTATGATCCTGGTTATGGTCCCTCGGTTGAACGTACTCGTTATCTCGCTCTAACAACTGAGCCCTGTTTACAACATCTGAATAGAGAGAAAATTTATGAGAAATGAGATCTTGACGTATCTTAGGGTTTCAAACCTCTCGAAACATCCGCGTCATACGTTCCTCATTCTCCACCAAATGAGGTGCAAACCTGGATAACTCCGCAAACTTCGCCTCGTACTGGGACACCGTCATGTTATTCTGCTCCAATCTAATAAACTCCACTTCCTTCATATGACGAATACTTTCAGGGAAGTACTTGTCATTGAACTGTTTCTGAAACGTCTCCCATGACATGCTGAGTGCAAATGAATGGAGTACGCTTCCACGATTCCCACCAAGATGTCGCCTCGCCACGGAACATAAAAGTAGCGAATGGAACTTTCATTCCTTTGTGCATCCCAAGACATCGAATATCTTGGTAATTTGCTTGACCCGTGTTTCCGCCATGATCGGATCTGCTTTCCCCAGCACTCGGTGGTCCCAACTCTTTGAACTGCTTGCAATTTGACCACCCGTGAATTGCTATCATCTCCTCCTGTATTTTGAACACGAGTCTCCCTCGTCTGATTTTGCATGAACTGCAAAAAGCTTCTAAACATCCCCTCGTTCATCATCTGCTCAGTGGTGTTATTCACAGGAGGTACATTGCCAGCCTGTTGCACGTTCTCCTCGTTGTTAAGTCTGAGGCATCTCCACGGTCTCATTTACACCACTATTAATATTCTCGATTCGACATTCTCATTCTCATCGTAAAACAAGGGTTAATTAAGAAATCAATCACATAATATCCCATATATACTTGACCAACTAACAAATAAGCTTAGGTAGGACACACTAGCAAAGGATTTACGTCTCTCCCCTCCTAGTTCTATTCCCCAATCTCCGCCAGAGATCATATCCTAAGCTCGATACCAACCGTGGCGACCCCAAAATAGGTCCATTCCATCCAACCCATTCTCGAATCGCCAAATACATGGTAATGTAAACAACTACAACTTTATTATCACAACAATAAAACATGAGTTTAAATACAAATATTATCTTCTAGACAATATTTATACTCAAATAAATCCTCATCACATTTATTGATACATTATTTTACAATAATGGTGAGGACTACTAAACAACTCTCTCTAGAACCTTCATTCCATACCCGACTAGTACTCGCTACATTCTCGCCTCCCGAGAAGAAAAATGGAACAACAAGGAAAAGGGTGAGCTCAACTAGCCCAAGAAAAGAATGTTATGACTAAGATAATATACAACAAATTATCGTTAGTCTCCAACAGGAAAAATCGATAGAATACAATAGGCAACAAGTTTTGGATCAATATTACATGAAATAATAATTCATCATAGAAGAGTTACGTAGAGAATGAAATCTACTATAATCTATGAATTTAACAGATCCATCATCAATATTTTATCCTCAGAACATCAATCAATATTCATCTCAAATCAAATATTCATCTTTGCACTACTGAAAGAAGATATTCATCAATCGGTCATGTTCATCTCAACACACTGCTCATCTTTGCACTACACAGCCAAAGATATTCATCGATCGGTCATGTTCATTTAAACACCGCCATCTTTGCACTACGAGCCAAAGATATTCTTCAAATCATTCATCTTTGCACTACGGGCCAAAGATATTCAATAATATCATCATTTAAGACCGAGGATGATGAAAATATTTTAAAAGAACGAATCCAAAGAAACAAAATGACAAGGATTAAGGATTAAGGATTCGTACTTTGTTTTATCCATGTCCAACAATACCTCAAAAATAATCATAGTGGTGTAAAATTCAAGAATGATCAAAACATGGATACAATCAAAGCTAGTATTCGAATAGATATTTTGAACGAAAAGAAGAAATTTTATTTTTCGATGAATAGTGCCGAGATCGTGAAATAGTGTCAGATATCGTGAATAGTCTTAAGATATCGTGAATAGTAACTCAGACACCAAAAGATAGAAATTCCACAAAAAACATTTTCACGCTTCGTGAATAGTAACTCGTGAATAGTAACTCATGAATAGTAACTCATGAATAGTAACTCATGAATAGTAACCCCGACATGAAAAAGTTCCAAATTTGATAAAAACTTCAGATCAACATTTCAGCATAATGATATTGAAGAAATAATATCATCTGAGAAGAAAATAACATCCCTTACCTCAAAGAATCAAGACTTCTAAGGAAAGGCTCAAGTGATGCCGAATGAAACTTGTCTTTGAATAAAGAACTCTCAAAGTATCTAAATACTCACAAAATACGCTCAATAATATAGAGAGAGAAAGAGAGAAAACTTTGTTTCTGGTGTGATTTTCAATTCTAACTTAGCCCTCTATTTATAGGAAAATGTTAGCCCGCCGAAGCAGACTTAACCTGCAACCTGATGGCTTTACCTGCTACTATTCCCACCCACAACATTTGAAATAAAATTCAGCACATTTCTTCACCAACCACAAGTGGGGCCCACTCAATTCTAGAATTTTCCACCAAAATCAATTATAAACCTAATTTCCGAATCCGACACCTCTTAAAATTCACAACAAATCATTCGTGCATTTTTAACGGTTCAAAATTTGTGGACATATACTCAACTTATGTATGTATAACATACCCAAAAATTACCACAATCCAACGGTCGGATTAAAAATTATAACCCACGCAATATATCTCAAAACCCCTGATTTGATTTTTAACACCTCCAATCCGATAAAATACTGATAAAACACCTCAACAATAATTTCTTCATTAATAACCACATAAATAAATCCATCATTTATATTCATATAAAATAAATATTTCCTTATCATATGAATCAATAATTAATTATTCACAAATAATATTACAGAATCACATTTATGACAACCAGGCTGTTCCCAGGAAAGAGGGGGCTTTCCAATAAGGATCTCTCCTTACTGGCGCGCAATTAGGTGACCAAACCTCTCCTTAGACAGAACTTTCTAGACATTGCCAATAATGTTATCTAATAATATTATTCAAATAATATGAATTATTGATCTGATAATGGGAAATATCGTAAAGTGATGACAATTATCAAAGCAAAGAATAATATAAAATACCAACGCAAAGAATTATTGAATCAATAAACTATTGAACAAGAATCACATGTAATAATTATTGAGTAGTGCCTTCTTACGTAAGGATCAATAATTCAACAATCTCAGTGCAATACTGTGCAATTCATCGTGCAACCACGCCAGACATCGTATTTTTTAACCACCGGGTATTCCAACAGTCTTAACTTGAATAACTACGCCAAGTTATTTTTAACCAACTTATATTTGTCGCTTTCCTCATCCAATCGCTTTCCGTTATGGGGCCCACATGCGGTCAAGCGTCGTCGTCATTTAATATTCCCCGACAAGCATTTAATATTCCACGACCAAACGAATATTCCCGCAAAATGAATATTTTATAACCACTTGCTTATTTTTAAATATTCACGTATTTAACCCTTAACTATCCACATTAATCAAATCAACCCTTACTATTTCAAAATAACAAATAAAGGAAATTCCTTTTTATTTTAAAAATTTCGGGTCTTATAAACCGTGTCATGCGTAATCCGCATGCATGTGATATTCCAATGTAATAATAAAGAATGGAACCAGGTCATGCGAATCCGCATGACAGAATGATATTCTAACGAATAATAAAGAATGGAATAACAACAGAATTCACCAAGCATGCGATGAGACCAGCATGACAAGTTATTCCAACAAAACAATAAAGAATGGAATAACTAAGAATTTCACCACGTATGCGGTATTTGATGTATGAAGTTATTCCAACATAATAATATAGAATGGAATAACAACCCTTATGAGTATTGAAAGAAAATAACTCTCTTCATGAATACGAAAGAATAATACCCCTTACTATAATAATAATAATAATAATAATAATAATAATAATAATAATAATAATAATAATATCCCTTACCTTAGAAGAAACTGGATATTGGAATAGTGAGATAGCAAACTTCTCTTCTTCTTTCTCTCTATAATTTCTCTCTATAATAATTGCTCTATAGCTTTAGTGAATTGGTAAAAAATAATGAAAGAATGAGCTTCTATTTATAGGAAAATATAGTTTCCATAATTGCATATTTTGGGGCTCAAAATATTACAATATAATACCTTCATCTTTTCCTTCATTTTTAATTTAGTCATGCAAGTATTATCAAACTTACACCACCTCCCCTAATAGTAAATCATGTGAATTAATAGTAAATCATGTGACTCAATAGTTCTAAATATGTAAAAAAAATTAATCATAGTATAGTACCTTTATCTATACCTCCATTTTTAACTTAGTCATGCAAGTATTATCAATCTTGCACCAACTCCCCTAATAGTACATGAATGTCAATCAATAGTACACACATGTGAATAAATAGTTATATGCATGTGAATTAATAGCAATTAATTGCTCATTTATCCGATTAATTACCCAATTGGTCAATATAACTTCCAGACATCAATTATTATCGAAATAAATGTCGGTTTCCACTAACACTAATAATCCCAACACAATGAAACTATCAATTTTATCTTTAATCAACACGAACTTATTCATCATTAATATTATAACTCACAATATTTAATAACCATGTCGTTCCCAGGAAAGAAGGGGCTTTCCGGTAAGGATTTCTCCTTATTGACGCGCAATTAGGTGACCAAACCTCTCCTTGACAGAACTTCTAAACATTGTCAATATTGCAAATAATAATATAAATAACTTTGTCGTCTCAATTATTGATTTAATAATATATCATATTATGCAGATGATATTGTGACAATAATTGAATCAATAATATGAGAGAGATATGATGCAGCAATTACTGTAGCAATAATTGAGTATAACTAAGTGACTTCTCACGTAAGCATCAATAATCAATACCATGTGCTACTATGCAACCACATGTATTACTGTACTTTTACTACCGAGTAGTTCAACAGTTTTAACTGTAACACTTTCGCTATTATTTTTATAAAAAGATAATTATGTCATTTCTTACTACGACAATACTTCCGTTGTGGGGTCCACCAATGATTGTGCCATCCTACGGATATTCCCCGACAAAAAGAATATTCCCCGACCAAACAAATATTTTATAACAACTTGCATACTTTGAAAATTTTCACATATCACCCTTAACTTTAACCTTTTATCAATTTAACCATTTACTAAATAGAATAATTATAAGAAAATTGAATACTTTCATTTCATAAAATTCGAGGTCTCACATATAGTACCGACCCAATCGTGGGTCGGGTTTGGTATAATAATCATCTTGATTTTTATCTTTTTTATGACTTCGTTTCTTCGTATGACGTTTATGACTTCTATGGGAATCAATATGTTTATGTTTGTGCTTTCTTCTAGAGGGAGCAACTGGGGGTAAACCATATTGTTCACAAAAAGTACCTAACTCATACTTAGCTTTTTTCTTATCTTTACTAGCTTGCTTAGCTAATTTAAAATCAATGCACATTTTTAATCCAATTTTTTGAATATAACTGATGATATCACCATAAGTTAGATTATCATAATCAATGTAACCTAAATTCTTAATAAATTCTTCACGAACTTTATGGGAAAATAATGAAGGTAGACCATTAACAAATTTTTCTTTCTAGAATGGTTTATTGCTATTATTGCGCATCATAACTCGAGAAGTAAACACGTCTTTGTACCATCTAAAGTCACTTAGAGTGGGACAAGTGAGATTACTTAACTGATCGTGAATTCTCTCAATGATGTTACTATGGGTTCCAATAAAATGCTTAATTATAGTGAATATTAAAGTAATAACTCCATCAGGCGGACCAACACCCACATCTTCATCAAAGATGGAGTTTTCGTCATCATCCAATTGGACAACATGGATAATTGATAGTCTAGTATCTTCTGTGAGATGTTTTTCCCACCAAGATCTAAGAATACTCGTAAATCAACTAGCTATTAACTTAACAATATCTGGCTGAGTCAGATTGTTGAATTTTGTTATATAGCTATTAGCTACCATGGACATATGATTTAACTTGTTTAAAATCTCTTGTTCACTAAAACCATTTATGTTCCATTCATAAATTTTATTAGAAGAAACAGAGAATTGTTTATTTATATTTCTCTCTTTGAATTATAGATCCTGAGGAGTAGGTCTAGAGTACCAATTTCTGGTCATACTAGTGTTATTAACTATTATTTTATTTAGCTGATCATTAAAATCTGGGACAGAAGCAGTATCAGAATGATCTGATTGGCTATTGTTATCATTATCAATTTCAACTTGATCAATAATAGCTATAATACCGCTTGATCCAGGTTTAGTTTTTAATTTTTTAAATAACTTATCTATTGTACGGGTAAGTTCACCATCTTTATTGGGTAAACCTAATTTACTTCTATTTTCTAGTAATTTTAACAAAGGTTGTTTAATTTTTGAATCAAGTTTTTTAATAATTGTTTCTTCAAATTTTTCTTCAATCTTATCTAATTGTTTACCTATGGTTGCTAGATACTGATTTGAGAAATTATTTTGTTCAATAATTTTCTTTTCATCTTTATTACCATCTGAAACCTTGAACGGACTGGCAACGACAGAAGTATTTTTAACTGGTAAAAGAACAGTTTCCAGAGGAGGATGACTAGAAGAAACTTTTGATTTATCTTCTTTAACCCACTGCATTTTATTTATAACATTACATTTTCCTTGATACTGGTCATACCAATCATTAAAAGTAATGTTTATATGTACATTATTAATAAATCGTTTCCATCTATTAACTATCTTATCTCGTTCTTTATCAGTTGGATGATTAAAACGAAATAAATGTCTTTTTTCTCTATTAGATTTGGAATTAAAATCTTTGACAAGATTATCCCAATCTAATTTAAATTTTTTTTTAATAACTCTTAATTGATTATTAATGGGGGCTTCAAAATCAGATTGAGTAGGGAACTCAGAAAGAGCAGGAGAAGAAGAACCTTCTTCTTCAACTGGATCATTGTGAGTGTAATAAGGATGACTAGCTTGACCTTGATTAAAGATTCTGTTAGTTCCCGGAGGCACAATAGTTATCTAGAAGGGGGGTTGAATAGATATTTAAAAATCTTTTCGTTTTACTTTGTTAGTTTTGATAATGATTAAAACCCAGCGGAATAAAGATTTGTTTAATCTCCCTTAAGATATCTTGAATTAATGAAAGCGAGGCAGTTATGGCAGTTATAGCAGTTATGTAATAGACACAACAATTTTAAGTGGTTCAAAGCACTTAAAGCTCCTAGTCCACTCTTCTACTCCTCGAGTAGGAAATCCACTAAGGATGTCTTTTACACTTTCTAAATCTCATAGATTCCTTCTAGACCAGCAGTCTAGGCACTTCTTAGTTCACTCTTGAACTTCTTCAAGTCCAGCAGACTTGGTCCTTCACAGTTCACTTAGAACTCTTCAAGTCCTTCTGACTTGGAACTCTTACTTCAGTTGATTGATAGTTGTTGATTTCTTGATTTATGCTACTCAGTTGCTATTAAGCACTTGTTCGTAAGAAATGAGTAGCTAAGCAAGCTTCCTCTTTTTCTTAGATCGTAGAGTTGAGCGT